>JAJOZX010000091.1:1395000-1955000 GCA_023014485.1 Bathynomus jamesi | reverse complement strand
TGTCCAGTAACTGGGATTTTTTTTAATAGAAATTAAATAAACAACAACAAAAACAACAACACCAACGATAATAATAATAATAATAATAATAATGTCGCGCGCCAAGGGAGTCCAGGACTATTTTTGGTGGTAGACCCGTGCGAGGCTCAACGGAACAAGTCTGGCAGGTGGTTTTCTGCCGTTTAAGCGCCTCTTATTATTGAGATTTGTTCATATTTGTCGTTCAATATATTTCCCTTTTGCAATATTCGTTTATACCCTAATAAAAGATGTTAAACAAAAATACTACAAAAAGTTCTTCCTTTAATAATTAATTTTTTTATTTTTGGTAATTTTTCCCAAATCGCAGATAAAATCACGAATAAATCCATTTCAATTTTTGTATTCATTTACTCAAAATTTAAACGAAAGCATTAACAAATAAAGATAATTTGCAGAACCTTAATTATAATAAGCGACAGCAAAGCAATCGTAATGATTATGCACTGGTCAACACTCATTTTATTGCCAATCATATTAGAGTGATTTTGGGGTAACTTTGTAGTGCTGATTCCGAATATGACATCGGTTTTGCTAGATTGGCTCTAATTTATGAGATAATTGGTACCCCATTGAAACAAGTAAAAATGCAAAAAATTTAATGTTCAGGCGGAGCCTACTTACAAATCGCATTGAAATTGTCTCAAATCATACAAAAGTAAACACATGAAATACATAATGGGCATTTTATTCGGTATAATAACAGATAAACACAGTAAGCTGATTCGCATAATTACAAATTAATGTATAGTAAATCTCTGTTTGTACGATTCTCTTTTATGTGGGTTATCAGGACAATCACGTTGGAGTTCCAGCAATAGTCTGCCATCATGTGTCTGTCCCATCTGCCTTTGATACCTTTCCTCCATCACCTTGATATCTTGATGAAACTTCTCCCCTTGTTCCTCGCTAAAATCACCAAGATTATCCGGAAATCTGTGTAAGTGGCTATGGAGAAAGTATACCTTTATGCTCCTATTAGTACCCAACTTTTCAAAGTTTGTGAGCATGTTTTGCACCAGTTCTTCATAATTGTCTGCTTTGTGGTTACCCAAGAAGTTCTTGACAACTGAGACATAACTGCACCAGGCAGAAGCTTCAACACCATTCATAAATTTTGTGAAATTAGAATCCTTGATAAGTGTACGGATTTGAGGGCCATCAAAGATTCAGCTTTTAGTTTTCCATACTTAGTCCAGGGAACGATCTACAAATGTATTTGAAGAAGACTTTGACAGACTGAGGTCCCGTATCAGATCATTGAGTTCGTCTTGGGAGAACTGCTGAGGTGTTGAAATGCTTCCTCATAGTCACTTCCACTACTACCACCTAAGTCCTGAATTTCTTCAAATTCTGACAACGGAAGGTCGGGCAGTGTGGTAAACACTGGTATGGGAACGTCTTCGCTGTGTGACACAGGTCGCCTTGCTGATTTCAAATTGGGATAATCCCACTTGAGTTTCTTGTATCGATTGAAACCTTTCACATTAACCACACTGTCAACTGACTACTGGTTGGGTGGCCGATGACTTATATACGGAGGGGGAATATTCTAGATGATCGCGGAGTAAACACTAAGAATATTCGCGTGTCTCACCATCTAGAATGTTCCGGTAGTTTCCCATATGCACGCGTTATGGTTACGTTTCCTATTAATTGAGGGTATTCATTATCTCAAGAACTAGAGCCAAATCGGAAAAACTACTTTCATTTTGGAATTCAGCAACCCCAGAATACCCTATTTCCCTTTTGCAATATTCGTTTATACCCTAATAAAAGATGTTAAACAAAAATACTACAAAAAGTTCTTCCTTTAATAATTAATTTTTTTATTTTTGGTAATTTTTCCCAAATCGCAGATAAAATCACGAATAAATCCATTTCAATTTTTGTATTCATTTACTCAAAATTTAAACGAAAGCATTAACAAATAAAGATAATTTGCAGAACCTTATTATAATAAGCGACAGCAAAGCAATCGTAATGATTATGCACTGGTCAACACTCATTTTATTGCAATCATATTAGAGTGATTTTGGGGTAACTTTGTAGTGCTGATTCCGAATATGACATCGGTTTTGCTAGATTGGCTCTAATTTATGAGATAATTGGTACCCCATTGAAACAAGTAAAAATGCAAAAATTTAATGTTCAGGCGGAGCCTACTTACAAATCGCATTGAAATTGTCTCAATCATACAAAAGTAAACACATGAAATACATAATGGCATTTTATTCGGTATAATAACAGATAAACACAGTAAGCTGATTCGCATAATTACAATTAATGTATAGTAAATCTCTGTTTGTACGATTCTCTTTTATGTGGGTTATCAGGACAATCACGTTGGAGGTTCCAGCAATAGTCTGCCATCATGTGTCTGTCCCATCTGCCTTTGATACCTTTCCTCCATCACCTTGATATCTTGATGAAACTTCTCCCCTTGTTCCTCGCTAAAATCACCAAGATTATCCGGAAATCTGTGTAAGTGGCTATGGAGAAAGTATACCTTTATGCTCATATTAGTACCCAACTTTTCAAAGTTTGTGAGCATGTTTTGCACCAGTTCTTCATAATTGTCTGCTTTGTGGTTACCCAAGAAGTTCTTGACAACTGAGACATAACTGCACCAGGCAGAAGCTTCAACACCATTCATAAATTTTGTGAAATTAGAATCCTTGATAAGTGTACGGATTTGAGGGCCATCAAAGATTCCAGCTTTTAGTTTTTCCATACTTAGTCCAGGGAACGATCTACAAATGTATTTGAAGCAGACTTTGACAGACTGAGGTCCCGTATCAGATCATTGATTTCGTCTTGGGAGAACTGCTGAGGTGTTGAAATGCTTCCTTCATAGTCACTTCCACTACTACCACCTAAGTCCTGAATTTCTTCAAATTCTGACAACGGAAGGTCGGGCAGTGTGGTAAACACTGGTATGGGAACGTCTTCGCTGTGTGACACAGGTCGCCTGCTGATTTCAAATTGGATAATCCCACTTGAGTTTCTTGTATCGATTGAAACCTTTCACATTAACCACACTGTCAACTGACTACTGGTTGGGTGGCCGATGACTTATATACGGAGGGGGAATATTCTAGAATGATCGCGGAGTAAACACTAAGAATATTCGCGTGTCTCACCATCTAGAATGTTCCGGTAGTTTCCATATGCACGCGTTATGGTTACGTTTCCTATTAATTGAGGGTATTCATTATCTCAAGAACTAGAGCCAAATCGGAAAAACTACTTTCATTTTGGAATTCAGCAACCCCAGAATACCCTAAATTCGTACGAATTTCCTTGGCAACGAAACAAAAAAATTTTTTTGTTGAGCTGTGTTATGCAACCAGTTTTAACTCAAAATTAGTCGAACGAAGGTATTATCATTCTTTCAGTTATTATTTCTTTTAAATGAAACGCGTCGCACAGAAATTCGTCAGATTTCAATAGCAAAATCTTTAGAAGGAGTGTAAGTCTATCAAATTCAAAGTAAAATAGAACAGCGATTTTAGATGGTTCTCAGTTTTATATTCTCCAAAAAAAAAAATGGGTAGGATTTTATAGTTATACACTGCCTAATTCTATTAAAGCCCAACCAGATCATTTCAATGGTGGAGAAAGAAATCCTATTTAAGATATCTGATTCGTACAATTGGGTTATAACGTGAACCAATCACGAGTTAAGTAAACTTATCTTGGGTCATGACCCACAATCATTCACTCCAATTAAGGTTTCTGATAAGGGGTTTTAACGTTCGCCAGCTCAAAACACGGGTGTAGATTTCATCTTTCTCTGATAGGAGCTTTCAATGTTTACATCTCGTACCATCTTTCTTGGGCTCACGAACAAGGAATTTACGTGCGAAGTAAAATTGCCAGTTTATATACGTTGAGTGCATCTGTGCACGCAACTTTTATATACATAACGTTGGAATAAAAACAAAACAGAAACTGACGAACGGATTGCATAATTAGTGGGTTCGGAACCAACGTAAAATTGTAGGTCCCCTCCGCCACCAGGAGGACATACACAATACACAATTACGAACACGTTAGGTAGACCAGCCATGAGTGGATCCTAGGGTCTTTGTTGGTCTGAAACATTATTATAACATTATTATTATATTTTCTATTTCCATATCAACCGAGATGATAATAATGATGATAATGATAATAATAATAATGATGGCGCTTCAGTATTATTATTATTATTATTATTATTATTATTATATTCAGTGTTAATACTACGGTTATTTTCTTCACTGGTTACAATCTTTTGAACATAGTTTTATTATTAAATGATAAAATGGCTTCTTTTAGTGGATAGGATGTAAAATTTCACAGTGGCGTAGCGTGGTCATTTTCAATACGCATGCAGTACAAGATAGTATAACATTGTATAGAAGCATCTATAATAAACAATATAAGCAATTTCTAATTTCAATGCTAGGCAAGGAGTAATGATTATTTATTTTGGAAATCAATATTGCGTGATTTTATGCAGAATTCTTTGGTTACACAGCTATAAAATATATCTTTTTGATCTATTAACCTTTTTAATAAAAAAAAATTTCATTAAAATTATTGATAAATTAGAAAGTCTTTCTTGTCCTTGAGCAGTGGCGTAGCCAGAAATATATGAAAAGGGAGGCCACTTGCTGCTAAACTGAAGATTGAAAATCTTAAGTTTATCCTGTTAAAGAGAAGTTGAATCAGGCATGATTTTCGGCATACGATTAAGAATTTGATACTCTATGCAAATAATATCAATAACTGAGAAATATCGAATAAGAACATCGAGTTTGTTACTTTATTGGTAATAAGAATATAAAAACCACCAGGGCCCATTATGGCCGCCCAACACACAAACCACAAAATAAACGAACCATTAATATGTAAACATAAAAAACGAAACATAATAAGTAAATAATGAATATACACACACACACACACACACACACACACACACATGTGTATATGTATATACTAAATAATAAACTAGGAAATAATATAGTACAGGGTGTCCTGTAAGTCTGGACCCATAGGGAAAAATAATAAAATTACAAAATAGTCCAAAAATTTATTACATAATCTGTTCAAAGTGTCCGCCGTTATGTCGCACACATAGTTGAAGACGCAATCTCCACTGCGACAGCACTTTCTGAATCACAGTCGCAGAAATTTCTTGACACGCCTCCACAATGCGTGCTTTAAGGTGGAAAATGTTCTGAAGTTTGACCTCGTACACTTTGGCTTTCAAGTGGCCCCACAAATAAAAATCATAATAAAAAATAATAAAAAAATAATAATAATAAAATAATAATAATAACAATAAAAAAATATATTATAAATCCCTATGGGTCCAGACTTACGGGACACCCTGTACATATTATATTGTACAATAATACGCCGCAAACAAATCTTGGTCCAGGAGGTTACAACGTTATAGCTTAGTCCAAGACCATCGAATTTACCAACGCATGTTTCTTTAATATACCCCGTGTATGTCTCTTCTTTTAAATATTTGGGTCTTTACAATTTAAGAGAGCGTCATGATTTCAGAATATAAGCCTGGCTTCTAAAAAAAAAACCGCTTATTTTTACCAAACATTTCAGAAAATGTTTTCGTCCCCAGTAACATATTATAATATAAACATACATATTGTATATTTGTATAATATATATATCCGAAACGTTTGGGTACGATACAGACATGTCTGTTTGCTTTACACGACTAAACATGTTTTTTAAAACCTGCATTGTTCCCATCTGGTATTATTGTGGCACTAAAAGCCGATTTACCCGAATCAGCTCTTTTTCTTATTATTATGTCTTAGCATATTCGCAGAGAAAGCTTCATATTCTTGCGTGAGGGGAGTTGGGGGGGGGGGGCGACACCTTCGTCAATGCTGGCTAGAATGCCAATATCACAAAATCATATTATTAGAATTTTGTGCATTTCAAGGATGGCATAAATACGTAAAACTATACACGAAAGATTTGCTATCCTAATATCGAACAAACCTATAATGAAATTTGTGGAATTCGTGAGGGTTGTGGAATTTATAGATTATGTCTCATGCCAATAAATATCATCATTATCATTATTTTAAAAATAAAATTCGGTGAACTCGCTCGTAATTCAGTAAATGGGAAAAAGAGTTTGTTGGTTAATTTTTTTTGTCCGATATAAATGGAGTTGAATACTATCAAACTCCAATACATAGGAATATCGATCTTACTCAGTAGTGATGTACCAATTCTAAAATTTAGCCGCTGCCGATTCTTTGTCTAGATTTTTTTTAAAATCAATTCGCTTCATAAATTTTACTACGTTGTTGTGAAAACTTCCAATTTTGATATATTTACATTTTATATTTGTTTAAACGCTTTTCCTTAGATCACTCCACGCAATATATACATTACCAAATACCAATACATTACCAATATATACATTAACAAGATGTATTATACATTACCAGAATTTGTTACTCATATACCGTAGCTAAAAGTGATGTTAAAAATAGTTTTATTACTCAGTAAAATGATAAAATAATTTTGGTTTCATAAATTGAATGTTAATATTTAAAGTAATTGGTTTTTCTTATGTTGAAAGTATTTTCTTTCTTCAACAATGTCAACAACAACAACAAAATTTTAATTAAAATTTCGAGTCCTTGGTGGCCAATTTGAATAAAAAAAGATGGATATATAATTTAGGTTTGTAAAATTATTAAAATACTTAAAATAAAGTCAACATAAAAAGATGGTTTAATATAAAATTTACAAAATAAACTTTAATATAGAATTATTATTAATATAGAGTAGGAGATTACAATAGTTTATAATAGAGATTAGCTAGTTAGAGAAAATGTAAATTTATGGGCAACTTAACTTATTAAGCTTTGCCATTTTCGTGAATAGGAAATGTATTTTATGCAATTACACTTTGAAATAAGTTTAAATGATCATAAATAGTGTTTTATGTATGTTCACTTTTCTATAAAGATAGAGTTTGTTTTCTAATGAAAAATGTCAAAGAATCGGTAAGAGAATCAGCTAAATTTGGCCGATGCCGATGCCCATAAAATGTCCGATTCTGCCAATGCCGATTAATCGGTTCACTACTACTTACTTGCCAGCACCCGTAGTTCAGTGGGTAACACCGTTTCCCTGTAAGCGAAGTGAAAACACTGAAGTCGGGGGTTGGACTCCCGATGGTGCGTGTAAAATAATCCGGGAATTAGTCTGGAACGAATGTTATGCTTTTTTGGCACTCCCTGACTATTCTCTTTAACCTTTATTAAAGTATCTAAATATAGCCATTATATTTGTATTTTGCAGCTACGAATTCATATGTCGCAAAACATGCTACAATGTTGAATGTTAATTTAATATCGTTATGCATGTCTGTAAGTATGTATTACTTCTTTGTACATGAATAAAACCTAAATATATTATATATATCAGTAGTAGTAGTAGTAGTAGTAGTAGTAGTAGGATTACTATTTATCAAAACGAAACTTATTTTATATACTATTGCTAAATTGATTACACATTTTTTAGCAATTTCCGACACCAACTTAAGATAAAAATGCCATTTTTAGCACTTTTTCATTATCAGTTCGAAATCTTTAAAAAATGATACGAGTGATGGAAAAATACGTGAATTATTGATAATAAATTTGATAATAAATAATAATCTCTCTCTCTCTCTCTCTCTCTCTCTCTCTCTCTCTCTCTCTCTCTCTCTCTCTCTCTCTCTCTCTCTCTCTCTCTCTCTCTCTCTCTCTATTGTGAACACAGATTTTCAATTACTTATATATAATGAATGTATTAGAAATATTTAATTAGTGAGAACTATGATACAATCGTTTAAAATAATTCGTGGTCTAAACCCCATGTTTCTTATTGATATTTATCATATAAAAAATATGGAATTTCAGAGCGGGACTTTTTTTAAATGACTGTATATACGATACATAATATTTAACAGATCACGAATTATCTCTAAAATTATTGTATCCTTTCCGTGGTTTAGTTATGAAGTACTGATGAATGAGGAGAGCCACGGCTCAGGCCAACTAATGTACTAACTCCTGGATTAGCACAATCGGAGTTGAACCCCCCCCCTCAGTGCCTTCGCTTCGTTTAAAGGGAACCGGTATTACCCACTGAGCCATCACGGACGCTAGCTTGTTATGAAATAGTCACGATAATACGGTTACTAAAGTGTTCTTATTTATAAAGAAAATATTTTTTAGTGTTTTTATTTAATTACTCTTTCTTTATTATATTTATAAAGATTTTTACATTTAATTTTTTAATTAATTACTTTAATTAATTAATTGTATTAATTATTTGTTTTCTATTTAATTTTATTTACTTATTATTATTAATTATATACAATTACCCTATCTTAAAAAATTTAATTTGAAATGGACGCCTCGTAATCGTTATACTTCGGGCAATGGTGATTAATATATACTGTATATTAAGGTCGGGTCTCACTAAGAAGAATGGTCCACGATAATCGCCAGAAATTGGATAGCGATTATGGCGATTATGGCGATTAATCAGAAGTCAATTTTTCTAAAAGGACGAAAAGTAAAGTAATGCGACAATTACGAAATTTAATTTCATAAAGCGACGATAGTTGTAGTAAGGAAAATCGGAGTCGTCATACGTTATGTATTATATTTAATTTACAGGGGTTCCCAAACTTTTACCACCAAGGACCCCTAAATATTAATTCCGTACGGACATAGACCCCCCACAAAAAAAATTATGAATTCAGTTACAAACTATAGTATATTTCATAAACATAGATAGCTTTTAAATTAATGTAAAATTAAACATTCTACGCTCATTAAACCAGTTTAATAAACACTTACCGAATGTCTAGTGTGAAGGGTGAGGTTGATGGGCATTTAAAAGTGAAGGAATATTCGGTTCCAGATTAGTGAGTTTCAATCTCAAATCGCCATTATTTTCAAGGTCAAGTCGATTTCTCTGCTTGGTTAAGATACTGGTAGCATGACTAAATCCAGCTTCTACCATATATGAACTAGGAAAAGCTAACAAAAAAGGTTCAGCAACTTTTTGCAATTATTAATGTGCGGACAGATTTTGGTATAAGAAAAAAAAAAAATTAATGGAAATTTATTTTAATATAGTTAATGTTACTATTTTTCCAAAAGCTTAGAGACCCCCTGGAAGCTTCCTACAGACCACTTTTGGAATCCCTGCACGGTAGTAGATTTAATCCAAACTTTTAGCTACGTTCCTGGCAATGACGGTGACCAGCGCGTGTTCAGCGAAACTCGCTTTATCACATCAAATGTATTCATCTTACTAAAATCCAAGAACTGTGGAGATGCTTATGTTCCTAAACCTAACATAACATTATAACATTATAAAACATAACATTATAACATTACTGAACATAACATTATAACATTATAAAACATAACATTATAACAACATTATAACATTTAAGCGCGATCATCATTCACATTATAAACGCAGGGGGAAGATAAGGAGTAAGAGTTCTAAGAAACTGAAATGGACGCGCCAGTATATGTATATATATATATATATATATATATATGGCTGGGAAAGCCTGGTGTATATAACAAACGTGTTTCTTTAACCAAACGTTTCGGCAAACCTCAATGCCATATTATAATATTAAACGCGTATTTGAGAATTAAAACTGTATGTCTTTATAATATATAGTGACATAGTGGTTTTACACATATTACGGGTATAACATGACACTCATAATGGCAAGTTTTTCAGAAACGTTTGGGTAAAATATAAACATATCTTTTTACAAATATGAACATGTTTTTAAAAAAAATCTGCATTATCTTCCCATCTATCATTCAGTTAAGATTCCCGAGCGATCAGTCAGTCCCCCCCATATATATATATATATATATATATATATATATATATATATATATGCGCTATTTAGTAAGAACATCTTTATAACAATTCTATTGCAAACATATTCAGAAATAGAAAAAAAAAAAACATTTTAAACAATAAAAATGAAGTTATAAAAATTGCAGCCGTACATGTTTTTTAATTGAATATTAAAATTTGAACATTTCTTCTTTGACATTCGATTATCGAACTTAAAACCCACTAAAATAAGAAGGAAATTGGTTTATCGCTGCTTATTTTTTGCTTTATAATCAGTTGTTCATACGTTGCTGGTTGAATATTATGAACCATTTGAACAAGAATTTATTAATATATATATATATATATATATAATATATATATATAATATATTATCAGGATTCGAAACCAGAAGCTCTCACTTGGAGTCGTGAGCACTGACCATTAAGACAGGCTAAAATATTCGAGTGAAAAATTTCGCCAGGTTGTACTAAGATTTACCTACTTGTGTAATCGTCAGTGCCGGCGACTCCGAGTGTATATATAGCGACAGACAGACAGACAGAACTATATATAATGTACAGTATATCCATGCCCCTATATGGTACACCCAACCCTAAAAAAATATGTAGCTTAGTACAAAGGAGTACCAACCCTCCAGCGGAAATAATTTAATTCAATTCTGAATAGTTTGAACGTTCTTTTGGAATTTAATCTTGCATCAGGTCAGGTCTAGAGGCGAGACTACCAGCTTGACCTTCGTGTGAAAAGAGACCTACGCATAGAATACCTGCAAGGTATATATATATATATATATATATATATATATATATTCGTAACCTCGGTATTGCTTCCGCCGAAACTGTTCATTCTGACGAAGTTTAACGTGGAATCCGAATTAACCACGACCCACCACGAGCGGTCAGAAGTTACAAAATCCTCGCCCAGACTTGATCTCACGACCCCACCTCACAATTAAACGGTTCAGTGTCTTAACCACGAGGCTACGCACGGTGTGTATATATATATATATATATATATATATATATATATATATATATATATATATATATCAGCTATGGATCGGTTTCTGGGAAACCCGAGTTTACACAGGAAGATGAAAACAAAGGCGATTGTATAAAATATTTATCCCAGTAGGACGTTTCGAATCTAACTAGATTCATCGTCAGCTATTCTAAAAACGAGACTATAAATAATTACATAAAAGCAATAAAACAAATCCCAAAAGAAGTTAAAAAAAATAAATGGCATAAGCTGAGCGAAACTCGCCGCCATGTGGCGCACGAGACAAAAAAAAGAATAGGCAAAAAAATTCGTAGCAACGAGTAAAAGTTAGTTGGTTTATGTAATATTTAATTTTATGGAAACAGTCAAATCATTAAGGGACGGACGGAGTTGTTTAATATACATAGATTCCGATCGTCTTAAATCAATAACGTGAACGAAGGACGATAAAACGGAAAAAATTCTCAATTTGGCGAGTTTGGTTCCGTTTCTGACATTTATCTTATAACTGCGTTTGAATTTGCTTTTATTGCTTTTATGTAATTTTTTTGTACTCTCGTTTTTAGAATAGCTGACGATGAATTTAGTTAGATTCGAAACGTCCTATTGGAATAAATGTTTTATACAATCGCCGTGGTCTTCGTCTTCCTGTATATATATATATATGTATATATATATATTTGGTTAGCTTCCGCCCGAATTGTTTATTCTGACGAAGGTCAAGCTTTTCACTACACCTTAGACCTACAGTTTAACGTGGAATCCGAACCACGCCCCACCAGCAGCCCAGCGTCTTAACCACTAGGCCACCCAGGGTACCCATTTATCTACCAACCACTTTTTTTTTTTTTGTGTGTGTGGAAGGATGAACAGCTGGGTTTTGCTGCGCGCCGGCTGCCGTCACCGGGTCTCGATCCCAGGGCCGATGGATTCGTAGTCAGCGACGCTAACCACTACACCACTGAGGCGCATATATATATATATATATATATATATATATACAGGGCGTCCCAAAAAAATGTATACACACTTTAAATACTTATAAAGGCAGTGTTTATTAAAATACATTTCATTTTCAAAATGTAATAGAATCTACAGACATTATTTAATTGTTTTGTCAACGCCTGTTTTCAAACTGACGTCCGTTCTGGTCCAGGCACTGCTGATAACGCGAAGCAATGGAATCGCAAACATCACGAAACATTTCGTTTGGTATTTGTGTGCATTCTCGTTCAATGGCTGCTCTCAATTCAGCGACTGTTGCAGGTTTTATAGCGTAGACTTTGTCTTTTAAGTATCCCCATAAAAAAAAGTCTAGTGGTGTGAGGTCTGGTGAACGCGGAGGGTATTCTACGAAACCCCTTCGTCCAATCCACATCCACATCGTGCCAAGTACCACTCGCAATACTCCACTCTTCGGTCCGGATCATCATCATCTTCATTAATAGCATGGACTAATCTTGGAATGTAACTTTTCCATTGACAGCGCTTCAAAATGCGTTGGACAGACGATTCTGAAATTCCTACCTCACGACTCGCTTGCCGCACAGATTTTCTTGGACTTTGGTGATACGTTTCCAGTACTCTTTCTTGCTTTGTGGGGCTTGTCGATGTCCGTGGTCTTCCGGAACGCTTCTTGTGGACATTCTGAACAGTTCCATCGGCTTCAAACTTATCTCTAATTCGAGTGATGGTAAGTCGCGTTGGTGGATCTGTTTGAAACTCCCTCCTAAACTGTCTTTGCACTTCAACTGCGTTTTCACACTTCCGGTAGCATTTTAGAATGAATTTCCTTTGTTCAAAGCTTAGTCTGACTGCCATTATTAATTCTAATGGGTTTAACTTGGAAAGAAAGAAACATCAATTGAGCTATCAGCTGTTAAAGTGTGTATACATTTTTTGGGACGCCCTGTATATATATATATATATTATATATATATGTATATATATATACGAGTGTATACTGTACAGTAAACCCTCTTTATTTCTCGGTCCGATATTTCGCTTTTTTTATTTCACGGTACCCTAAACTACTCCCATTTTTATATATATATATATATATATATATATATATATATATATATATATATATATATATATATATAGTACGGTCTACTACTAGACGCAAACTATGGGTAAATTACCCCATTGGGGGTAATTTGGCTTTTTCAGTGGGGTAATTTGGTACTCTGCAAGTACTTCTAAAGTACAGAAAGTGCATAAATAAACGACATGGCAACACTGGGACTGGCTCCACGTGGGGTACAGGTAGGGTGGGGGTCATTATGAAGGCATCCATGTGAAAATGGGGTAATGACTCAAAAAAATTTGGGAACCACTGGTTTAAACACTATTTCACGGTAATACAGGGTGTTTCAGGTCGATCCTAGAAATATGGAAATTGGCGAAATTCGTAGTTTGGTATTTGAAGTTAAGTATATTTAAATATATTTAAATATATATATTTCTAGGGTCGACCTGAAACACCCTGTATATAGAAATTTTATATATTGTAATATATAGAACGCTATATCGCGAAAACAATATTTCGAGGTAATTCTCGGTTCAAATCTCTCGAAATAACGAGTGTTTACTCTCTCTCTCTCTCTCTCTCTCTCTCTCTCTCTCTCTCTCTCTCTATATATATATATATATATATATATATATATATATGCAGGAAGGCGGGGCCAAGAGCGAATGCCCACAAAAACGCCCCCCTATAGAAGAAGAAGAAAGCAAAAATCAAGGTCCAGGGTTTTCGAGATCCCTGGACACTCTGCACTTGAAAGATTGGAGGTCATAGAAAGGGGTGGAAAGATGGATTGAGGAAGACTGTTCCAGAATTCACCGGTTGAGGAGATGAAAGATTGAAAATACTGATTAACCCTTGCGTTAGACAGCTGGACAGAAAAGGAATGAGAATGTGTCGAAAGTCTGGTGCTGCGTGCTCTCCTTAAAGGAGGAGGCATGCTGTTAGAGAGTTCAGAATAACAGTGTCCGTTATAATAGCGATAGTAAAGAGAGAGTGAGACAATATTGCGTTGCGGCGTAGAGAGAGAGAGTTTGAAGATAGTCAGTAAGAGGCGGGGAAGTGATAAGACGAAAGCCTTTGATCCCACTCGGTGAAGTAGAGCTGTGTAGGTTGAGCCATCCCACACATGAGAAGCGTACTCCATACAGGGGCAGACAAGACCCCTGTACAGAGACGGCAACTGACCGGGGATGAAGAAACTGGGTAGCCGGTACAGCACACCTAAGCTTTTAAAAGCTGTTTTAAAAAGAGAGTGTATGTAATCTTTCCAGGAAAGATCACGAGAAAAAGAAACAAAGAATGTTAATATAAGAGGAAGGATTGAGTTGTGTATTGTTGAAGGTAAGGGGATAGTCGTGTGGAAAATTGTGACGGGTAGACAGATGGAGGAACTGGATTTTGGGGGCATTGAAGGCCACAAGGTTTTCTCCTGCCCCAGTCAGAGATAGTAAAGAGATCAGAGGTCAGGTATACCATAGCCGTCCTACGCGAATCATGGAGTGACTGCTGAGAAGGACGCTTTGGAAAGTTGGTGGAGAAGTGAAGATTGGAATCATCGGCACAGGATTGGATAGGAAAGGAAAGACGACTTAATAGATCATTGATAAATAAAAGGAAAAGAGTGGGTGACAGGACAGAACTCTGAGGAACACCACTGTTCATAGCTTTAGTAAAAGAACAGTGGTCATCTACAACCGCAGATATTGATCGGCCAGAAAGGAAATTAGAGATGAAGGTACAGACAGAACGATAGAAACCGAATGAAGGCAGTTTGATAATTAAAGGTCTGTGCCAAACTCTATCAGAGGTTTTTGATATGTTTAGTGCAATAGCAAAGGTTTTACCAAAATCCCGAAAGGAGGATGACCAAGAGTCAGAGAGATATGTAAGAAGATCACCAGTAGAGCGTCCCTTGTGTAATTCATACTGACGATCTGAAAGAAGATGTGAGAAGAGAGGTGTTTAAGAATCTTCCTATGAAGGAGAGATTCAAAAACTTTAGAAAGGCAAGAAACCAAAGCAATTGAACGATAGTTGGAGGATTGAGAGCGGTCACCCTTCTTTGGGACAGGCTGAATGTAAGCGAACTTCCAGCAGGAAGGAAAAGTGCCAGATGAAAGACAAAGACGAGAGTTTGCCTTGGCAGGGTGTCAGCACAGAAGCACAGTTCTTGAGAACAACAATAGGAACACCATCAAGATCATACGCCTTCCTAGAGTTGAGCCCAGATAGTGCAGAAAAAACATCTTTAGAAGATATTTTAATTTCAGATATGATATAATAAAGTCAGGGGGAGTTGGAGATGGAGAAACAGCACCGGAATCGCCGAGGATTGAGTTGGAAGCGAAAGTATGAGCGAAGTGTTCAGCTTTGTTAGGAAAAGAGACGGCAACTAATCCGTTAGAATGGAAAAGAGGAGGGAAAGAAGAGGAAGTAAAGTTGTTGGAGTTGGAGAGGTTCTTAGCTAGATGCCAGAAAGAGCGAAAAGAATTAGAATTGGGTAGGTTTCCACATTTTTGTCGGATGAAGGAATTTTTGGGAAGTCAAAGAACAGATTTTGCATGATTCCGGGCAGAAATATAAACTGAGTGAGAGTCAAGAATTGAATGATGATGGTACCTTCTGAAAGCTTCCTCTCTGTTGCAGATAGCATTAGAACAAGCAAAGTTAAACCAAGGGTTTTTTTTGTATTAGTAGTAGGTAAACAATATGGAATATACCCCTCCATTCCCAAGAGATGTAATGCATTCATTGGACTCGGAGGGACCCTGACCATAGAAGCAGTAATCACTCCATGGGAAATCAGAGAAGTACTGCCCAAGGGCCTCCCAATCAGCGGCGCCAAAGTGCCAAAGGCGTCTCCTCATGGGGAGAACCCAAGGCCGAACTGGAGCGAGTGGACAGAAAACCGATAAGACAGGTAACCGATATAAGATTGTGGTCGGAGGAGCCCAACGGAGAGAAAAGTTTCACAGAGTGAAAAGAAGGATGAGAGGTGATAAATAAATCCAGAATGTTGAACCTATCTCTAAGGCGATCGGGGATACGAGTACGGTGTTGTACAATCTGCTCTAGGTCATTCAGGATAGAAAAGTTGTAAGCTATTTCACCAGGAATGTTAGTAAAATGAGAAGAAAGCCAAAGGTGGTGGTGAACATAAATCGCCTAAAATGGAGATTTCAGCAAAAGGATAGTTGGATAGAATGTATTCCACTTTGGAAATGAGATAGTCAAGGAATTTTGGATAGTCAGTAGAATTAAAAGTTAGACAGCGCAGATGTATGATATTTAGTTTCAGATTGGCATGTAAGTCGTAGCCAGAGGATATAGAATTAAGAGGATTCAAGTTTGGGAATACGAGAACAAATTAGGTAATTGAGTACATATACGCAACATCCACCTTTGGACTGAAATTGAGTATAGAGAAAGTAAGAGGGTACAGGAAAGGGGTTGCTGTCAGTCGTTTCAGACAGACGAGTTTCAGTGAGGAAGAGAAGGTGAGGTTTAGAGGAGAGATGGTATCCAACAGATTAAAAATTTGAGGAAAGGCCACGAATATTGCAGAAGTTTATGGAAAGTGAATTCGGCAGATGTCCAAACCATCTCGAATGGGCGGTAGCAGATCCAGCCCCGCTACCCGGGTCTGCGTTCCCAGTATCGGCAGCGGGGGAGCCAGAAGTGGAGACATTTATGGTCCCCTCCCGAGGGGATTCCGAGGCTCTTAAAGTTGTTGCCATTTTTTTTAAAGTTTTGAAAAGACTATGCAGTGTGTAAGAGGCATGAATATGTAGTGAAGAATAGTGAGAAAAGCGTGTTTGAGAGCATGATGGACTACTCACAGGGTAGATGAGACACGGAAAAAGATCAGCTAAGGAGGACAGTGACAGGAGAAACAGGAGTTCCAGCACCCCCTACCTATCTTCCGTCTAACGTCTCCTGGAGTGCTTCCCTGGTCGACTGGTGTCTACAATCTCCTCCTATTTCCTAATATATATATACAGTATATATATATATATATAATATATATATATATATTATATATATATATATATATCAGGAAACTGACAAGCAAAGCTTCCTGGAAAGACAAAGCAAACTTAAAAATTAAACTTTATCTAAACACTTCAAATGTTGAATAAGACGCATTGCAGATAATGCAAATTGCAAATTGCAATAACTGTGTTTATATAAACATTCCTTAAGAATGTTAAAAATGCAAGAAAATGTATTTAGAAAGTAGTTGTTTAAGAACAGAAAGGTATTTCCTGATAATATATATATATATATATATATATATATATATATATATATATATATATACTCTCTCTCTATAAGAAACGGGGGGTCAGGTTTATAATTTGCTGAGTAAATTACTGAATAAATTGCATACTGGTCCTTTTCACCACTCCAAGCGGTTTTGTTTTGTTTTTAATATGCATAAGCGCCCCCTTGTGGAACATGGACCAACATAAATAATTCGAGTTTTCTTTTAATTGTTTTTTACGAATTTATCACAAATAAAAGGAAAAGTACCGTTATAACGAGGCAAGTTAAGTGACGTTACGTCTGCTTTGTATGTTGATGGAAGGTTATTTTCACTTGCATGATTCTCGTCGTCTCGTATGTTTTCGGTTGCGTTAAATAACGATCGAAAAATGGCGCATCATTTTTTTCTTATAACCAGCTTACCAATATATATATTATATATATATATATATATATATATATATATATATATATATATAATAGGAAGCAATCAGGGTATAGGGTACAGAAGTAAATATTAATAATATGTGTATATAAATTAGTATGACGGCAAGTAACCAAACAACATTTATTCTTTACAAATAATATATATATATATATATATATATATATATATATATATATATATATATAAAAGTCCAAAAATAAGTTTGTTATGTGTATATAATCTTCGTATCTTTGGTTTTATTTCTCAAAAGTGAATCAATAAATAAGAATGATCCAAAAATAACAACTCTTTTTACGTTATTAATATTTTTATTATTTTATTTTAAAATAATTCATGATAGGGAGATGTATGGAAGTTTTTGCGGGTCTAGAAATTTCTTTTTTGAAGAAGTATAGAAGTAGAATTTTTTTCTATGTGGTATAGGGTATGGGTGTATAAATTTCGAATGCCATCCCAATATCCAGCTCTTAATTTACGGCTTCAGATTATGACTAAAACTGAAGAATTTTCTTTTAATTATAAAGCAATAAAATTAATATAATTTTTAAAATATAAAAAATAAAAAATAAAAAATTACTAATTAATTTATTAAAATTAATTAATTTATTTATTAAAATATTTACAGTCGTGATTTTTATCGATAATTAAATTATATTTTAGTTCCTCCGCGTTATATCATAATTAGCTATATTCTAAATCTGAATTCCTTATTCGATATATTTATACAGAGTGGTCCAAATTCCAAAAGTCCCTATCTATTTTGCTGAAATAATGATATTTCTATTTTATTTTCTACAGGCTATAGATGATGATGGATGTACAATAACGTGTGATGGTAGTAACACTACGTATCCAAGGGAAGAAGTGCAAAGAAATTCGAAAAAAATTCAAAAGAAGATTCCACAAACCAGGACCTAGAAGATAAAGCAATTCGCGAGCTGGTCAATAAATTTAAAAGGACAGGATCTGCTTATGATGAGGCAAGATCTGGACGTCCAGGTACTTCTCAAGAAAATGTCGAATTGGTGAGCGATGCCTTTGAAACAAATCCTAGAATGTCAACTCGCACAGCATCACGTAGACTAAGCATACCAGAAACGACTGTTCTAAGGATTTTAAAATCAACATTAAAAAAGAAAAGTTACCATATTCAAGGGCTACATGAGTTACAGGAAGAGGATAATCCAAGACGAGCCGCCATGTGCACAGAATTGATTGAAATAAATTCATACCGAAAACTTATTAAACCACATTCTCTTCAGCGATGAGACGACATTCCACACATGCAGAAAGGTTAATCGCCATAATTGCTGTATTTTGGGTAGTGAAAAAACAACCGAGTTTTACGAATGGGAGAGAGATTCTCCCAAAGTTAGTGTCTCGTTGGGTATGACAAGATCGAAGATTTACGGACCTTTTTTCTTTGCAGAAACTACGGTAACAGAACCAATTTATCTTGACATGCTTCAGCAGTTTCTTGAACCCCAGCTTCGTTCAGATGGCATTCTCGACACTGTTGGCTTTCAACAAAATCGAGCTCCATGCCACTATGCAAACATCGTTCGAGTGTACCTTAATGAGCTCTTACCAAGTCGCTGGATTGGACGTGGTGCAAACAGGCCCTGGGCAGCACGATCCCCGGATTTAACACCATTAGATTTCTTTGCGTGGGGCTTTATAAAATCTGAGGTTTACAAAACAAGAGTTACGGACCTGCAAGATCTGCGAACCCGCATTGTAGCGGCAGTCGCTAAAGTAACCCCAGAGATGCTTGAGAATGTGTTTCGCAATGCACTGGAGAGATTTGAGATTTGCAGAGACACTGATGGTGCTCACGTCGAATTTTAGACCTAGCTTGATAAATATAAATACATCTAGTTATGTTACTACATTTTTATCCTAAAATACTATTATTTCAGCAAAATAGATAGGGCTTATATATATATATATATATATATATATATATATATATATATATATATATAATATATATAATTATATATATGCAGGGTGTCCCATAAGTCCGGCACCATAGGAGAAATTCATATTTTTCTATTTCTACAAACCATAATTCATATGCTCGGGATGCCAATTTCCCGTCCACCATTCTGTTCAGTGACGAGGCCGCTTTTAATGGAAATGGTGAGGTAAATCGACAGAACACCCGCTACTGGTCTCAAAACAACCCTCACTGGTATACCTCTTCAAAGGAACAAAGTGCATCTCGGGTGATGGTATGGTGTGGCATTTGGAAGGATCGCATCATAGGGCCCCTCTTTTTCGATGAACATGTCACTGGAGGCACCTACCTATGTATGCTCAAGGAAGAATCATTTCCCAGTGTCTTGAACAAAGAAGGAAATTTCCCAACATGGTTCCAGCAAGACGGCGTTCCTGCACCCAAGTAAGGGAATACCTGTACCAACAATTCCCTGGTCATTGGATAGGACGTCGAGGGCCTGTGGAATGGCCAGCTAGAAGCCCGGATCTCACGCCACTAGATTTTTATCTCTGGGCCACTTGAAAGCGCTGGTATACGCAGAGAAAATTAGGAGTGTTGAACACTTGCGGCAGCGCATTATTGGGCATGTAACACCATTATTCCTGATATCATTCACCGTGTGCTTGCTGACTGGGTATCACGTCTGAATTTGTGTACTGAAAACAACAGTGGACATATTGAGCACGTTCTGTAAATAAAAGCTTTTGTTTTGCCTTTTTTTTATTATTTTTCCTATGATGCCGGACTTATGGGACACCCTGTATATATATATATATATATATATAATTATTAATTTTTAATTATTTTATATAATTCCTATATCAATAATCTCGTAAGCACCATGCACTCCCCCACCTGCTTTTTTATTTAATTTCGTGTTGCCATATAATTAAACAAAAAATTCTAATTAACTCCTGTACCTTTCTCATCGTAATAATTACATTTCAAACGTTCATAACCCAGCAAGAAATGAATAATATCTGTGCCCACATCCCTCTCAAGAAAGTGAGGGGGTAGAAGCCTGAGTCTGAGCTCCCTTAACCAGAGTCACTTAAAGAGTGGCCGGCCTGCCTCTTTTTCGTGACCTGTATGTAATACGAAGATACAGAAATAACAACCGCCCAGCTATATATAAATATATAAGCAGCTAAAATAGTAGATTTAGTAAATTTTAATTATTGACCAGCTTCGAAATTAGCCCCCCATATACACAATATGGCTTTCAAAAGGAGGTAATTACATAACATAAAAACTTTAATTCATTATGATTTAACGACCTCTTAAAATTACCAGAACAGGTTAAAGAGATTCTTTCACTCGGAGAAAGTATATTCAAGGTTATGTACAACACGTTATACAAGGAGACCTTTCCAGTACATAAGACAGCGCTCCTCTGTTCAGTGGGTAACAATATTTCCTTAAAGCGAAGTGAAGACACCGAGGTCATGGGTTCGACTCCCGATAATGCTAGTAATAATAATTGAGGAGTTAAAGCAAAGGGTTGTATTAGTCTAGTCTGAACGCCATCTATACGTTTATACATTTCGTTCATATAACTTGCATGTATATATATATATATATATAACCTTTGGTTAGCTTCCGCCCCAATTGTTCATTCTGACGAAGGTCAAGTTTTTCACTCCACCTTAGACCTACAGTTTAACGTGGAATCCGAACCACGCCCCATCAGCAGCCCAGCGTCTTAACCACTAGGCCACCTAGGGCACCCATTTATCTACCAACCACTTTCTTTATTGTGTGGAAGGATGAACAGCTGTTTTGCTGCGCGCCGACTGCCGTCGGGTCTCGAACCCGGGGCCGATGGATTCGTAGTCAGCGACGCTAACCACTACACCACCACTACATATATATACACACTGTAGTTCATACCTGTCATTTAATTAACATTAACTATTTTATAGTGGAAGACAGTGTAAAATAGATTAGAGAATTATGTTAATCTGTTCCTCCAGGTTACAGTTTGTACCCTAACAATTTTATGATAAAAGAAAGTCTGTTTGTGTATCAGAGAGTGTTGAGTTTGAGATAATATTAAATCAATTTAACAAGAATAACTTTGTTCTGTAATTAATGTATTAAACATTTACAGTTCTCTCTCTCTCTCTCTCTCTCTCTCTCTCTCTCTCTATATATATATATATATATATATATATGCAAAAATAACTGCAATGACCGCGCAGTATATAAATGAATAGAAACGACATATGCGCAGTTATTTGCGCATATTCACGATTTGCGAGGGTGCTCTCTGAGGGCATTGGTTTCTGCCCTATTTGGGAGAATTTCGATTTGTGATTGAGGTCCGTAGCATAATGGTAGAGCGTCCGACCGGCAATTGGAAGGCCTGGGTTCGATTCCCAGGCGGTTCGCCTCATTTTTCATTATTTCGTTATCTCTCCTCCTCGTGTGCAGAAACGTTCCTTAATACTTATGTCGTTTCTATTCATATATATATATATATATATATATATGAAAAGAAATCACAAAGCAATACGTGATCTTTTTAATAAGCAAAGAACCACAGGGAAAAGGAAACACGAAGTCCGAGCGCTTTCGTGATATATCTAAAAAAATCTAAAAATTTCCCCAATAGATAACTTGCTCTAAAGTCTACTAAACTATCGAGTACATAAAAACTACATAAAAGAAATAATACAATTAAAATGTACACATAAAAATGATAACAATTATTAAAATAATATTTTGTTTAATTAAAGCAAACAATTAAGTGGCAAGAATGCGGTCAGAATAATCCATCACCTTTCTAACAATGTATGAGTCTAATTTATAAAGCCCAGGGCTAATATTAAGATCAAAATCAGCATTATTTTTTATCACACTCGATTCAATTATATTTCTACTAACGAGAGATTTACTAAAACTTAATTTGGAGGCATTTTTTCCAGTCAGTGGGATGATTAGTGTCTCTTACGTGAATGAAAATGGCGTTAGATTCCTGACGGGTTTTTATACTGTATTTATGCTGCTTATAATATGTAACTAGCGTCTTGCCAGTTTGACCAATGTAAAATTTATTACATATTGTGCATGGAATTTTAATTCTGAATAGTAATCACAGGTTAATTAAACTGTGCATAGTAGACTCGAAATTTGTGTTTAATAATGAATATTTTAGGCAGAAATTTGGTATGGCTATGGGAAACCCCCTCTCTCCCATTTTAAGTAACTTATATATGGAGTTTTTTGAAAGTAAATTATTAAGGAAGATTCTGCCAAATTACGTTCTGTGGTTTAGATATGAGGGGTCGCGCGTCTTAAGATACCTAAGCGCCAGCACAGCCGAAAACGTGTTTTTGATGGATATCACTATTTTCACCCTTCCTCTATCGCGTGGTTTGGGTTATAATGACCTTACGACACTAGAAGTATGGTTGAAAACCTTATGAAGCGAACTACTTTTTTCACCTCTATCGCCAGCCAAAAGTTCACTCAAAGTTCGGCATATTATACAGGGTGTCTCAAAAGTCACTATCTATTTTGAAAAATAATGGGAATTACGAAAAACTGGTTTAAGACATGAAAAATATATTTATTTCAAAGTAAGTGTCACAAAGAATTAGTGCTATTTATTTATCTGTCTCCACATGGCGACCATCAGTGTCTCTACAGAGCTCAAAGCGATAAGTTGTTTCCCGGAACACACTTTCCAGCATTTGAGGTGTTATTTTCTGAACTGCATCGGTAATACGATTTCGAAGTTCGGCTACATCACTAATTCTTCTACCAGTGTACATCTTAGACTTAATGAAACCCCAGGCGAAAAAATCTAATGGTGTTAAATCGGGTGAACGTGCTGCCCATGGTTGTGTTCCTCCACGACCAATCCAGCGACCGGGGAAGCGTCTGTCAAGATAATCACGTACAATTATTGCATAATGGCACGGTGCTCCATCCTGCTGAAAAACTACTGTGTCAAGAATGCCATCTGTAAGAAGTTGAGGTTCGAGGAATTGTTCAAGCATGTCAAGATAATAAACCAATTAACTTTTTTTAAATACACAAATTTGCACGAGAAGTACATATCTTTATGCCAGCATAGCATTTTTTAAAAAACATCTAATGTCACCGAAATAGATAGTGACTTTTGAGACACCCTGTATAAGAAAATAAAAAAATAAAAAAAATATATATAAAATATAAAATATGAAAATCTATTCCAAAAACTCATGAACATCTTCATTAGCATACTTAGAACTCTAATTTAGCAAAAAATGAACGTTCTAGCTCAATTAATAACAGAGATACTATTGCCAGAATATTGCTGAACTTTGGAGGCGATTTCTGGCGAATTTTAATTTTGGCGCTTAGGTACCTTAAGACGCGGGACCCCTCAATTATGTAGATGATGTTCTTTGTCTTTGGCCAGAAACTTTAAATCTCAATGAATTCTTATACAAGCTTAATAATTTAACTCCCTCTATCAATTTTACAGTTGAAATAGAAAAAGACTCATCGATCCCATTTTTAGATGTTTTAATATATAGGTCGGGTAAAAAGTTTAGGTACAGTGCTTACAAGAAGTCTCGCGCCTCTGTCTCGTCCCATGCTAGTCTGTTAGGTATAAAATGGGCGGTCCTTATGGCAGCGGAGGTATGTTCGGATTGGTGCACATAATTGCTAACCCCATCAATGACGTCCACATTATCATTGTGTTGATCACTCTATCTATTTACATATAGAGACATACTGTATATAGATATATATAGAGTATGCAGGGGATAACGTGTCTCAGTCCCAGCTATGGTAGTTGTCTTACAATTAACAGTCCCAAGTGCAAGTTACGTTAACACCTCCACATAAAACTATCCTGGACTAAAATAACATACGTGAAGCCCTTACCCACAAACCATTTAAAAGGTGTGATTTAAAAGCGCTCTCTCTCTCTCTCTGATCACACCGCATCCCATCCGAGATCCTCAGCATGGACATCGGCAATGTATCCATATAACGTTAATAATAACCGAAACTCGAGAAAATATACTCTCTGCCTTCCGCTCTACTCCAAATCCTTTTCTCTTAGTGACCTCTTAATACAAACTAATCTATCACATTTTGCGACTTTTTAACTCTGGTAGGATTCAATTCCATTCCTATAATGTAAGAGATACTTAAATTCATGTGTGTATTATGCCATATGATGTGCGTAATAAATAATCATTTTTAAATAGTTGGAGCGTTCAAGGTCATCTGTAATAATCTATAGACTACCCCTCAAGCCAACTCTCAACACTTAGATTCCCCTAAGACACAGGCGTCTTCAAGTAACATGAATGCGTAGAGATCTAAGGTGTTAGATTCCATATTATATAATTTATCTGCTAGGTTTAAGAACGCTGGCATTGAAGGATGGAAGGAAGGGACAGTAAAAGCGATAATAGGTTTAATGAAGGAAGTGGAATGAGGATGGAGGTAAGCGTTGCTACGTCGAAGGAAACGAGGTTGGGTGGGGAATTACGAAGGGAGGAGGAAATGCTAAACACAAACTCAAATATTTATTTTAATGCCCTAGACCTAGAAAGACAAAGAGCAAAATACCTTAAACTAACAATGAATTGACAGAAACAGAAGAGTCTGGTCTTAGACGCACTGATAGGTTTAACGTATGTGGCTAGAGGCCGCCACTCAGAATTACCACTACTACCTAAGTCATAATAAGGGTATTTACTATGACAGAGTAGTCATGAGTAGTTATGGAAATAAAATATGATTATACTGTTGATGGCTGACTATATTCAGTTGGGATATAAACTATTGCTGACAATCTTTGGATCCTTGGCTTTTAAGACGAATTTTTTAGGCATATGTTCAACAAAATAGGAAATTGGCTGATTATTATTACCATTCGAAGGGTTGGTACCTTTCACAACCGAAATCAATTTCAGAAGGGGTGCATGGTATCCTCATTTCCTTTATCGTCCCAGCACGCTTCACATAAGCCATTTACACAAAGATGGAAAGGCCGTCTGTGCACCACGAGACGACCCAGGCAATACGGGAGCAATGGTGACATTGCATGAATATGGTGTGCCAATAAGAGAAATATCAAGACGACTAGACGTTTATCGAAGCACTGTGGAACGGTGGATTCATCGGTATGAAGCAGAAAACTCAATCGCTACTTTGCCGAGGTGTGGTCCTCCGCGTTCAACATCTCAAGAGGAAGATGCTGCGATTGTTAATCATGCCAGAGAGCATCCGTTTGTTCCAGCGACGCATATTTACAGACACCTGAACCTTCGTTGTAGCGCAAATACAGTGAACAACAGACTTCATGAGGCAGGGTATTTTTCTCGCCGTCCAGCTATAAAACCTGCATTGACGATTGAGCATAAAGAGGCGTGGATGGGATTTGCCTTGCAATACTTGCCGCAGGAGGAAGAATTCTGGAGAAAAGTTGTGTACTGTGACGAAAAAACATTTTCAACAGATAGTCATGGTTCCCTGCATTGTTGGAGGCAGCGCAGAAAACGCTATGAAGAAGGAAATGTTTTCCCGAGCAAACGTAGTGGTCACATCAATCTCGGTGTGTGGGGCTGGATGTCTGGCTATGGTGTCGGAGAATTGACTCAAGTAGATGGACGCTTTACTGGACAGCAATATTGCCAGATACTGGAAGAGGTGCTGCTACCCAGTGTTCGTGCGTATCTGGTTCCAGCACCGGAACCATTTTACTTAATGGAAGATAACAGTCCCATTCATAGGAGTAACGTTGTAAGAGCGTGATACGAAGATCACCCAGAGATTATTAATCTATTCTGCCCACGTTCTCCTGATTTGAATCCGATTGAAAACCTTTGGGCAATAATGATTAACGAATGGGAGCAACGCAATGAAAGAACATTTGAAGCACTTTTAGCTCACACGAGGAATAGTTGGGAGAGCTTACGCCGAACACCAAACATTCCCTACAATCTGGCCTCTTCTATGCCGCAACGATTGCAAGAAATTATTGATGCTGGAGGAAGCTATACGAAATACTGATGTTAAAGCCATGACGTAAATGTGTATCGAATATATATTTATGTTAATATAGAATTTTATTATATTTTTATGCTTGACATCTATAAAAGTATATATTGTGACCATGAAAGAACTTTACTTACCCTTAGTTAGAATCTTTTCTTGCAATGTCTACGCTCGTGGAGATGATAATATATGCATTGTCGAAACAAACTATGAGAAGATAATAGTTTCAGGAAAAAAATAAAAACTGGCAACATCGAGGTCATCACATGTTTATGGGAATTGTCATATGATATGCTACCAATAACTCTTATATACTACTATATACACTATACTATATTACGTAATTACGATGAACCAAATCAAATGCGAATTTCTCTGATTCACGGCCCACCAGTCTTGCTTTAGACCAGTGGTTCTTAACCTTTTTACTACCATGCCCCCTCTAGGAATTGGTCCTTCCCTCCACGCCCCCATTGCATCAAAATAACATTCTCTCCCAGATTTTATGCTCGTTAAGAGAATAACAAATACAATTAGAGAAATTCCTGTTTTTCCCCAAGGGATCGCGCCCCCCCTGGATATTACCGACGCCCCCCTAGGGGGGCGCGCCCCCCTGGTTAAGAACCACTGCTTTAGACTAATGACTTTCATAAGATGGAATAGGTTTAACATAGTTCGTTTAATAGGTTACCACTTAAAACAATGGATAAACTATCTACAGGGTGATTCAAAAATCAGGTTACATAGGGAAATACTGTATTATGTAATGATACAGGGGAATAGTCACAGCACATGTTCGATATGGCCACCGTTAACGGCAATGCACTTGTGCAGCCAGCTAGGAATATCACTCAATGCGCTCCTCCTTCGATAACATCTCATAACTCATTTACCTGCAAAGAAACAGAAAAGCCTATGTAACCTGACTTCTGAATCACCCTGTATTAGTGAGACGACCGTGACTTCCTCGAAATGCGAGCGCGTGAGAGGTTCACTGAGGAATTTGGTCATTAGATTCTTCACGTAGGATATATATCACAAACAACAATATTGACAAACAATTCCCAACAATTACTTAATATCAATAATTGCATTTGAGCAAATAATTTAGACCTGCGTCAAAATAACTTAGGTATCATGCCATGATTTGGGATATTTGCCGAATTAGTCGTTCTCTATAGTCTACAGTATATATTGAGACGGTATAATGCAATGCCCAGCTAATATTATGATGACTAGGATTGCTCCATAACCATCCCAACATCCCGAAACTTGCTCCATTCTGCTTCTTAATCATTGTATTTTAAACACTAAAATGTAGCAGAAGTGACGTAATAATGGACGTCATTGACTGTGTTAGAGCAGTTATGTGCACCAATCCGAACACATCTCCGCTGCCATAAGGACCGCCCATTTTATACCTAACAGACTAGCTTGGGACGAGACAGAAGCGTGAGACTTCTTGTAAGCACTGTACAATATTTACAGAAAACCCACTAATAATTGTTCCTATATACATTATTATTCGGCTCACCACATTAACGTAAAACGAACCGTTTTTTCTACTTTGTTCCTAAGATGCTTACGAATTTGTAGCCCAGAGTTCATTGATGATGAAATTAGTAAAATATATAAAATTGCGTTTGATTTAAAATATCCAAAGAACTGCATAGATAAATCTTTAAAAATGGCAAGAAAACCTTCTACGAGTAAAAGACAAGACTCCTTATCGCAAAAAACGTCTTAGCATTACCATTTAGAGAAAATTTCTTTGATCTGCCGAAACTGCTGAGGACTCTTAACGTAAATATCGCGTTCAGAAATTTAGATGTAATTAAGAATTCATTGATTAAAAGCTCCCCTTTAAGTGAACAGGGTTGTGTAGTATATAAAATTCCATGCACAATATGTAATAAATTTTACATTGGTCAAACTGGCAAGACGCTTGAGTTACGTATTAAGCAGCATAAATACAGTATAAGAACCGGTCAGGAATCTAACGCCATTTTCATTCACGTAAGAGACACCTAATCTTCCCACTGACTGGAAAAAATGCCTCCAAATTAAGTTTTAGTAAATCTCTTGTTAGTAGAAATATAATTGAATCGAGTGTGATCAAGAATAATCCTGATTTTGATCTTAATATTAGTCCTGGGCTTTACAAATTAGTCTCATACATTGTTAGAAAGGTGGTGGATTATTCTGACCGCATTCTTGCCACTTAATTGTTTGCTTTAATTAAATAAATATTATTTTAATAAATGTTATCATTTTTATGTGTACATTTTAGTTGTATTATTTCTTTTATATAGTTTTTATGTACTCGATAGTTTAGTAGACTTTAGAGCAAGTTATCTATTGGGGAAATTTTTAGATTGTTTTTAGATTGAGTTGCCTATTGGGGAATTTTTCGCTTCCCCAATAGGTAACAGAATATTCTGGAATTAGCACGTGCTGACGATTGCGCCATGTCCTTTGTTTCCTTAGACTACTGCATTCTTGCCACTTAATTGCCTGTTTTAACTAAATACTATTTCTAACAACTGTTAACATTTTTTGTGTACATGTTAATTGTATAATTTCCTTTATATAGTTTTTTTTATATATTCGATAATTTAGTAGCCTTTAGATTAAGTTATCTATTGGGGAAGTTTAAGATTGTTTTATTGTTTTTAGATTGAGTTGCCTATTGGGGGATTTTTTCGCTTGTGTATTTAACTCATTTACTTTGTAAATTCTGTCTATTTCTTTCTTTCCCTGAAGATGTGAATATGTCACGAAAGCGCTCGGACTTCGTGTTTCCTTTTCCTTTTCTTTGTGCTTCTTTGCTTATATATATATATATATTAGTTATATTCGTCCTTATCTTTTATATCATGCATAGGATAGTTATGAAAAGTTTACCGTTCGTTTGTAAAAATTTAACAAATAGAAAAATTAGTTTAACTCCAGCATATAATGTAAAACATCAAAGAATTTGAGGAAAATAAAAAAAAAGTTAAAATACACAAGTTTTCATACATTTATTTACAAAATTATTTAATACTTTGTGTGCCCACCTTAGGCTTGAAGAATTTAAAAATTTTATCAGTAGTTGGCTGTTTATTGATAAGAGACTGTTGGCAATTCCTGAATTCTAGAATTTTCTCTTTGAACCTTCATGGAAGACGGATGACTGCACAAGCCATTAGTAAGCAATGGGTCGTCGTGGTAAAGAGTTGTCTGCAGATCTTAAGAGTTCTGCTGTTGCTGCACACGAGTCTGCAAAGAGTTATAGGAAGATAAGAGAACTTCGAATTCCATTTACGACGGTTGCTGAGTTGGAGAGGTTCTCAGCTAGATGCCAGAAAGAGCGAGAAAAATTAGAACTGGGTAGGTTTCCATAGTTTTGTTGGATGAAGGAATTTTAGGGGAGTCAAAAAACAGATTTTGCATGATTCCGGGCAGAAATATAAACTGAGTGAGTGTTAGGAGTTGGATGATGATAGTACCTTCTGAAAGCCTCCTCTCTGTTGCAGATAACATTAGAACAAGTAAAGTTAAACCAAGTTTTTTTGCATTTGTAGTAGGTAAACAATATGGAATATACGCCTCCATGCCCAAAAGATGTGATGCATTCATTGGACTCGGAGGGACCCTGGCCATAGAAGCAGTAATCACTCTATGGGAAATCAGAGAAGTACTGCCCAAGGGCCTCCCAATCAGCGGCGCCAAAGTGCCAAAGGCGTCTCCTCTTGGGAGGATCCAAAGGCCGAATTGGAGCGATAGGACAGAAAACAGATATAAGATTGTGGTCGGAGGAGCCCAATGGAGAAAAAAGTTTCACAGAGCAAGAAGGATGAGAAGTGGGAATTAAATCCAGAATGTTGGACCTATCTCCAAGGCGATTAGGGATACAAAAGCCAAATGTGGCGGTGAACATTGAAATCTCCTAAAATGGAGATTTGAGCAAAAGGAAAGTGAAATAGAATGTATTCCACTTTGGAAGAGAGATAGTCAAAGAGTTTTAGATAGTCAATACAATTAGGAGAAAGGTAGGCAGCGCAGATGTATTTAGTTTGAGACTGGCATGTAAGTCTTAGCCAGAGGGTTAGAATTCGAAGGATTCAAGTTCGGGAAAACGAGAGCAAGTTAGTCGTTGCGTACATATACGCAACATCCACCTTGGAAATAAAATTGAGTATGGAGAAAATTGGAGGGTACAGAAAAGGAATTGCTGCCAGTCGTCTCAGACACTCGAGTTTCAGTGAGGAAGAGAAGGAGGTTTAGAGGAGGAGAGGTGGTGTTCAACAGAGTGAAAATTTGAGGAAAGGCCACGAATGCTGCAGAAGTTTATGAAATGTGAATCATGCAGATGTCCAGAACATCTAGAATGGACAGTTCTTAAGGTTTATTAAATTGTAAAGTTGATCATAAAGAGGAATGTGAAGTGAAAACCTGAAATAAATATATTTTACGCGTACTAAGTATATGAAAACATTGGATGAGGTCTGTTAAATGAAACAACGCCATAAAATAGCATCTCAGAAGCACCCTGCTAGAAAATTTTATTTGGGAAGATCCCCCTCCCCCGCGGGCTCGGTCGACTGCTTCGCAGCCTCTGCCTCCGGCTCATTAGCGTTCCACCACTTCGTTTTTTTACAAGTTAAGCACTGAAAATACCTGAAATATTCACATATTATGGGAATAACTGGTTTCACACATTGACTATAACGTATATGAGAAGTTCCAATTTTGTATTCAAACTTAAAGGCAAGAGCACTTGATTTAGATATTGCTCACAAACATACTTTTATCATAAAAGATAGCAATTTTTATTGTAAACGAAGGTACAGTAAATGCTCGCGCTTTCAAACGTATAATGATATATACATTGTAAGTGTTGGTTCGAATTTTTCTAGATAACATTTTTAAGTGTTGTTAAAACTTTAAACATTCTATGAAGAAGCGCAATACCTCTCTCTCTCTCTCTCTCTTCCTCTCTCTCTCTCTCTCTCTCTCTCTCCTCTCCTCTCTCTCTCTCTCTCCTCTCTCTCTCTCTCTCTCTCTCTCTCTCTCTCTCTGACTTTTCTGGGACCCATTCCAATGTCCATATACATTTTCAAATGAACCATAAAATTCTAATTTCAGCTCAAGAAAACTCTGATCCTAATTTAATTCCGATTTTGACATTGAAAATAATTTTAAGTTTCAATCCACACTCTTTTGGAACCGAATTGTTACGGAGCTAACAATATTATATAATAATACTATATTTAGATCCTAATATTACAAATCTATATCCTGAACCGATGTTTAAAACCTTCTCAAGCATCCCAAGTGATTGCCGCCTAACCGCGGCATTCAATAATTTTCCCGTCTGTTTCGATTAACGTTTAAATTTTGCATGGGGCGGGGGGGGGGGGGGGCAGATAACGGAAAAATACAAAATTTTTAATTTTGATGTGAAAAATAAATCTTTTAAATTGAGACATTCCATATTTGCTCAGGTAAAGAGGGTCCGTGAGTATCGCCGCAGGGCTACAATAAATCAGGCACGAAGTGTCTGCGCGCACTTAAAATCCCAATAAGAAAGCAAACTTAGTTTTAAGAACGTTTTTATTTTTGTTACGATAGGGTTTAGATTCACTGTGAATATAAAACCTGTATAGCTCGTAAATGCCAATTTTGACGTAACCTTTAGACCTTAACGTCGAAACCAAACTCCCGACAGATGGAGTATTTTCGTTTAAATTTTATTTCGTAGGAAGGTGGAGTTTAGTGTTAACGAAAAGAGATTAGATCAATAAGGAACTACTATTTTTGTACGAATGACGTCTGTAAGGAAATCATTCTGGATAGGTTAATAATGGTTATATCTAAGGGGTAACTTACAGGGTATAGCTTGAGTTATGGTTCTTGCCTCCCAAGGCTAAGTGGCACAGCCACGGTTTCAAATTTTAGTTATGGTTCCACCTTCCTCTGTAAGTGAAGCGGCAATCGATAGGCAAAATTTGTGGAAATTAGTACCCGAAAGTTTCCGGGCATCTTAGTTGTTCTTTCTTTCAGATTTCAAACTTCTAAATATATATATATATTATATATATATATATATTTTTTTTTAAGTTCGGGAAGAACCGATTCGCCTCTATTTAAAAGGGCATATCTCAGCGGGAAAAACAAAGAAAAAGTGAGAGGAAAGACAGAGGAAAAAGAAAGGGTGGAGGAGACAGTCGAAGTGGAAAAAGACCAAGGATGACAAGGACTGCAGGGTCGAGCCCCATCATCCTTGGGTGCTAGGGCCGGGAGGGCGCACGTGAAACCTCCAGGAACAAGCACGTACAAACGAGCACAAAGAGCACGAGCTTAGAACCCCCTTGCGGGGATATATATATATATATATATATATATATATCAAAGCTGGGCACTTGCGGTTTTTTTGCGGTACTGCGGTACTGCGGTACTACCGCACTACCAAACCGGTACCGCATAACGCAGTACCGCAAAGGATCGCTGAAAGTACAGCCTGTACTTTCAGCGATCCTTTGCGGTACTGCGTTATGCGGTACCGGTTTGGTAGTGCGGTAGTACCGCAGTACCGCAAAAAAAACCGCAAGTGCCCAGCTTTGATATATATATATATATATGGCGTGTTTACTGTGATTAATTTCTATAAATAACTTTAAAATGTGCTAAAATAAATGGGTTGGAGATCTTATTCCACAAAAACTCTGCGGAATTCACACCGAACTTTGAGACAAAATTTTCTTTCCTAAGTAATTTATTTATTTTTAAGGAATTTTGATTAAATGCTGTGTTAGTGTTATGTCTTGAGTCATATAAGGAAAAAAGGTACTTGTGGGTTATCTGTCGCCACTTTTTAATATTTTTTTTATTTATTTATTTTTATATATTAAGAGAAGAGGATTCTTTATACTGTACGGCATTGACGATTGGTTAGGTTAAGTCGTGCTAGTTTGGTTAAATAAAAAACTTTTTAATATTTTTTTTATTTAGTTATTTTTATATATTAAGAGAAGAGGATTCTTTATACTGTACGGCATTGACGATTGGTTAGGTTAAGTCGTGCTAGTTTGGTTAAATAAAACGGTATTTAACCAAACTAGCACGACTTAACCTAACCAATCGTCAATGCCGTACAGTATAAAGAATCCTCTTCTCTTAATATATAAAAATAAATAAATAAAAAAAATATTAAAAAGTGGCGACAGATAACCCACAAGTACCGGAAAAAAAAAAAGGTAATTTCCTGTTATCCCGGACCCCAGACTTTTTCCCAGTTGGCAGACTTCAATTTTGACACAGAATATTTTCGTTAAAACTAACGAAAATATCATGACTTAACCTAACCTTACCAACTAATTAGGTTAATTGAATGCCCGGTTAGGTAAACTGTACGCCCTTGATAATTTGTTAGGTTAAGTCGTGATATTTTCGTTAGTTTTAACGAAAATATTCTGTGTCAAAATTGAAGTCTGGCAACTGGCAAAAAGTCTGGGGTCCGGGATAACAGGAAAGTACCAAAAAAAACCTTTGTATAACCCATTTGAGACTTAAACAAATTATTTTAAAAGAATTATTTGGAAGTAAAATTTTCTTTCTTTATATGAACAAAAATTTGTAAATGTGAAAACTAACTTGGAAATAATAAACAATTTTGTGTGAAATTTAAATTTTGACAAAATTTAAATTAAAAATTTACACGAGGGATTATTTTATTTCTATATTACCTCGCAAACCCCTTTTCTAAGCTGAGGGTATGAGTTGAAAGTTAAAAAAAAAAATGGCGGGGGACGTCAAAGAAGCCACTGAAAGTGTACGCATAAATTAAAAGCCATCCGTGCCCATCCGGCCCACTTGAAGAAGTGAACCCACACGCAATAAGTACAATCAAAACCCCACACACTCTCTGTCATTAGTTAAATGTTAATATATTATAGAGTTCTGACCCTGAAAACATAAAAAAAAAACTGAGTCCAATCGGATTTCAAAATTCGGACCAAGCTAGTACTTGCAATAAAAAAAAATATTTACATGTTTTTTACATAACTGTAAAATTAATTACTTTTAAAATTACTTTAAAATCATGTAAAATATTGTAATTTCATAAATTTCAATAATCGTATGAAACCTAATTACATAATATCGATGTTTCAGGAATCCTCCTTGCGGCAGTCCTCCTTTACTTCGCTGCAGATGCTGAGGAAACTCGGTCACTTTTCGATGACTTAAGAATTGATACAAAGTCTGACACCGAAGGTCAACCTTCAGTTTATGATACTTCGATCCTCTCAAAATGTGATACCGAGAGACAACCTTCAAGTTGCCAAACTAAAATTATCGGAAAGCCACTTACAACACCAAAGCCTAAAGAGACTAAAGAGGTATCTCTGTTTGACAGTCTTTCAAAGCAATCATCGTCGTTAGTGACGTCACAAGAATCTTTAGTAGTTCCACCCTCTCGACAGAAGTATGGTCAATCACGACGACAACATTACCCAAAGAACAATCAAGTAACGTCGTCACTTCAGCAGACAGATGAAAAATCTGGTTCGCTTTTCGATCGTTACATTTCAGGAAGTAACGAAAAGTTTTCGTATGCGTTTTCACGACGAAAGAAACCCTCGAGAAACGAAGACTTCAACGATGGAGATGACATTGACAGGAGTTTTAGAATACTCCAGAAGGAGAAAGAGGCTTTAGAGAATCTTCCAGAGGAGATATGGGAACAGGCGTTGCAGGTTTGTCATTTCAAATCATTTCATTATACTAAACTGTTGTCAGCGCCCGTAGCTCAGTGGGTATAACACCGTTTCCCTGTAAGTAAAGTGAAGACACTGTGGTCGCGGGGGTTCGAATCCTGGTGGTGCTGTTAATAATAATAATAATCGAGTAGTTAACTCAATAGACTTCATTCGTCTGGCCTGAGCGCTATGCCAGTTTCTGGCCCGCTTTGCTGATTATTATACTAACTTCTGTGATAATGATAGTACAGACGATTTTATAGTTTAGACGCTCAGCTGAACTTCACTATCGTTGAAGTTTATAACTCAACGACAAAAATATCAATTTCATCAAATTAACAACAAATTATTATCACAAATAATTGGACAATAAATAAACACTAAATCTCTCTCTCTCTCTCTCTCTCTCTCTCTCTCTCTCTCTCTCTCTCTCTCTCTCTCTCTCTCTCTCTCTCTCTCTCTCTCTCTCTCTCTCTCTCTCTCTCTCTCTCTCTCTCTCTCCAACGTGACCCCTATCTTTAAGAAAGGGGATCACGAAAGTCCAGGGAACTATCGTCCCATTAGTCTCACTTCGGTTATAGGTAAATTATTAGAGGGGATAATAGTGGATAGGATCGTTGACCATTTGGATTCCTACAAGTTGCTTGGGGACTCCCAACATGGGTTTAGACGGCATAGGTCGTGTCTCACCAACTTGTTCGATTTTTTCCACGTCATGCGGAGTGAGTACGATAAGAGTAGGACGATTGATATACTTTCTCTCGACTTTCAGCAAGCCTTTGATAAGGTACCTCACCGCCGGCTAATGGCCAAAGTGCGCGCGCTGGGTATCGGTGGGGAAGTAGGTAGCTGAATTGGAAACTGGCTGAAGAATAGGTGGAAGAGGGTTGTAATTAAAGGGGCTAGCTCGGGTTGGGCCTCAGTCACTAGCGGGGTTCTTCAGGGTTCCGTTTTGATGCCACTGTTGTTTATCATTTACATAAATGATATCGACGCTGGCATCGTCAGTAGGATCGCCAAATTCGCTGATGACACCAAGCTTGGGGCCAATGTTAGGACGCCCGAAGCGATCGAGCACCTGTGTGCGGACCTACGTAGGGTAGGAGAGTGGTCCGAGAAATGGCAACTGCTGTTTAACTTGGGTAAATGCAAGTTGATGCACATTGGCTACGCCAATCTCAAGTCGGACTACTCCATGTTGGGGAGAAATATCGAGGCGACTGATTTGGAAAAGGACTTGGGTGTGCTAATTAGCAGCGACCTTAAGTTTACCAAACAGTGCGTAGAGGTGGAAAAGAAAACCCAGAAGCTGTTGGGTTATATCAGGAGGCAATTTCGATTTCGGAACAAGGAGATTGTGCTCTCTCTGTACAATTCCTGGTTCGGCCGCACCTGGAGTATGCTGTGCAGTTCTGGTCGCCAGCCCTCATGGGCTACAATCGACGCTTACGCGCCCTGAATTTGTTTTCGCTGGAAACTCGGAGGCTGCGCGGTCAACTCATCGAGGTTTTCAAGCTCTTACACGGGTTCAACGATAGTCGATTTTAGAAGCATGTTTAGTTTAAATAATAACTCAACTCGCAACAATAGCTGGAAGTTGGATTTGAAACGGTTTAGCACTAGTGTGTGTGGGAATTACTTTACGTATAAGATCTGTGACACGTGGAGCAGTTTACCTTCAGAAGTTGTGAACAGTTCCTCTGTGGATCATTTCAAGAAAAGGTTAGACCGAATCTTGCACACTATTTGAGGGTGTAGGAATTTTTCCCTGGCACCCGTTGCCATTGGTACCTCCTCGATATGAGTCGCAAGGCCTTTTGAGGTACTTTTTTTCCTTGTAGCTCCTTGTAACTCTCTCTCTCTCTCTCTCTCTCTCTCTCTCTCTCTCTCTCTCTCTCTCTCTCTCTCTCTCTCTCTCTCTCTCTCACGAATACAAACCCTGAAGAACAATTAATAATAAATATACACATACGAATGTGTATAAAAACAATAAGCAGTTTCCGAAACTGATTCTATTTTAAGATTATCGCCTGATCTTCAAACAACGTCAAAATGCGTCCCTTAGCAACAGTGTCTCAGAAATCTTTAAACAAATATCATGTTTCAAAATTTATTTAAATTTCAAGTACTATTTTTATTTAAGTCGGAAATACTTTAAAAATACTAAAAATGAGTTTGAATTACAAGGTTCAATTTTTATTTCATTAACGTGTTCTATATTAATTTCATATAAACAAAGAATACACACACACACACACACACACACACACACACACACACACATATATATATTAGTATAATTTGGCAGAATATTTTCATTGAAACATGTTTCATTAAAGACCAAGGCATAATCAGCATTAATGAGTTTCTTTTTGACTTTTTCTAATCTTCGAACCCATGTTCTTTGTTTCGAAGATTAGAAAAAGCCAAAAAGAAACTCATTAATGCTAATTATGGCTTGGTCTTTAATGAAACATATATATATATATATATAGAGAGAGAGAGAGAGAGAGAGGCTCTGTACTGTCACAGCTACAGTGGGAGTCGGGGCCATGAAAACGAGGGTGGAAAATACCCTCAGAATATGAGGCCCAAAACTCTTTGACGTACTGCCAAAGGAACTGAGGAACCTCCAGCACACCAACCTGAACAATATCAAGAACCAGCTGGACATGTTCTTGTGCAAAGACCCTAACCAGCCATACGTAGCTGGCGACGAGGACAAGAGGAGAGCGAAAAACAACTCTCCCTTCCACCAAATCCCGCAAATGAGGCGGGATGTACATTGTACAGAGGGGTCGTCGACCCTCAACCGTCGTTCTAAACTAGGTTATAACGTAGCAAACCTGCAAAGTTTAAGCCTGTGAGGGCCTTTGATCGAATCCATACGTTTAAAGTACTGCTATTTAAGGCTTTCACCAATTAAATATCATTGTAAAAATAGTAAACAAATTCACCCGATTCTAACTCTTGAACCACCCTGTAAATATATTTACACAAAGAGTAGCGGATAGGAAGCAATATAAAATAGGAAATTATAGAAATGGCAGATTATAATCAAAGAAGTACAGGGTGTTTCTATGACAAACTTCAAATACCAAATACAAATTACAAATTGGCGGAATATGTATTTGGTATTTGGTATTTGAAGTTTGTCATAGTAATTCCGTAACCAATATGAAGTGTTTCTTTTCCATATTTCTAGGGTCGACCTGAAACACCCTGTATATCAATATGCAGTCTATGGTAAAGATAATATAAGCATTATCTTATTTATACTATTTAGGTTAAGGTCATAATTTTATATATTAATGTATGTCATAAGGTTGCTTCTATATAATTGTCTTCACAGTATTTTATAGGGATACACTCAAGGTTATTTACTGAAAACACATACACACATTATTATTATTATTATTATTTTACATATATATATATATATATATATATATACAGAGGTTTGACAAAAGTAAATAAACACCACGATAATTGTCCTCAAGAACAAATGTCAAAGCTCATCAATGGAATGCCAGAACGTGTGTCAGCTTCAAATAATGCAAGATGAAACTCAACACGATATTCTAAATATATTTATTCAATAAATCTGTTATTATTTATTGGCGTTTAGTATCAAATCAAAAACTATGGAAAAACCGAAGATGTCTGTTTACTTTTGTGTATATATATATATATATATATATATATATATAACTAAATTTTTACGTAAGCTTTGTTAAATGTGATACACCCGCAAGCAAAATGAAAAATGATTCCGAGCGCTTTCGTCTATTACAAGACCTTTTCAAGAAATGGAAAAAAAGTAAATAAAATAAACAACATTACATTTACAGTAGGTCCGACCCCAAAAGGGTTTATTTAATGAGTGTGAAAGTATTTTTACCTCCCAAAAACTACGTTCTTTCGAATTATTCTAAAATATTAATCTTGTCTTTAATCTATTTCGAGGTAAATGTTTTCCAGTTTACACGACCAAAATTCGAGTTAATATTTGGAATGGATTTTATGCATATAGTTGCTAAGATATTTCGGATCAATGAAAGAAAGCCACCCCAGCCTTCTTTAGTTAGCTTCATAAGACTAACTAACGAAAATATCACGATCTAACCTAACCATTCGTTACGTCAACTGTACGCCCTTGACGAATGGTTAGGTTAGGTCGTTATATTTTCGTTAGTTAACCTTATAAAGCTAACTAAAGAAGGCTGGGGGTGGCTTTCTTTCATTGATCCGATATTTCTAGCTATTACAATTAAGTTTGTTTATTAAAGGCGTTTCCCTTTTCCACTTGATTCTGTGGGTCATTATTAATTATATGATGAAATATTTTCTGTTATTTCTACAATACCTGATTCCCCCCACCCCCCTCCCCCCACCAAAGAAACATTAGATAATCTAGAAATAACAGTACAGTGTCGGTTCTTTATTTCCATCAGTTTCTATTCATTCTTTAAGAAGGTCTTGTAAGTGACGAAAGCGCTCGGAATCGTTTTTTATTTTATTTGAAGGTTGTAATATATATATATATATATAATATATATATATATATATATATATATATATATATATCTTACCTATAAAACTGTCTAATGTGAGGTGCTATATTTCAGCTATTTTTCATGAGAACTCTGCGAAATCAAACCTCCTACGAAACATTCATTTTCAGGGAAGTTACTTAGCTACAGTAGAATTCTAGTTTTAAATAGTGTGTAACAGAACTTCATGAAAAAAAATACGCATATGTATACTGTTGGAGAAATTCTTAAATTGGAGGTGCTGGCCAGCTGGAGGAGGTGCCTCTGGATCAATGCCCCCCCCCCCTTATCTAAATAATTCCTTTGCGAAGGACACAATATATAGTACGATATGATAATTTTTTCTTGATAAAGGGCAAAAATTATTTTCTTGATGTACACTTTCGTGGAAATTCTTAAATTGATGTGTACTGACCGGCTAGAGGTGCCTCTGATCAGTGCTCCCTTAGAGGTCTGCACGGGCTCGGGTAGGACCGTAAGCCCGTGCCTGGCCCGGCCCATCGGCCGGGTATAGGCGGGCTTGTTGAAAGCCTGACGAAAACGGGCCTGGTATGGTCTGAAAATATAGTGTTTGGCTACGGGCCTGGGGGGTTTCGATCTTGAACTTTTTTGAAATGCGTAGTGAATGATAAAAAAATAATAATTTAAAATATTTGTATTTAAAATTAAAAAAATGGTGCTAACATTAATTTTATAACTGCTGTTTGTCACATACACGATTTCGATAGTCACACACCTATAATACTACAGATGGCACAATGTTATAGGTCGGTGACAGTGTCAAATGCGGACCGGGCCGAGCGGGATAAATGTTTTATAAAATTCTTTCGGGCAGGGCCGGACACAGACTTCAAAATAAAAACAACACAACGGGCCGGACCCAAAACCACGGAACGGGCCGGGCAGGCCCTGAAAAAGTAGGCTCGTGCAGACCTCTATACCCCCTTATCTAAGTAATTCCAGCGCTAAAGATGACAATGTAAAAATTAAAATTTTAAAAGCAAGTCTCTCGACACAATGTATCGTGCCACAATGCATCCTGACACAATGGCGAGGTGTATTCACTCTGACGAGGTGTACTGTCGAATATAGGAAAGGCCTCGGAATCGGATCTTGTGTTTTACAAATGAGCAAGATTTGACTCTTGCCAAACTGAAGTATTTAACATTTTGGATATTTATGAAAAGAAAAAGAAATTGTGTTTTATATAAATGTTAAGACGAGTATTAAGAATTAGTTTTTATACCCAAGTTTGGGTACTATATATATATATATATATATATATATAGTTCTGTGATGTTCTGCGCTTTGAATTTATATGGTTTAGAGGCTATTTGAGGGTCTATGAATATTGTCAGAGCGTAACATTTAACGGATTTGTTTTTCGAGGCTATTGTATAACAATTGACTCAATTATAGTTAGATTTACTGGTCTTGCGTTTTCAGAGGATATTTAGTGTTGTTATATGACATAATTACTACCCACTCAATGTTATTCCCATTTGCATTCGTGGTCCACAAGTGAGAATGTGCGAAAGTGAAAAAAATCCACATTTGAGGAAAGCATTTCTTGATTTGGGAAACAATGTCACTACATTCCCACTCGTGGCAAACGGCGCTGAGTGGAAATGTTTAATATTTCCTAACTTAACTTATTTTAACCAATCAGAACCTAACCTAACATTAGCCTAATTAATCAGAACCTAAATTATTGTATCCTGACCAATCATAACCTAACCTAACCAATCGTAACCTAACCGGGACCAAAGTGGGAAAGGCCGTGGATGAGAATGAGAATAACATGAATTGGAAATAGATCGATTTGGAAATGCCTTGTTTGAGATTCTCACTTTTTCACTTTCCAATTCTTGGGTTCGGAATTGAATTGGAATGACGGTGAGTGAAAGTCTTTGAAGGGAGGATAGCTTGAATTATACTACATTTATCGTCTTGGGTGGGCTCCGACGGTTCTTGTTTCATTTTTCGATGATTGTCCTCTTACGCAGGACCTCAGACGGTTTTTGTTTTATTTCTCGAGACTGTGCTCGAAAGAGCAAATAGATTAATATTATCCTATCGATGTAAAGTGGATTTTACCTACTTTTACTTAAACTTAGATTCATTCAGACATGTAACTGTTGTCCTAATTTTAGTGGTACTGTGTTTTGTTTAATCAACCAACTTAAGTTTGTCCCTTTATTTGTTTCAGACATCAGAGAGGAAGAAAGGAAAAAAGTCTGCAAAAGCTCTCAATCTTCTTATTGATTCTGCAAAGAAATTGAAGGGTTTATTTTCAGAAGGATTTCATAAATTTAAACATACCGATGACAAACAGTTCAGAAAAGAAACTAATGAGGCCGAAAGAACCCTCACTGAAGCTGACTTGGAATCACTGTCTAAACTACTGAAACAAGAGTCTCCCTATGTCGAACCGTCCCGTCCCCCTTTGAGTGAAAATTTCATACCATTTATTGAAGAAGTCAAAGAAAGTAGGCTTCAGGATCTGTTATTAGCTTTAAAAATAATGCAAACGATCGATGATTCAAAATCCCTTCAAAGTAATGAGGAGAAGGATGATCAAGAGATAGAGTTACTTTTAGCCAAATCATTATTTAAAAGAAGCATTGAATTCTATGGAGGATTTACCTACTCCTCAACGTAACGCTCTCGGTTCTTTTATGAAAGCAATGCACGGCACCTTAGACGAAGAAGAAAGGGATCAAGCAGCTACTTCCATTTCTCGTATCTTTGCATTTCCTGAAGACAATTTTGTATCAGGAGTTTCGCTAGGACAAGGGCTATATAGTTTGCCAATTGGAAGCACCAGACCACCGAGTCCACCAATTACAAGACCACCTAGTCCTCCTACAGTTAGACCACCTAGTCCTCCTACAATTAGACCACCTAGTCCTCCTACAGTTAGACCACCAAGTCCTCCTACAGCTAGACCTCGACCAGTGGGACCACCAAGTCCACCATCTCCTCCTATTGTGGGTCCTCCAAGTCCACCAGTAGGATCATCCAATCCTCTTCGTAATCCTGGTTTGCAGTCTGATAGTTTCTTCTTGGTTGAACCAGATCCTTCTGACCAAAAATCAAATGAAATTTTCTTTCTCTCTCCAGATGAAAATTCCTTTTTCATTAACGAAGGATCACCTGCATTTTCAGATCCTAAAAGCAATAATCGTGGTAACGACTGGCGTCCAATAATCTCTGGTGCTCAGTTAGATTCAGTTGATAATTCGTATCCAAGTAAATTTAATCAAGCTGTAACTCTGTCCGACACAAAAAACATTTCTCCGCAAGACGACAAAGCAAGGGATGCAGTAAATGATGACTCCCAAACGGCAAATCATAATTATCATTACCACTACTTTCATATCCTGCAAGTGGAAATTCTAATTCTAATGCAGAGAGCCCCAACAGATCATTCGTTCTTCCGCAAGCTATATCTTCAGATAAAGTTCCAAGTTTTCAACCGGTTAATAATCCCTTCAGGCAATCCACATATGCATCGATTGATTCAAGACCTCGAAATGCTTTATCTCAATCGCGCTTTCACTCAGATAATACTCGTACACGTATTTCTCAGCCTATTACACAAGAAGACAGTTCGGATGCATCACTGCTTCTGCAAAACCCTCAGGGTAAGTACAGTCGTCCACCTAGTTCGCCTCCTGCACCACCGACTAACCCTATACCTCATATGACATACGGGGCTCCACCTGCTGATCCTCCTCCTAAAGCAACATATGGTACTCCTGCACTCCTACAAGCAGCTCCACCAGCTCCGCCAGCTCTACCACGCCCTTCTTATGGGTCCCCACCAGCAGCTCCACTAGCCCCTCCCGCCCTTCTTACGAGGTCCCACCAGCAGCTCCACTAGCCCCACCCCGCCCTTCTTATACGTTCCCACCAGCAGCTCCACTAGCCCCACCCCGCCCTTCTTATGAGTTCCCACCAGCAGCTCCACTAGCCCCACCCCGCCCTTCTTATGAGTTCCCACCAGCAGCTCCACCAGACCTACCCCGCCTTTATGGGTCCCGCCAGCTGCTCCACCACGCCCCTCATATATTCCTCCTGCTGCCCCACCACGCCTTTCATATGGATCCCCACCAGCAGATCCACCTCCTCAGATGACGTACGGAGCCTCCCCAGCTCCAAGAGACCCGGTTGAAACTCCGGTTCGAACGAGAGTAGTATTTTTAAGGCCTATTAAAGAGGCAAAAAAGAAGAAGAAGAAGAAGGGCGTATTCTCCGCCTTCAGTGTCCTCTTTGGAGATGAACCAAGATCTCGACTAAGCGATGCTCAAGTTCGTGACTTTCGTCCTGACTATCGAATCCAACGGGATTCCCTCCGAGACGAATTCTGGAGAAGTCGCGAATTGCTGTACAAACAACAACAAGAGGCCTTTGAATTGCGAAGACTGAGGTTCGAAATTCAGATGCAAGAAGAACAAAGAGAAAAAATGAAAAGAGGACTTTTCAGAAACATATTCACTGACGGTTTCGGAGACGGTATGAAGGACATGTTCTACAAAGGAGCGATGGCTATTGGCGCAATGTCTTTGGTACCACTGTCCACTATCATGGGTCGTAAAAAGAGAAGTGTGAATGAGTTTGATAAGTCTTTGTCAAATGCTACGTTAGCGACTAATATCTTAAACACTATGTATATTGAGCCTGGCTTTAAGAAATCGTCTCATATAATGACATCAAAAAAGGAAACCAACTTTAAACCTGAGAAAATATTTCCAAATGCTTTGACGACAAGAAAAGTTAAGACCTCGTTTCGTTTTCCCGAAAAATACAGGAACAGTAAAAACAAGATAAAGAAGAGAAAATATTCGATAAGATCAGCAGTTCCATATAAACATAAAGAGAATCGGATAAACATAAAGATAATCGGATTATAATACCCTATACCCAAGATATATATATATATATATATATATATATATATATATATGAGTTCCCTATATATATATATATATATAGTTATGCTGACTGTATTCCTCTACTTAGTTTTTTATAATATTCCATATACTGTACACGTAGACATTCGGTAATCCGACCAGACAAGAAAAACTAGACCCATCAGAATACCCAAATCGTCGGATTAAGCGATGAATTTACAATTTGTGAGTAGTATTATGCGTAAATAAAATGTCATAAGGGTTCAATAGATAACAAAGGCCTGCGAATGAGAACTTTATAAGAGTTGTTTTCTTACTAATAACTGATTTTCTATAATTCAACTACGCTGATTTTGAATAAGGTGTCCATTTTTTTCTATCACGTAAGGATTTTCTGCAAACTGGAAGGAAAAAACAACAACATAAATAATATTATTTATTTCAATTTACATTAGGTACCCATTTCTCTTTGTTATACTAATTAGAAAATGCAAACAACTTTAAAAAGGAAGAAGACTATTAACGTCAATTACGTATTCATCTTTATTTGTCCCGAGTTTTCTCGTGAGATCTATGCCTTTTAGTTTCGAATGCACGCGCTGTTCCTTTTCTTTTATGTAATAATTCTGGAGTATCCCGTTTCAATATCCAGCAGTAATCAGCCATCATGCTGATGTCCCACCTTCCCTGATATCTCTTCTCCATTTCTTTGATGTCTCGGTGAAACCAAGCATTTATAAGCATTTATAGGTAGTAATTTTTAATCAAAATTGAATGAAAATTACTTACTGTACATATGTAGGCCTAATATGAAATATGCATTTTGTGAAAACTCTGTACGTGATGACGAAAAATTAATATTATTTTCGAATCAGCGTGCAAAAATTTCTATATAAGTGATAAAATATTTCGGACAACAAAACCATCGCAGGCCTATGTAATTAATTAAGTGTAAAATTAAAACAAGTATTCTTTCAATTATCCTCGAAAAGGTTCGTTATATGTGACTGTATTGTCTCATAGAAGGCAACAACAGCACACCAACGATCGTCGGGTTAAGCGATGAGGCGTCGGAATAAGCGAAATCGGAGTACCCAAACGTCGGACTACCGAATATCTACTGTATACTCATTATTCGCTAAGCTTTCACATATTTTATAATGACATTATTAACTGCAAAATAAAAAAAAATGTAATAAATACGTTTTAATTACTTGTATGTAATTCTTTAAACAAAATAACTAATTTTAAGTTTCTTAAAGGAAAATATTTTTTAGAATTAATGTAAGTATATTCATTATATAGAGCTTTGGTTCATGCGAGCTTTACAATATAAGGGTCATAGTGTATTTGCAAATAGTATTTATCATAGTACAGTATTATTACTATTATATTAATATACAAAACCTGACCATCAGTTTGTAGATTCAAATTATTGACAGATTTATGAGATTTTATAGAAAATTCGGTAGGCAACACTGTATCCCTGTAAACGAAGTAAAGGCACTAAGATGAGGGGGGGGGGGGGATTCGATTGTTGATGGTGTTGGTAATAAAATCCAGGAGTTAATCGTAGTTGGGAACATGATAATAAAAACCCACTCTAATAGACAGAGTTTATTTCCACAACAGTTTCGATGCCCACTGGCATCCTCTTCGAGTGGATACATTCGTTTTTGTGTATCCACCCGAAGAGGATGCCAGTGGGCATCGAAACTGTTGTGGAAATAAACTCTGTCTATTAGAGTGGGTTTTTATTATCATATTTTGACTTCACGTAAAAAAGTGAAGTTTTTTGCATGTAGTTTGGAACATTAGTCTGGCCTGAGTGTGCCAGGTTTTGGCCCTCTTCACTGATTATTATTATCATGTAGGCTATGTCTTTATTCTGTAAATTGCAGGCACAAGTGTTTTCTACGCAACTTACGAAATCGTAAATAAACATCACATAGTTTTGTATATTCTGGTATTTGAATTTGTATATTAATTATGTATTGCTCATTTTTTAAAGAGGCTTAAACGTGAACCGACTATTCATGTTAACTTTGTATATATATATATTAATAATAATAATACAATTAATTTAGAAAATTATGTAGCACTAAGATAGGCTTCCAAGCACATTTTAATCTGTATTTATTCTAAGCAAATAAAAAATACCATCTGTGAAAACTATTTTTAGTGTTAACAGATACAAATAATGAAATTATAACACGAATGTCTTTTGTTGACGACACGAAAATGGACAAACAGGTCAAAAGCGCAGACGATATTTATAATAACTGTAAATGTTACAGGGAATCTGTGTAACTAGGGATTTCATGAAATCCTAAAATGTTCAGGGATTTCATGTAAGGTTAAGTCGTGATATTTTCGTTAGTTTTAACGAAAATATCACGACTTAACCTAACCATTCGTCAAGGCGTACAGTTGACCTAACCGGGCATTCAGTTAACCTAACCGGGCATTTAATAATTTTCCCGTAGATTTAACGATAATATCACGATTAACCTTACATGAAATCCCTGAACATTTTAGGGATTTCATGAAATCCCTAGTTACACAGATTCCCTGTAACATATACTGTACAACAACACGAATAGAATATACAGATGGTCAAGACAACACTATGAAATTTAACACCAAAATGTTTAACTTTTAATTAAAAGTATTGAAAAAATGAGGACCTAAAATGGACAAGACATTTGGAGAAACTCAAGAACAAAGGACTTGTAAGTAACGTATATAAAATTCGGAGAACAGACAGTGAGAATCTTTAACGAGATGTTGTTACCTAAAACTGGAATATAGTCTTAATTACCGACTTAACATCTAAACTGCGTAAAAGCACCATCTGGTGGGATAAAGTTGATCTGGGAGGTGAAGTTGAGAAAATGTACTGTTCTCTTAAGAAAGAAAATTAGTGCAAATTATTTTCAGGTTAAATTAAAAATATTATATCATATGAAAAAAAAAAATAAGATCAGAATTACGAGGGTTGTTCAAAACGCAAGTTTATAAGGTGTTTTGAAGAAACTGTTTTATTACAAGGCAAGCAATTATTACAAGTAGTTCAATAACAACTTATTACTATTTTTCTACATAATCACCAAACAGATTCAAACATTTGTTGTAACTTGGGACAAGCTTTCCGATGCCGGTCGAGTAAAATGTAAGGTCCTTAGTTTTTAACCGTTTCGTACGGCCGCTTCTGCATCAGGATCGTTTTAAAATTGTTTACCTCCGAGGTGTTCCTTTAGGGCTGGAGACAAATGGGAGTCTCTTGGTGCAAGATCAGGACTATGGACGGGGGTGATCCATGACTTCCAGTGGAACGATTCCAAATATTGGCGTGTTTGATTTGCAGTGTGAGGGCGTGCATTGTCATGCAAGAACACCACACCTGCAGTAAGCAACCCGGGACGTAATGTTTCACAATAAGAAGGGGCATTTATTTTGTCCCTTTTTTCATGAATTCAACATGCAAAACGCTTTGATGGTCCCAAAAAATCGTTGCCATCACCTTACCAGCTGATGGTGCAATCTTGAACTTTTTGTTCTTGGTGACCCCGGATGTTCCACACATGCCTAACAAAATATTGTACTACCAACAACATTATTGTACTATGCATAATACACCGGTAATTAATCTTGTAAACTTACTTTTTGAACAACCCTCGTATATATATACACACACGTTGATTTTCTTTAATTTCTGAAAATAATTTAAGCTTTTGATAAAAATTCAGGGATAGCCAACTTCTTTATGATTGTGGGCAGTTTTTTACTTAGACTGTAGTATGAGAGCCGAAATTATATGACGGTAAATTACATTTAGAATTTGTAACACGAAATATTAAAAAACACAAACTATTTTAAGTCAGAAATACTAAATAACATTGGCCGCGGGCCCAGTTGGCCATCTATGGCTTAAAATATTTTTAAATAAAGAAAAATGTTTAGTTCCACTCCCCCGGTCAACTTCACTAGGTGAATAGTGTACCTATTAGCAACAATAGACATTGGTAAAGCATTTAATGTTATCCCACGCTTCCGTCTCATAAACAAAACACTCAACACAAACATGCACAATAACACCAAAAGGTGGCTGAGCAACTATCTTTCAGGAAGATACATGTCACATTTACTGGCAGTCATCCAAACACAAGCTTTTTCCGAACGGGGTCCCTCAAGGCTCTGTTCTCTTACCAACACTGTTCAACTTATACATGCATTCCACACACTCACAGGACCGAAATACTTGGGGTCACGTACAACACATCATTATCTTTTGCAAACCACATTCAGGACATTAAAAACAAATGTACGTCAAGACTTAACACGCTTAGGGTACTAACAGGCACAAACTTTGGACACCAGCAGAAAACAACATCACTCATATACAAACAATATATTCGCTCAGTTATGGACTATCCTAGCCCATGCTGGGCACCCATTATCTCAAACACACACATAAACACCTTACAGACGATACAAAACAATGCACTTCGTATCATTACAGGATGTACTCAAACAACACCAATAGAACACCTGCACACAGAAACAAAAATACTGAAAGTTAGGGAACATTTAGACATGAGGGGAACACAATTCATGGCAGCAGCGACAACTAACCCACAACACCCTTGCCATTACATGTACAATCATGCACCAACACCTCGCACCATTAAGGTAACACCAGAGAGACATTATAACCAAATACTCCATTCCATACCACGCCCCACAGACATCACACAATACAGAAAACACATACACACTCACACCTGACCCACAAAGCACTGGCACGACTCGGTCCGAATGCAGTCCTAGGTGCGAAGCCGCCACCCAATGACAGGTCAGAGACCAGCCTGTGCAGATCGGATCGAGTTAACTTAGCACGATTCCGATGTGGACATCACCCCGAACTTACAGACATATAAACACAGACTAGACAACTTCCACAGATGACACCTGCCACCTGTGCCAGGACACACCACAAACAATTGAACACATTATGACAGACTGTACCGCTCTAGCACAACATAGAACACAACACAACATCACTATTGCGCTGAACCTCTGATCCACTCCGGAGAGGGCGAGCGGTTACCTGCGTGCCGCCGGCTTGCTCGATCAGGGTTGGCTGATCGGCTAACCAACAACAACAACAACTTCACTAGGGGACAAAACGTTTCGATTTAGGCGGAACAGTTTTGTTTTCGAGATGTCTGTCCCGCTGTCCTACAGGGTGGCCCAAATTTCCCCATTTTGAAATTCTCCAGAAAAAATTATTGATCGTTGACTTTCCATTAGGTATTCTGCTAATGTATATTTGAATTAAATTATAATGTATTTATAACAACTTGGCCGTTTGTTTTTAGTTTGGATGATATGATGCTAATGATAGAAACAAGAGACATAACTTTAAAACTGAAATATTCTACTTAACATGTTAAAATGTTACGCAACAGGAACCAGAAAGTAAAACAATTTGAACGACAAAATAAAAATGTCCTTTGATATGATAAAAAATGTTATTTTCATACTCTCGATTAGAGAAAACATTTGGTGACAAAATGCCAAATACCCGTGTTAAATCCAAAGGGGTATATAAGTACTATTGGTGCATTTTCCTGCTTTGAGATGTTAAAAATCTGGTCAACTCAACTTTACCCCACCTTACGATATTTCTGGAGAAGACAAATGGTACTGTACTCCTTGTAAACAAGACGGCAGAGGTGGGTAAGTGTGGCCCAATGTACCCAGACTTTGCATGGTAATTGATGGTATACGTACCATCATTTGCATATAAAATTTATTTAAAATATGGAACTTAATTTCACAACAAACTCCTAACCATCCAAAAAGGTTTAGAAAAAAAAATAAATGTATGTCCAACATTCCTAAAATGAAGGATACACAAAAACTCCAATACTAATAATACAAATTTTTGATCTGATAGAAAATTGTTTTGCAGTAAGATGACGAAAACAATTTGATTAGTTGCCAAAGAAAACAAGAAATTTTGTGTCAGTGTGACCACTTTGGATAGGAAACGACACCAAACTGAGGTAGCCAAAATCGAGTCGGGTATGTTAAGTGTGCAACAATGTAAACAGTGATAAATTTTAGCTTTACTTCTGAACCCGTGGGCTGCAACCCCACCGCTCCTGTCGTGTGCGGATGGGTTGAGCATACGTGCCACCAGCTTCTTGCAATACGGGATTAGATACCAAATAGAGAGGCTGACCCAAGCACCCACATCCATGCAGTAAAAGATAAAGCCCACATAAACAAACTCATCCAGATTCAGTGCATTAATATTTAAAACTTTAACTAACTTATTATGGTTTAAATTACGATGTACGAGTATTAGGCCCTATCTCTGTAACTATTTACATCTGTCGTTACGAACAGACTGATTTCTAACTGGCAAAGATTGAATTTTAGGTATGAAACGTCTTTGAAATTATACATTATAGGAGTATATATTACACCAGATATACGATAAATATATATTTTGTTAGTAATGCTCTCTCTGTATATTAGAAGCACTTTAATTTCTGCAATGTATTAATGCTTCGATTTAAAGCTAGAATATTTGCAGTCAAAATTACAGTAAAAAATATATCTTTTGTCAGAGCAGTACTAATAATGTTTTGGGTTGTTTTAATCCCTTCGTAACAACCGAAGTCGTATGACGAAGGGGACCTCGGCTTTACGCAAAATTCTAACCATCTACGGGTCACTACATCGTCTGAACGCAAAGGACGGATACCCACCTAACAGCTGAACAGATCTATAACGTGACTTAACTTCGATGATTTAACGGAAAGCGAGGTGGCCACAACGTAGCCCTTGTCAAGGCATTTACTCTTTGTTTTTTGCCAACTCTGTACTAGAGGTCTGCACGTGCCTACTTTATCAGGCCCGGCCAGGCTCATATCCGCGGTTTCGGGTCCTGCCCGGTCCGGCCAGTTATGTTGTCTTTATTTTGAAGCCCATGTCCGGTCCGACCCGTAAGAATTTTATAAAACATGTACCCAGCTCGGCCCAATCTGCATTTGACACTGTCACCGACCTATAACACTATGCCATCTATAATATTATAGGTGTGTAAATCGAAATCGTGTATTATAACAAGCAACAGCTATAAAATTATTAGCAGCATTTTTTTTTTACATTTACAAATATTTTAAATGATTTTTATTATATTTTATCATTCAATACACATTTGAAGAAAGTTGAAACCGTACCTCCCCAGGCCCGTAGCCAAACATTATATTTTCAATCTATACCTGGCCCTCGTCTGACATGTTTTCAACAAGCCCGCCCACACCTGGCCGATAGGCCGGGTCGGGCACGGGCTTACGGTTCTACCTGTGCAGACCTCTATTCCGCACACCTCATCTAAAACGTAAACGATATAGCGTCATATAGAGAGGATTCATAGAAAGTGTACAGCAAATCTGCGTATCAAATTCTCACGTGATTCAACCCCATTAACCTTTAAAAATCATTGCCAAATATTTGAAAACAAATATTTGTTGTGACTTATACTGTACAGTATGTAATGAATACATACGAGTTGTCTCTCCAAATGGAAAGTTCTCTAACTAAACTATTAAATTCCTAAAGTTTTTCGCGAAAAGTAAATAGTAAATAGTCAAAAAGTAACTAGTCAAATTATGATCAAATTATTAGTAAAAATTATATCGTAAATAAAAACAAAGGAGAAGAATTTTCTTGGCACCGACGAATGACATTGAGATCATGTATGAAAGTTAATGAAAAAAAAATGTTATTATTATTATTATTATTATATTATTAGACCTACAGCTTAACGTGGAATCCGAAGCAGGACCTACTAAGGAAATAATATAAGGTTTAAAATGAATGGTGAAGTAATTGAGGAAGTACAAGAGTTTAAGTATTTGGATCAAACTATTACCAGCTCCTTGAGTGATGACTCGGATATAAGAAAACAATCTCGAAGCCTGTGTGCTAAAGCGAATATGACCATAAGGAACTTTCGATTCTGTAAAAGTTAAGCTAAAGACACTCTCTTTCGTACTTTCTGCAGTAATATATACGGACAGCAACTGTGGGTGATAAATGCAAAAAACTTCACTTTTTTCTACGTTAAGGTCAAAATATGAAAATAAAAACCCACTCTAATAGACAGTTTATTTCCACAACAGTTTCGACGCCCACTGGCATCCACTGGCTTTGACTGTAACATCGGTGGTGTAGTGGTTACCGTCGCTGACTACGAATCCATCGGCCTCGGGTTCGAGACCCGACGGCAGCCGGCGCGCAGCAAAACTCAGTTGTTCATCCTTCCACACAATAAAGAAAGTGGTTGGTAGATAAATGGGTACCCTAGGTGGCCTAGTGGTTAAGACGCTGGGCTGCTGGTGAGGCGTGGTTCGGATTCCACGTTAAACTGTAGGTCTAAGATGGAGTGAAAAGCTTGACCTTCGTCAGAATGAACAATTCGGGCGGAAGTTAACCAAAGGTTACCAAAGGTATATATATATATATTCGCATAAAAATTCGTGTCGACGTCAAAAATAAGTAAATACAGACTATGAAGCATGGCGACATTAACATCTAAATTAGTTGCCATGGAAACGTTACATATGTATATTGCGTCATAGCAATCATGGAAATTTGTGTGTAACTATTATTAATTATTATTTTATATTCATTTGACATTTTAGATACGTCCGAGCTTGAAATGTCATTTCGGAACTAAAAAAATCGTACATTGTGCAGTTGATTTCATGATTTAATAATCATTAGGGTAAAGTGGGGTAATATGGACACCCCATCTATTTCTTTCCATAGATGATAAAAGCGCTGCCATCTATGCTCAGGTTATAGAACTACCAGCCACTTGTCTTGAGAAGGAGGCACAGCTGTTCGTCCAGGAATGTAAAGGTAAAAAAGCAATTTAAAGAGAGTTTCGTGGTTTTTTTATGTTACTAATTGTTGCATACACAGCTAATAGCACAAGTAGCCAAAGCTTTGAACCCTTATCGGTGGAGCATCACTGAAAAATTTGTGTAATGTGCATCTATTAAAGCCATTTGGGAATGTTGCAAAGGAATGTAGAAAAAGGGAATCAACGGTTGAAGATGTCATCGGTCATCCCAGTTCCCAGCAATACTTGCTCTGAAGGTATTCTTAGAAAAGGTCTTGGCTATTACTTCTACAAGTTGCGCGGGTAATTGTGTTGTTATTTTTAGTATGATTGAAGCGTTAATTTAATCCGTGAAAAAAAGGGTTCGATATCTTTTTGAATAGTAAAATAGTGTCCGTTTCAACCTTCTTAAATAGTTTCAGAAAGTTGATGTAGGCATCTTAAGGCAGTGGGTAGTAGGTAGTAGATAGGTAGTAGAATTAATGAAGGAAGAGAGTCATGAAAAGTTAAATTCAGATTCGGACACATATGCATCCATCGATCATGAAACGGGTATCAAGAGCCTATTTTTGAGCATCACAGACTGCTACGATGAATTAGCAGTTTCAGCACGACTGAAATCAGTAGACGAGAATTTACAAGAAGCTGATATCGAAAGAGAAAATTTTTATCAGCAATTTCTCTAGAGAAAAATCGCAAAGTTAATAGAAAGTTGAAATCTTCTCATACCCGGAAATAGATAACTATATAAACTTGCCACTGTTGGAAAGACTTGAAAACCCTCTTGCATAGTGGACAAACTCAAAGGACAACGATTTTATTATTTTGAGAACGATAGTAAAGCTAAATCTTTTCGCTCCACCTTCGTCAGTTGAGAATGAAAGTTTATTTAACACAAATGAATCTTGGGGAAACATTAAAACCCGATAATGGCGAAAATATGTCAATTTCATTATAATTTAAAAGCATTTAAATTCGAATATTCTTAATAAATAAAAAACAAATAATTCTATGCTAAAAAGTGCGAGTGTACCAACTCATAAAATACAATAATCCCAAATTACTTAATTAATGATATAATGACATAATGACATAGTCCCCAGTTACTTAATTAATAACATGATAACATAAAATACAATAATCCCCAATTACTTAATTAATGACATAATGATATAATCCCCAATTACTTAATAACATGATAACATAAAATACAATAATCCCCAATTACTTAATTAATGACATAATGATATAATCCCCAATTACTTAATAACATGATAACATAAAATACAATAATCCCCAATTAATTAATAACATAATAACATAAAATACAATAATCCCCAATTACTTAATTAATGACATAATGACATAATCCCCAATTACTTAATTAATAACGTAATAAAATACAATAATCCCCAATTACTTAATTAATGACATAATGACATAATGATATAATCCCCAATTACTTAATAACATAATAACATAAAATACAATAATCCCCAATTACTTATTAATAATTAAATAACAATAGCTAGCAACCTTTAAAGTATCAAAGGGTATTTATTTTGGTATTATATTAGATTTTAATGAAACTTTCAAACATTTAGAATTTAAGATAAAATTCAACCTTTCCAAATGATTCAGAAATATGTAACGAAATATCTCTATTTTGGTATTATAAAATTATAAATGTTCTAATTGAATTTTTCAGCCTTTATAATTTAATTTAAATTCAACACTTTCCAATTGATGCAGATTTGTCAAACGTTATAATGTTATATTCACACTACAGGGTGTTCCATTTAAATGGAACCATAGGGAGTAATTAATAATGTTTTTTTTTTCCATATTTGTGAGGGTAAATGTAATAAAGGTAATAATAAGGTAATAAAGGTAAGGTAATAAAGGTAATAAAAAGGTAATAAAGGTACCAATATCCTTTCCAATCTTTATTATTCCCATTTAAATGGAACCATAGGGAGTAATAAAGATTGGAAAGGATATTGGTCCCTTTATTACCTTACCTTACCTTTATTACCCTATTCTTACCTTTATTACCTTATTCTTACCTTCATCAGGTTTACCCTCACAAATCTGGAAAAAAAATACATTATTAATTACTCCTTACGGTTCCATTTTGCTAAAGCTTTCGACAAATGTGATCATGGTATAATAACACATAAAATGAAACATACGAGAATAACAGGCAAAGTGGGAAAATGGGTCTACAACTTCCTCAGAGAACGTCTACAGGTCGTCAAAATTCAAGGTATATTATCATCAGAATCAGAAGTACGCAGCTCAGTACCACAAGGTACAGTACTGGCCCCCACTCCTCTTCATTATCATACTAACAGACATAGACAGTGGGGGTAAATAGCAACAGTATAGTAACATCCTTTGCGGACGATACAAAGATCAGCGATGCAAATGAAGTGGAGGCCTTGCAGAGGGACATGAACAAAATATACAGATGATCAGAAGACACGATGACATTTAACACCGAGAAATTTCAGCTCTCGAGATATGGTAGAAATGAGGAACTTAAACAGAGTGCATATTATGCTCCAGATAGACAGGAAATTCAGAGAAGCATGAAAGCGATCGATTTGGGGGTAATAATGACTGATGATGCGAAATTAGAAACACAAAATCAGATAGCAATAGACAAAGCAAAAAGAGTCGCGGGATAGGTACTAAGAACGTTCAAAAGGAGGGACAAGACAGTAATAAATTCCCCTGCTGAAAACACTGATCATACCAAAACTTGAATACTGCTCAGTCTTGACGTCCCCATATAAAAAGGAAGAAACTAATAAACTAGAAGAAACTCAGAGACATTTCACAGCTAAGATTGATGGCTGCAAAGAACTCAACTACGTAAACTAAATCTGTACTCCCTGGAAAGAAGAAGAGCGAAGTACACCATAGTCTACATATGGAAAATTATCGAAAAACTGGTACCAAACCTCAAACTAAACCCAATACCATTCAAACACCACTGGAAAATAGGAAAGGCAGAATGTGTAGTGTTCCCAAATTAAAGGCCCGAAAAGGTACCTCTTCAACACTGAAGAAAACTAGTTTGGTTGTCAAGGGGCCAAGACTTTTTAACCAGCTTCCAAAGGACCTCAGAAACGTTACAAGGGTCAAAATTGAAGTCTTCAAGAGAAGACTAGATGCCTGGCTTAGGACGGTACCAGATAATAATAATAATAATAATAATAATAATAATAATAGGCAAGGTTTTACTTGCATGTGTGAAATGACGTATATCAGTCCCCAGATATAGTCAGGTGGCTTAGCGAGTTATTTTTGAAATACCGTTACAGGGTGGACAAAAGCGCGAAAATTTCCATGAATCCTTCTTAGGTCATACTGATTGACTTCAGAAAGGGGGCCATACAGAAAAAATACTTTGAGACCCCACTAGAGGGCGCTGAAGTTCAACGTAACACATTACCTACAAATCTGGCATCCGACTTCAATGAATATTTTGAAAAAATGGCTACTGGGTAGAATTCACCACCAAACAATCATAGAATACACAAAATTTTATTATTATATTATCTTAGCTATGTATATTTGTTAACTTTAAAGCAGAAACACCAAGTATAGTGCTTAATATTTAATGTCCAAGTACCATAAGAAACATTATTTTCTGTTTCACACGAGAAAAAAAAAACGCATTATAACATATTATGATAATGCTGATATTGATTTGCTATAATATTTAATAATTGAGGTGTCCATTTCTATTCAAAACTATTCACCTTTAAAATACTGTAAGTGCCACATTTCTAGGATGACATATTTTACTTAGAAGTACTTTGTCCGAGACTATCCCTCTTCATTTAGAGATGTAGTTGACTGTAGCGTTGAATCCACTTAAATAATTAAAGGGCGATAGTGGAAAGTACCACTGCCTTCTTGCCCTTACTTGTTATACAGTTACTCAAGGCAATCTAAATAACTTAAATAACAAATAATTTTTAGGTACAAATATGTAATAAGGCATTGTAATTATTACAATTATTACAATTACAATTATTACTACTACCAAACCCACTCGAGTCTGCAGCTATGGCAATCGAATAACAGAATCTACGATTGGTAATATATTTGTAAATAGCAATGTCCTCGTAAATTCTGGAATTATAACCACTAACATTACTGATCATTTTCCTACTTACGCTATATTCAATAACATTGTTCAGGTTGCGGACAAAACAACTATTGATTACAGAATATTCTCAGAGGTTAACAAAAGAAAATTTATTGGGTCTGTAGAAAATACTCGACTTGACTGTGACGAACCTTTAAATGACCCAGATCATATGTTTTAGTTCTTCTATGACACCTTATTCCATATTTTTAATATTTGCTTTCCTTTAAGGAGAAAAACAGTTTCGCCCAAAAGTGTCGCAAATCCATGGATCACTCCAGGAATTATCACTTCAATATAGAACAGAGATAAATTATTCAAATTGCAATTGCAGAGCAAAATTCCTAAAATACAATATACTCAATACAGAAACAAATTAACTAAAATAATCAAAATTGCAAAATATAACTATTATAACAATCAATTTTCCAAGCATAAAGGAGACATGAAAAACACTTGGACAACCATAAACAATCTTCTCGGAAAACAAATTAAGAAAAATTCAATAGAGAAATTAATGTTGATAATAAAGAAATTACTGATGATACTGCTATTGCAGACTCTTTAAATGCACATTTTACTTCAATAGCGGATAAGCTTCGCTCACAATTAATAAATAATGATCACTCACCTCTAGAATATATGCCACCTAGCCCACTAAATTCATTTTCTTTTGTTCCTGCTACCTCTACTGAGGTCCAGAATATTATTGGTAAATTAAAAAAATACAAAAAATAACATTCATAACATTCCTGTACCTATATTGAAACTTGTTAAAGATAAGATATCTGTAACTTTGGCTAAAATTATCAATCAAAGTATTTCCAAAGGAATATTCCCATCAATGCTAAAAACTGGTTGTATAACACCCCTTTTTAAAGGGGGTGATCCTACACTAGCAACAAATTACAGGACGGTGTGTTCATTATCTGTGTTCAGCAAAGTTTTTGAAAAAATTATAAAAAGTAGAATGCGGCGATATTTAGAATCCTACAATTTATTATCTCCAAATCAATATGGCTTCCGTAATAATAAAACAACGGAAATGGCTATTTTAAATCTTATGGAAAATGTAAATATAGCTAAGGAGAACAAAGAAATAACGATATCAATATTTATAGATTTGAGTAAGGCGTTTGATGTAATAGACCATAGTATTCTACTTAATAAATTATATTGTTACGGCTTTAGAGGAGCAATCAGTGATTGGTTTAAAAGTTATTTGTCCAATAGATATAATTTTGTATCAGTAAATAAGGTTTGCTCAACTAAAGCGCTTGTCAAACATGGTGTGCCACAGGGCTCAGTTCTGGGTCCACTGTTATTTTCATTATATATAAATGACCTTCCACGTTCATCTGATATACTGAACTTCATAATGTTTGCAGATGATACAACTGTCTCTTTTTCTTGCAAAGATGTTAATATAGCAAAGAATATATTTCATTCAGAATTCATCAGTGTAATGAAATGGTTGACCACCAATAAACTCTTCCTAAATACCAGTAAAACAAATTTCATGATTTTTGCTAATAAAAGAACTGTATATCTTGATAAACTTAATGTTAATGAAATCACCATAAAGGAGTGTACTGTAACAAAATTTCTTGGTGTAATGCTAGATAAGAATTTGCAATGGAGTGATCATGTAAATTATATCGCGAAAAAGATTTCAAGGAGCGTTGCTATAATGTTTAAACTTAGAAATGTAGTCCCTAAACAAGTTTTATTGACTCTTTATCATACTCTTGTTCTTCCTTATATAACATACTGCACCCTTGTTTGAGGAAACTCCGCTAACAACGCATTAAATGGTATCTTTGTCATCCAAAAACGAGCAATAAGGTTATTATCTAATGCTGATTTCCTCGATCACTCTTGTGCATTATTTAAAGAGCTAAACCTACTAAAGCTCAACGATATAACCAAACTGGCACATTTTATTTTTATTTACAAATGTAAGAACAAAATCATTAATTTGCAATGGGTAAATAGATATTTTGTAACTCATCAAGAAATCCACTCGTATCAGACCAGAAATAGATCAAAGCTTGTTATACCTCAATTTAGATTGTCTTCATCTCAAAAACTACCCATTTTCATTGGATTGAAACTATGGAATGACTTGCATGCCAATATAAAAAATATTGTGAATGTAAATTTGTTTAAAACCAAGTTGAAATCCCGATTAATAATGGCATACAGAACCGAAAGTTCCTTAGAGTCATATTCGCTTAAGCACAAAGGCTTCGAGATTTTTTTTTTTTTTTGTATCTGAGTCATCACTCAAGGAGCTGGTGATAGTTTAACCCAAATACTTAAACTCTTGTACTTCCTCAATTACTTCACTTCTCATTTTAAACCTAATGTCAGCTGGCTGATTATAGCTTTTAAGATGAAAATGCATAACATTAGTTTTTGTAACATTAAAAAGAATATCATGTTTCTGCGAATACACTTCGCAGACTTTTAGTAGCCGATCCAGACCTTAACAGAGGGACTTATTAACACCATATCATCGGCATAAACTAAGTTATTTATCCTTGGATTATCTATACAACATCCCACTGTTGCCTCGTTAAGTGAAGCAATTAATCCGTCAATATACACATTAAACAGCATAGGGGAGAGCAAAGAGCCTTGTCTCACCCGGCAAGAGGAGCCAAAATATTCGGATAGCACATTGCCCAATGCCCAACCTAACGGTAAAAGATTGGTGGGAGTACCAAAAGTTCAATAAATTTAATATGTACATGGGAACCTTCCTGTCTTCTAGTTTTTTAAATAAAATATTGTGGTTCACTCTATCATATGCCTTACTTATAGCTAGGAAACAGCTATAAATAGTTGAATTACTGTCAATGTATTTAGATATTGTTTCTTTAAGTACATAGATACACAGGTCAGTTGAGTGGGACCTTTTAAAACCAAACAATCCCTATTATTATTAGTTTCGAGAAGCCGGAAGCGACAGCAATAGGCCTGTAATTATTGCTGGACAGAATGTCTCCATACTTATTTTTGACCAGAGGCAAAATATATACCCTCATGAACTCTGCAGGGATATAGCTATGAGCAAGTATGGCTGATAAGAGCAATGATATATGCAGACATACTACGTCATTGGCATATTTTAAGTGCTCATTCGATAGGTCACCTACCCCTGACGCAGAACCAGTCTTTAACTCTTTAATTAACCTCTTTACTTCAGGAACTGATATCAAAGTATTTTCCCTTGTCCCTCCCACAGGCGTTTTTCTGCAATCCATCTTAAGATTATCCCTACTCACACTGTTAAGAATGTTAGAGTAGTCGTTTTTCCACAGCTTTGCAATTTCACCCTCCCCCGAAACCCCATCGATTGTCGGAGGGAGGACACTTTTGACACCCGTTTGATTCTTAACAAATTTCCAAAATTTGTTATTATCGTTATTTATGCGAGCTTCACAGGCTTTTGATGCTCGAATAGACTCTTCTTCCTGTTTACATCGCCTTATGGCCGCCTTATACTGACCCCTACTTCTACACATATTCATGTGTACTGGTCCTAATCTGGGTCTACCATGAATGCACCACAAATCATAGCCGTCTTTCGATTCCCTCTTCAGGGGGGCAATAAAATCATTCCATCAAGGAATAATCTTAGTATGATAGTTGTAAGATTTAATCAGGAGGCTTCCTGCTTCTCTTAACAGGGACACTATCTTACTATAATACCTATCGATGAGTTTACAGTGAGAATCATTTGAGCAAGGATTATTACAGGCAAGATGCAAAATTTCTAAGTTATTAAAGAGGTGACCTGTTCTGTCTTTGTTTTCTATTCTCTGTTGCATATTAACATTAGACCAATCGACGGGATTATTCTTACCTATTGAATTCTTGCTATGTCGTGTTGCGTATAAATTGGAAAAATTAATTAATAGTTCTAATGGTCTATGATTAGAAAGAAGGAAATCATGCAGAATATGAACTCTAACAATTCGATCCTTTAGATTATTACTAGTGAGACAATGATCAATCCACCTGGTGGTACCATTCATGTCACTAACGTATGTAAAATTACCACTGGTTACCCCTAATACATCTACATCACTTATACTTAATTTGGCCGACTCCGACATGTTACCCAATTCTACAAAGAATTCAGAGTTCACATGCATGTTAAAGTCCCCCATTATTATACAGTGAGAATATTTGGGGTTATCCGATAATGACTTAATTTTATACAGCAAATCAATGTATTCATCTAGATTACTGCCGTTGTTGTATGGTAAATAGCAGTTTAAAATTAATATGCAATCATTATTCACTTGTAATTCAATGCCTAACAGCCTTACAGTATTGCTTGTTAAAAATTGTATATGTTTTAACAAATTTTTCCTTATTAAGAAAGCAACACCACCAAAAGGTCTACCGTACATTAATTCATCTGACAAGTCTACTGCTGATGACGAATGGTACATAAAGTCATCATGGATGGTAGAGAGGAATTTTAGCTCTCGCTTAGGTAGCCAGTGCTCTTGCAGGAGTATCAAATCTGCACTGTCACAGATTTTATGAACATCTACACTTGAATTCCTCACTGACCTTACGTTATATGAGACTATTTTCAACAATTTATCCGCCATGACTGAGAAAACTTATCAATCTGATTATTATTATACACAATACAAATTTCAGGCATTACCGTTAGGGCGCCTATTATTATTATTATTATTATTATTATTATTATTTTGCATGTTATCAAATCTCCTGGAACAGTGAATAAACTCCTTAACAACAATACCTTCTGGCTACTGACTCATATTGTACGGGTTGAAATGCGAATTTACACCTTTAATTATTACTTTAAATGAGTTATAATACAGAGATTTTGTGTTTAGTTTATTAACTAACAATATACTGCGTTCACCACAGACCTCTTCCATCATGTGTCGAATATCGCTTCCCTCGTTCGAGAGCTGAATTCGCGACACAAAGAGGGTGAGATTCTTCACCGGTAGCCTTGCCGCACTGACAGGTTGAGGAACCCTCCTTGGAGAGCGCCTGTTAACTGTGACCCACCCGTCCTCTTCCCTCAATCTTCCTGAGGCAGGGTTCATCTGCCTGGGGGATGGGTGGCACAATCTTGGGGGAATAGGAGGCCCCTCCCCTACTCTGTGGCTTGGTGAGGGTCTGTTAGCGGTGTTTATATCCTGACGGACGCGCGTGCCCCTCCTTCTTCGGTGGGAGGGGGGGAACTGGAGGCCAAGCGAGGCGTTTGATCAATCGAACGCCTTTCACCTTCAATGGAAGGTAAGGAAGAGGGCAGTGATGCCTCGTCTCTTGGCATCGGACAGTCCCTATTCCTCATTGTGAAATCGGGGGCGGGAGTCCTTTCCTGAACGGGAAGGAGGTTGACCGCATCCCCTGCATGCTGCGTTTCTACCCCACATTCAAGGGGGGAATTGGGGGAGGGGATTTCGTTTCCCTCGCTGCCCGACGCGCTTCTTGGGGTTTTCACTTGCTGAACAACTTCCGAGTAACTGGGCTTCTCTTTCAACGCATCTAACTCTGACCGAAATTGTTCTAGTGAAATTACATTTTTCTGATTTGACACCATGTGTTGGTGTTTCAGTTCAACTAACGACTTTTGTACCTCATTGTACTGTTTGAGGAGCACTGAATCGTCTACATCACCCATAGAGATTACCGGTATTCTATGGAAATTAGTAACGTAGAAGATAATATTGTTCTCATTATCCCGGAGGGTCGACACTTTATTTATGATGTCTTTTAGGATATTCTCGTTTCTAGAATTACCTCTACGAGTTGGGAGGGTAGCACTGAACAGCGTGTTTAACTGTCCCCTCGCATGTTCTAATTAACACTGTGAAAAATATTTATGATGAAAAAAAACCACGAAGGAAAGGAAACACAGAATGGTGCTCAAGCGCTTTCGTCTAATGACATCCTCAGGAACACTGAAGTAAATAAAGAGTTCGAGACTATATATATATATATATATATATATATATATATATATATATATATAGAAATAAAAATTGTGGGAGGAGCATACAAATTTGTAAGGAAAAACTACCAATTTTAGCACTTTGCCCTTCTTGTCTAAATCCGTTCTGAACGAATTCAAAACAACAGGATCAAGTGGAAAAAGACCTTGGCTCATGTTAAAATTATTTGTAAGTTGAATAATAGCATATTTTCTTCAATGTTTCTCCGCGCTCTTAGGATCGCCAGTCCGAAATACATGGATGCCGAATTGGAAAAAATCAACGGTATTGGAAGTGATCTGTGCTACCCACCTGCGTTTATGGAATCTTGTTTTAACAAGGCAAAACGAACCTTCTATCGTTTGAATAATAACACTCGCACTTTGTCAAAGAATATTTTAGTACTTCCATTTTCCCCAGGCTTTTTAGGCATTGCTAATGTACTTAAATTTTTTAAAATTAATGTGGTATTTTCATATAACAATATTGTGAAAAATATCATTGTTAAAAATAGCCCTACCAATAATTCAGGCATTATCCATAAAATTAGTTGTAAACAATTAATTCCTTTTACATTGGTCAGACGGGAAAGGATTTGCACACGCGTGTAAAACAGCATCAATATTCCGTTAGAACGGGAAACAAATCCTTCAATGAAGTTATATATATATAATATATATATATATATATATATAATATATTAAATGACGTTAGTAAAAAAAAATAGGGTAACTGATTTTTTGGAAAGGAAAAAGGTAACAAAATGGGAAACTAGGAGCTAGTGGGACTCGAACCCGCATTGCGTGATTTCAGAGTCAATGCTCCTACTGATCACGCCATCCAAATAACCCCCTCCCCCTCCGCTAATCTTCCATTTATAAAGCTGTTATTTAATTCAAAACGCAATTATATAATTGCTTTTTTAATTCGCTGATCGAAGTTTGAAGATAATTGTTTGATAACATTTTTTTTTTAAGAAAATGAACTTAAATCATCATCCACAAACTCACGTTCGTCCGTCTGTGAAAGGCTTGCACGTGCCATAACGTATACGTCATTGTGATAGCAATTTTTCACAATACGATTGCCGTGATATTTTTTATATTTTACAATGAGTTTTACCGAGGAGGCCCTAAAATTTGGTATTTCTGGACGTGGCGAGAGAAATATGATAAGTTAGCACAGTCACGTGGCATGTTAATAACCTGATTTACAAGTTTTACCTAGGAGGACCTAAAATTTGGTATTCCTGGTCGTGACGAGAGAAATATGATAAGTTAGCACAGTCACGTGGCATGTTAATAACCTGATTTACGCGTGCGCAATCCCAATACATATGTATGAACCGAAGGGACTAATAAGAACGTATAGAAAAAAGCAAAGGCAACTGCATCTGGCATTATTGAATTGCGCAAAATTGATCTCCATTCAAAGGAATGGTACATGCGCAATTGCGCATTGTACAAGGTGTTTCAGGTCGACCCTAGAAATATGGAAATTGGCGGAATTTGTAATTTGTATTTGGTATTCGAAATTTGTCATAGTAATTCCGCCAATTTATATTTTTATATATATTTCTAGGGTCGACCTGAGACACCTTGTATATTACTGCATCGACCAATTTGGCTCTGAACAATGTATCTTTGCCAATATGGAAGACATAAAAATGAGATAGGAAACTATAAAAAGGGGACAGTAATGCAATGCCAGAGTTTAAATTTTGATTATAAATTGCGGAAGGAATGATCAGAACTGGCAAAAAACTTGTAGCATCAAGAGGAAGGTCGAACCTGCACAACCGAAAAGCAACACAACAAATCCCTTTCATTAAGTATTGCATCTGTTGCATTTTACGACAATATTCCTCTTTCTCTCCAGTTGAAGATCAGAAGCAAATGCGATGCAAAATGCGTTCCAAATAGTCTACCACTTGGTCATGAGCCAAGGTGATATATACAGTATATATCACCTTTGACTATATATATGGTCAAAGCCGCATGTAAGAATCACCCAACGTAGGGCAATCGCAAAATAATCCCTATACGCGGCTGATCCCTATAACCGAGTTATTTAAATTATCAAAAAATGGGATCACCTGAAGATCAGGACCTCCAGCCTTCTTTAGTTAGCCTTATAAGGCTAACTAACGAAAATATCACGACCTAACCTAACCAATCGTTAGGTCAACTGTACGCCCTTGACGAATGGTTAGTTTAGGTCGTGATATTTTTGTTAGTTAGCCTCACAAAGCTAACTAAAGAAGGCTGGAGCCCCTCCCTGATCTTCACGTAACCCCAAAAATGTTATATTAAAGTACTGTATAAACAATTTAGATAATTCTATTTGAATAACACTTTTAAATTTTAATTTTTTATTAAAAAATTATGTAAATTTAGGTTGGTTTAACATTAGTTATTATTAAATTTGGAGCAAGTAGTTTACGTTCCCCTGACGCAAAAGGGGACACAAACTACACTAAGTCAAAGTTGGGGAACGTAAACTACACTAGGATCTTTAGGAGACATTTTTTAAATGAATCCATCAAATAAAACGTTAAAACTAACGAAAATATTACGACTTAACCTAACCAATCGTCAATATATATATATATATATATATATATATATATGAAAATTATTTCACGAAAGTAACAAGTGAAAAATATTTGATGAAAAAAACCACGAAGGAAAGGAAACACAGAATGGTGCTCAAGCGCTTTCGTCTAATGACATCCTCAGGAACACTGAAGTAAATAAAGAGTTCGAGACTATATATAGGTCACCAAAAAAAAATATATATATATATATATATATATAACAATACTGTGAAAAATATCATAGTTAAAAATAGCCCTACCAATAACTCACATTATCTATAAAATTGGTTGTAAACAATGTGATTCCTTTTACATTGGTCAGACGGGAAAGGATTTGCACACGCGTGTAAAACAGCATCAATATTCCGTTAGAACGGGACAGTCGTCCAGTGCCCTTTTTGTCCATTTGTCAGAGTTATCCCACTGTATTGATTGGAATAATGCTTCAGTTTTGTTTCACTCTAGCAACATTTTTAATAGAAATATTCTTGAGTCTGCCATTATCCAACTTACAAATAACTTCAACATAAACAAAGGCCTTTTTCAACTCGATCCCGTTGTTTTGAATTCGTTCAGAACGGATTTAGACAAGAAGGATAGAGTGCTAAACCTTTGGTAAACTTGTATGCTTCTCTAATAACTTTTATTTTTCAATTTATTTTTATATATATCGGACTTAGACAAGAAGGGCAGAGTGCTAAAACTTTGGTAGTTTTCCCTTATAAATTTGTATGCTCCTCTTACAATTTTTATTTTTCAATTTATTTTTTTATTTTTTTTTATTTTTTTGTGACCTATATATAATTTAGGCATTATCCATAAAATTGGTTGTAAACAATCCATTTGATCCTGTTGTTTCGATTTCGTTCAGAACAGATTTAGACAAGAAGGGCAAAGTTCTAAAATTGGTAGTTTTTCCTTACAAATTTGTATGCTCCTCCCACAATTTTTAGTTCTATATTTATTATTATTATTATTATTATTATTATATATATTATATATACAGTATATATATATATATATATATATATATTTTTTTTTGTGACCTATATATAGTCTCGAACTCTATTTACTTCAGTGTTCCTGAGGATGTCATTAGACGAAAGCGTTTGAGCACCATTCTGTGTTTCCTTTCCTTCGTGGTTTTTTTTATCATATATATATATATATATATATATATATATACAGGGTGAGTCAAAAGTCTCCATACATCGGCAAAATGGTCACTTTATTATGGAGTCACTTGTAAGTCACAAAATATGCTCTATGTAGGCACCATTACACTGAATGCACATACAGATGCGTTCCTCCCAGTCATGGCAAACGCGCGTTAACACGTCCGGTGTTATGCGTGCACACGCATCACGAATGCGTTCCTTTAGGTGGTCCGTGTTTTGTATTTTCACCTGGTACACCATGGCCGTCAAGTGTCCCCACAAGTAAAAATCAAGGGGAGTGAGGTCTGGGGACCTCGGAGGCCACTCCACGGGACCACGGCGGCCAATCCAGTGACCCGGAAACTGCTGATCCAGCCACTGGCGCACGCAGATACCGTAATGACCATTTTGCCTATGTATGGAGACTTTTGACTCACCCTATATATATATATATATATATATATATAATATATATATATATATATATATATATTGACGATTGGTTAGGTTAAGTCGTAATATTTTCGTTAGTTTTAACGTTTTATTTGATTAGGTATAAGTGGACAAAGTTGGGGAACGCAAACTACACTAGGATAATGTAGGGGAAACGTAAACTACACTAGGCACCACAGGGGACGTAAACTACACTTGCTCATTAAATATTTAGTAGTCTGTTCACATTTATAATAAATTTCAAAGTAATTATTGATTTGAGCATTGCTACATCCGACATGTCGTCACAGAACTGCAAGAACGTCTCTGATTTCTTTAATGATTGACAATACTAAGGATATCCTCCCTTTATAGTTAGAAAAGCACCACTTTTATCAGATTAAAAGATTAATCACGATTAAAACTTATAAAAATGGAAGTCAAAGATTAAAATAAAGATAAATATGACTAAATACTAATACCAAAATAATCTGATAATCAAAAATATTTGATAACAAAAAGGTAAATATGGAAGGTCAGGTAAAGAATCATGGAAACAAATGGAAAAATGCTCCATATATCCAGATTATACCGATCCAGATAACCGGCAAACAGTAATGAATAATTTGGATCGGGGAAATTAAGTGATTCATATAAGCGGATGATCCTTATATCCATTTTTCATGAAGATATTTCACTGTATAGTGTATATGTATATTTAAAAGAACACAAACAACTTTGAACTCTTTCCAAATTGTTAAGTGGCAGCGTTGCTATATTTCATTGTTGTTTCGCGCATGCGCAAACGACGTTAATTTATGTTCGCACTTTACTAAGTGTATTCCTTGTTCTGTGGAAGAACAATAAAAGAATCATAATTAATCAAAATATTTCAGATTGTTTCGTCACTTTTCATAAATTTTAATTGTCCACGTCGAGTAAACACTTTTTCTTTTCATTTTTGTAAACATATTTTTTATTTATTTTCATATTTTTTTATATATTTCATGAATTTTTATATTTAATGAGCTGCTCAAGAGTAATTTTATGTTGTGGCATAAAGAATGTACAAGATTTAGTAATTTGCATATAGAATCCCATTGTTCTGGGAAAGTTTAATTAAAAAATTCTCTAATAGTCAAGCATAGTGGCAGGGAGCTCCGTTTTGTTGAAAAATTGCTTGATCTATAACATTTAGGGAGAAAGTTGAGGGAGAAAGAAATTCTACATCACTGCAGAGTAGTACTCGCCGTTTACAGTCCCCCTTCTAAAAAAAAAGAAAGTATAATGATTTAATTTGCCTTTTTACTTCCCTGAATACGACAGTTGTAACATTTAACATTGGCACCATGGGCGTCCGCAGTGGGGGGCAAGGAGGGCAGTTGCCCCTCCCTAGCTCTGGACAAAATTAATAAGTTGAAACTGGCAGTCTGAAAGATTGCGTCATATCAATGACTCATACCGAAGATCACGTGCACACAAGAAAAAGTGATGCAATAATGACAAACAATTTTGTCGGTAGGAAATTCTACCAATGAGTACTAATGGGTTAACTTCTTGAAATTGGTGTGTGTATATATATATTTAGAAAAAATTGGAGTTAAATTGGATCAATTATTTACTAAAAAATCGGAAAATTGAGCTATTTTTTCCTATAAAGATGTAAATGTAAATATAATTAGTTTTATATAACAAATAATAAACAATTTGGCGCCGTGAGAAACAGCTCAGACAGGCCCGACTTTACTTCCAAAATCTTTTGTTCCCGTCCCCACAGGAAAAATTCCTGCGGATGCTCATGATTGGCATTGGGTTAAAATGTCGCTTAATCAGAAAACATTAACTGCTCAAAAAATATTTGTAACGCTTCTGACATTTGTTAAAAAATGTTCGCAGAATTTTAGGCTAACGACATAATCCTCTTCCATTAAGTCCTGAACATCTCGATTTTGTAAAGATGCTAGTGCAGCTACATCATAGAATTATGCACTGGATCCTAGAATGTTCATCTTTGAAACACGGGAAAGCATAGTGATATAAGTGATTTTCTTGGGCCTCTTTCAAGTGCATCTTGCACAGCCGCTACAGTTTCTCACTAATCGTTGGTCTATACTGGAGTTTCTCACCATTCACTGACCTTATCTTTTTAAATTTATTCATTTAGCTTCTGAACTGAGTTTTAAGAAGGTGGATCTTTCTTGTATTGTAATGGATTCTGAATTTTCTTCTTATTTCTGTGACTGATCTCAATTTGGGTAACCACAAACCTCAATTTAATTTTCTTCAGCTACCGCTATTTTGGTCTACAATCAAGCTTAGCTATAACGTGGTCTTCGACAAGTAGTATAGCCAAAATCTTCTTATATGCAGTCAAACTACGATTGTTCCTTATTTTCATACATGCTATAAATCAAGAAAAAGTCAGTCAACCACTACATTTCTAAAATATCACAGCCATAAAAATTTTGAGCTTCACATCTAAAGCCAGTGAGTCATAATTTGTGAAGTTACATTAATTAGATCTGAATGATTCGCGAGCTTAAAATAAGTATTAAGGTTTCATTGGCTTAAAATTTTTCGTTCAAAATATTTTGTATGAAATTATTTACATATTATAACGAGAACATAGTTAAAACAGTATATATAGTCTAACACATATAATATGTAAAATTCAGTGAGCCAAATTTGGCCTAGCTTAATGACCCGTGTGCAAGATGGCTGATAGGTTATTTTTAATATTTTATTAGAGTGCATTATCAAACAGTCTTAGTAGGTATTTTTCAGTAAAATATTTTTTCAGGACTAATTTTCAATCATAAAAAACTAAAATAAAATAATTTACAATTTCGATATTGTTAGATGTACATTCATATGTGAATACTTGAGAAATGACCAATGAAAGCGATTGGGGGTTTGTTTACAAGCCACTAAAGTCAGTAGTCACGCCTTGATATACAGTATGTTGAATTGAAAGTCCTGATTATTTAATTATTAGCTATACATTGTTAAAACATTATAAATAATATTTTTTTTTGCTGACAAACTTTGTAACAATAGGTATGTATGAAGTATAGACAGGGACGGATCCAGAGCACAATTTTCGGGGGAACGGTCACCTTCCAGAACCTGAGATTATAATACGAGGGTAATTCAATACGTATTCGCACTTTTTATTTTATTTTCACAATTTTATTTTCACATTTGATAGATTATAAACACATCACCTGACCTCTCAAAGCGTCTTTTAGTGGTCCAAACAGGTAAAAATCCGAAGGTACCAGGTTTGGACTGTAGGCTGGATGGTTGAAAACTTCAAATTTAAGTTTTTGAAGGCATTTTCTAGTCTGTGCAGCGGTATGAAGGCGCGCATTGTCGTGTAACAGAATAATACCTTCCGACACTCTCCCTCTCCGTTTTGTGCGAATTGCTTGCTTTAACTCATTCCGAAGCATGTCAGAATACGATGCACTTGTTACTGTAGTTCCACGCTCTAGATAATGTTCAAGGATAGGGCCTCGTGTATCCCAAAACAGTGTCAGCATAACTTTACCTGCTGACGGCTGCGCTTTGAACTTCCTTGCAACGGGAAGGTGTTATTCTGTTACACGACAATGCGCGCCCTCATACTGCTGCACAGACTAGAAAATGCCTTCAAGAACTTAAATTTGAAGTTCTCGACCATCCAGCCTACAGTCCAGACCTAGCACCTTCGGATTTTTACCTGTTTGGACCACTAAAAGACGCTTTGAGAGGTCAGCGATTCCAAGGCGATGATGACCTGAAGGAGGCGGTGCATGACTGGCTACGCACAGCCAAAAACATCCTTTTGTGATGGCATTAGGAAGCTTGTAGATCGCTGGACTAAGTGTATTGAGAAACAGGGAGACTATGTTGAGAAGTGATGTGTTTATAATCTATCAGATGTGAAAATAAAATTGTGAAAATAAAAAGTGCGGATACTTATTGAATTACCCTCGTACATTGGCAGGCAACTGGTGTGACAGAATTGCCAACGATTATCACATATTCGTTCTGCTTATAAAGAATGCAGGAAGGTGTCTGTTTTTGGTCAAAAATGTCACTTCCTTAAGATGAGAGTAAGCTCCAGTGAGGCATAAAATTAGCGCAACAACATTTACATTACTATTTTATTAAGCATCATCATTATGGACAATTAAAGAAAAATATATATGAAATGGCTCACTTTTGAGCATCAATGTGCCCTATATGCATTCTTTTGCCCAGTATACCAGCATACCTCAGTGCATGCAACCCTATTTGGCGGCTTACCTCTGAAGCAATTGCACATTGCTTGAAAAGTAACGACGAAAGAGATACACCTACAGCTTTATTAAAGTACCATACGTAACATCAAAATTCTGATCTGCTTATTTTTCACGCCTAAGCCTTGGCCAGTTATTTCCCAGCTGACAACAGTGTGGTGGCGAGCGGTATCAACAAATTGAGTAAACCATTCTACACGCAGTGCGCACGTTCACAGAGACCGTTCCTTTATATGTTACACTTACTAAAATTGTCCAAAGGAAAGCAACAGCGATTATTTTTATAGAATGCTTCACTCTAATTTTGTATTGTCTCTTCTTTATGTTTCCGGTCTCCCCTCTTCCCCCTCTAAATCCGCCCCTGGGTATAGATAAATTCGAAACTAGCATCTCAGCCGTGACGTTGATCTTGGGGAGTGCAGAAATTGGGGAATGAATAGGGAAAAACTTGGCGTTGAAAATTGGCTTTTGCTGGCGGAGAATCAGCCAGACTGACTGGGAGTAAGCAAAAGATATGTGATCTGTATGACTATATATTATCTTGACTATGATGAGATCGTGGACTGACTAAAATTCATGGGTCGTCAACCCGTCAATCGCAATTGATCTACTAGTAAGTCGATCTCAGAACATTTACAGGTCGATCGCGATGTATATTATAAAAGTCCATTTTTATACTGATTAAAGGCTCTTTTCAGAATGATATACTACTTAAGTGCATAACTTCAGATAAAAGGTTTACGTGTCTTTCTGATACGCAATAAAGTCAGTTACATAAAACGTTGCTATGCGAATCAAATCACTATTTAGCAATAGATATTTTCGTGAAGAGTATTCTCTGATATGAAAGGTCAAGTAGAAATGTCGTTCGAGGACAACTGATACTCACCTGGATGCTAACATCGCTAATCGGGACTACTTACTACAAATTTCTCCAGACTGGCCGAAGAGACTCACCTCAACTATCTTATTAAATATGAATGTACGACATTAAAATTCTACTTTTAATTTTACTTTACTAATTTTATTAATGAAATTTTATTTATTAATTAATTAATTTTATTATATATACACCTTTCAATCTTTCAAATCTTCCGTGCGATGATTCCTCACTTCACGAAGGTCAAGCTTGTCGCCCCTCCTCTCGAGTTGGCCTGGTGAAGTAGAGAATTGGTTTCTTTTGCTCTCCATCTCACATAGCCAGGTACGCCCGGCTCATCTGGGATTGTTCTGAGCAAAGTGTCTAATCTTCTTTTGAAGATATCCATCGTAACACCACTCGTGTTTTTCAGTTCCTTGGGCAGCTGGTTAAACAGTCTTGGTCCCCTCGCAACAAAACTATTTTCCTTCAGGGTTGAGGATGTTCCTAGCCTTTAATTTGGGAACACGACACATTCTTCCTTTTCTACTTTTTCCTGTTGTTTTGGGGGTTGTAGGGTTCAGAGTAAGATTAGGGGCTAGTTCCCCCATTATTTTCCAAGTAGAGATAATGGTGTACCTCTCTCTTCTTCTTTCCAGTGAATATAAATTTAATTCACATTACCTTTCCCAGTAATTTAGTTCTTTGCAGCCATTGCTCTTGGCTGTGAAGCTTCTCTGAATCCCTTCTAGTTGATTAATGTTTTCTTTTTTATATGGGGATGTTAAGACCGAGCAGTATTTCAATTTGGGTATGATCAGTGTTTTCAATAGAGGAATCATTATATTCCTATCCTTTTGTTTGAAGGTTCTCAGTATCTGCCCAGCTATTCTCTTTGCTCTGTTTACTACTATCTTATTTTGTGTTTCAAATTTTGCGTCATCAGTCATTAGAATACTTAACTCTGTTGCTTTACAATTTCTCTGAATTTCCTGTCCATTTGGGGTATAGTATTCCATGGATTTTAGGTCTTCCCTTTTTCCGTACCGTAACAGTTGAAACTTCTCAGTGTTAAATTTTATGTTGTTGCCTTCCAATCACTTGTAGATTTTGTACATGTCTGTTTGAAGGGATCCTATATCCACTGAGTTTCTTATTTTTCTACTAATCTTTGTGTCATCGGCAAACGATGTTACTGTGTTATCACTGGGAACGTCCTCGTCAATGTCAGTTAGCATGATTATGAAGAGTAATGGAACTAATACTGTTCCTTGTGGTACTGAGCTAAGGACTTCTGATTCTGATGAAGATATTCCTCGAACTGTAACGACTTGCTGCCGTTCTCTAAGGAAATTATATATCCATTTTCCTACTTTTCCTGTTATTCCCATATATTTCAGTTTATGTGCTATGATTCCATGGGGGTTTAGCGATTGCATTCTTGCAGTTTTTGATTAGTGCGGCATTCCATTTGTCCGGTCCTGCCGCAGAATGTGCTTTTAGTTTCCCTATAGCTTGTGTAATATCATCTGTTGTAAAGCCGAAGTCCGTTATACTTTCCCCTTTAGTTCTCCTTCAAAGAACGCGTTTCTATCGCATATCAGTTTATCAGTTTTGGGGATACTGAAAGGTGATTCATACTGAACTCTTAATATTTCAGATATCTCTGTTAGATATCTGTTTCAGATATATATATATATATATATATATATATATATATATATATATATATATATATATATATATATATATCCTAAGATGGAGCGACGAAGAAATCTCTCTTATAACAGGCTCAATCGAAATAAACTCGTTTACGGTTTTTGAAGCAAAACGAGACTATGCAGATATAAGGGAGGAGAATGTATTTACAAACACCCTCCTGTGTGCAAATACTTCTACAATAATGGTCTTCAAATTTGGTGGAAAATGCAAATTCTACTATCCGGACATTTGCGAGACCTACGCGACATATGGAACCTGCCAGTACGGGAGAAAATGCTACTACCATCTCCCGACAAGTTCGAAGGACAAAGGACAAGTTTCAAATGACAACGGAAGGAATGTGAGAAAAAAAAATATGTACCCAAATAGCACATAAAATTTTTTCAACATCTTGGACACAATACGGCTGCTAAGTCTTATACAGCATATGCTGATGGATTCCTAGTCAACGAAGCTAACCACTACACCACCGAGGCACACACACACACACACACACACACACACACACATATATATATTATATATATATATGTCATTCAACGCCGAGAAATTTCAGCTCTTGAGATATGGTAGAAAAGAAGAACTTAAACAGACTGCATATTATGTTCCAGATAGACAGGAAATTCAGAGAAGCATGAAAGCGATTGATCTCGGGATAATAATGACAGATGATGCGAAATTCGAAACACAAAATCAGATAGCGATAAATAAAGCAAAAAGAGTCGCCGGACAGGTTATAAGAACGTTCAAGAGAAGGGACAGGACAGTAATGATTCCCCTGCTAAAAACACTGATTATACCAAAACTTGAATACTGCTCAGTTTTGACGTCCCCATATAAAAAGGAAGAAACTAATAAACTAGAAGAAACGCAAAGGCATTTCACAGCCAAGATTGATGGCTGCAAAGAACTCAACTACTGGGAAAGACTACATAAACTAAATCTGTACTCACTGGAAAGAAGAAGAGAGAGGTACATCATAATCTACATATGGAAAATGATCGAAAAACTGGTACCAAACCTAAAACTAAACCCAATTACCATTCAAACAACACTGGAAAATAGGAAAGGCAGAATGTGTAGTGTTCCCAAATTAAAAGCACGACAAGGGACCTCCTCAACCCTGAAGGAAAATAGCTTGGTTGTCAGGGGGCCAAGACTTTTCAACCAGCTTCCTAAGGACCTCAGAAACGTAACGGGGGTCAAAGTTGAAGTCTTCAAGAAAAGACTGGATGCCTGGCTCAGGACAGTACCAGATGAGCCGGGCGTGCCTGGCTATGTACGGTGGAGAGCGCAAGAAAGTAACTCGCTCCTCCACCAGGCCAGACCTAGAGGCGGGGCCACCAGCTTGACCTCCGTGTGAAGAGAGACCAACACACGAAACAACATAAGGTTCATAAGGTTCATAAGATATATATATATATATCGACACGCTTCCTCCTTGTGAAAACACGGATGCATCCGTCATAAATCACAAAACATTCATATCAATTTAGGCTTGCTCTGCACAAACTGAACCAGGAACTTAGACTATCTTCAATTTCATATATTTTATTTGTACAAGTCTGCGTATCTTTGCATGTTCAAAATCATAATAAGATTTTTACTTCCTAATATTAATGTATAAAATATTACAGTATATTGGAGTCAGGTCTTCAATTGTATTACTAAATACCAATTAGGTATTTATTTCTGACTGCGGAAGCAAAATTCTTCGTTCCCTAGTAATTCAATAAGGAAGGCACAACGCTGAAGTCACATGCTGAATTCTTCATTTCGTATCATTAATGTGACCCGTTGCGTTAATCCTGACTTATTATTATTACCAGCATCATCGGGAATCGAATCCCTGACTTTAATGTCTTTACTTCGCTTATAAGGAAGCGGTGTTACCCACTGATCCATGGGCGCTGGCCCTTTTGAGGGTAAGGTGAAAATTATGATGTTCAATCAAGTACCATATTCATGTTTTAAAGGTAATAATATAATAATAACAGTAATAATAATAATAATATTAATAATAATAATAATAATTGGGCTTCCTTAATCTCCATAATATCGTAAAAGGTCATATAATGGAGAGGACCTACTACTTGACGAGCATGAGATTCAAACTACCACCCAACCGGCTACGGAGACCAGAGAAGCATCTTAATTTCTGAAATCTGAAGTTGAACCGAGAATCGAACCTATGACCTTCAAATTAACAACCTGACGCGTTACCATTAGGTTACCATATAAAACGGGTTGTTTGAAGACAAGGTGTCGTACAATGTTGTTTGAAGACAAGGTGCCGTACAATGTTGTTTGAAGACAAGGTGCCGTACAATGTTGTTTGAAGACAAGGTGCCGTACAATGTCTTTTAGTTGTCACCGTTTGTCTAACTCAGAAAATGTTTATACGTAGTATAGAATAAGAATATCCAGTTATATCTAGTTCATCTGATAAGTTATCGGGTGAAACATATGTTTACATTATCGTAGAAGATGCAAATTACCATCAGAGAAACATAAGCATCTGTTCCCACGGTATACTTATCTACGTTAAGTTCTAAGAATGATAATTTTACGTTTTAATTTGTATGATTTAGATACCATGAAATCTAACATATAATCAAATTATAAAATTTATTTTCTTACGATCACTTCTTGCAAAAATGTTTTAGGCCTACACGCATGAAAATAAACTAATATATGCATTGTAATCGCTTTATCAACCCTACAATATATATATATATATATTATATATATATATATATATAATATATATTATATATATATCGTAGTTTTAAATTCACAGATGAAATATTTTATTACGCAGAGCACCCCATTTATCTTCGCATCATAACACCTACTTGCTACAGAAGACTAAACGATTTTTGTCCTTGTTTGTATTTGTTATTTTCATTTAAATTATTGAATCTCAAAATGTAATCGAGAGAAACTATATCTCAGTGACAATTTTTTTAAACAGGAAATACAACAATGAGAGCTTGTTTTTCCTAGACTTAAATATTCGCAGTCTCCCAAATCATTTTGACGAACTGACAGCTAATCTAATATTATCGCAACATAAATTCACGTGCATTATATTAACTGAAACTTGGTTAAATGATAATAATACGAGCTTTTTTAACATCCCAGGGTACACAAGTTACCATATACTGTATGTAGGACTAACAATAGGGGCGGAGGTGTAAGTATTTTTGTGGACTCAAACTACAAGAGTAAATGTATTGACGAACTGACACGCATGATTAATACCTCAGAAAAACTTGCAATTGAAATGTACAGGGTGTTCATAAAAGATATGAACAATTTGATACTAAATAAGATATAAAGCATGAAGCACGTGTAAGCGATAGAGCAACTAATAAAGTTTTTTTTGCCAGATGACAAGCCTAAACGGAAGTCATTTGCGGAAGACATGTTGGACCGAATGGACACTGACAATAGGTTCCTCAAACAAGTCATGTTCTGAGATGAGGCTACATTTCATGTTTCAGGGATGGCAAACCGGCATAATGTTAGAATTTGGAGTTCAGAAAATCCCCGTAAGGTGCTGGAAGTGGAACGCGACAGCCCTAAAATTAACGTCTGGTGCGGTCTCATGCATGACCGACTGATTGGGCCATTCTTTTTCGCTGAGGGTACCGTGACATCAATCTCTTAGCTTGACATGCTGGAGCAATTTGTGTTTCCACAGCTACAAGAATTGCAGCCGGACATTATCTATCAGCAAGATGGAGCACCTCCACATTGGGCTCTGGTTGTGCTTGAAGCCCTCAATGAAAATTTTCCGGGTCGCTGGATTGGCCGTAATGGACCTACCCCTTGGCCTCCACGATCACCGGACATTACGCTATTGGACTTCTTCCTCTGGGAATTTCTTAGAGATGTTGTGTTACGTGTACAACACCAAGGTTGTCAACATCCATGAACTACGAATCAGGATCAGGGATGCAATAGCGATGGTCGACGCTGGCATGCTTGAACACACATGGCGAGAAATTGAATATCGATTGGATGTTGTACGGGCGAACAACGGCGCACATGTTGAAGTTTATTAAACATGTATGTAAAACTTTTAGCTGTGCGAAATCACATGGACAAACTTGTTTCTTTGTATGTTATTGGGTTATCACATTAATAAAGATTGAAATCGTTCAGATCTTTTATGAACACCCTGTATATTCATAACATCCAATATTCAATTTTAGCTATCACCGATCAACAGCTGGATTACAAATGCGATAGAATTCTAACCTCCAATCATAAGAGTAGTCAGCATGGGTTTAACGCCATAAATCTTTTAATTTTTAGAGTTTTCTAACGAAATAATGCGCGAATACGATAGGCATAGAGCTGCTGACGTTATTTATTTAGACTTTAAAAAAGCGTTCGATACAGTTCCGCATAGAAGATTAATTGCGAAGGTTAAAGCGCACGGTATACGTGGTCAGGTAGCTAAATGGTTAGAGGAATAGCTTCGTGCCAGGAAACAGAGGGTCGTTGTTAATGGTAGGGAATCGGGGTGGCTGGATGTAGGTAGCGGTGTCCCTCAGGGTTCAGTGTTGGGCCCATTGCTATTCGTAATCTACATTAACGACATAGATGTAGGCTTGACCAGTAACGTGTCAAAATTCGCGGACGATACTAAATTAGGCGGTAAATTTTTAACGTGGACGATAGAAATAAGCTCCAAGACGATGTAAAGAGGATTATGGAGCGGACGGGTAAGTGGCAGATACAATTTAACATAGACAAATGTAAAGTTTTGCATATAGGTTCTCGTAACCTATCGGGACGATAGAAGTTGGCGAGCGTTGACGAGGAAGTAGATTTAGGTGTACTCGTATCTAAGAATTTAAAAGTTAGGAACCAGTGCCTGGATTCTTGCGCAAAAGCTAATAGGATGTTAGGCTTCATAGCGTGTAATTTCGAATTTAAATCGAAGAATATTGTATTGCCCCTTTACAAGTCCCTAGTCAGGCCTCACTTAGAATATGCCGTTCAGTTTTGGTGCTCTATTTGCGTGAGGATATTGATAGGTTGGAAAGGGTTCAGCGACGCGCCACGAAACTAATTCCGTCACTATGCAACAAGTTTTACGAAGATAGGATTAAAGAGTTAGACTTGCATTCACTTGAAACTAGGAGATTAAGGGGGAAGCTTATTGAAGTTTTCAAAATCGTTAATAAAATCGATAACGTAAATTTTGACAAATTGTTCATTTTCGATAATAGCAATACTCGTAATATAATAACGGATTTAAATTACGTGGCAGACGTCTCATTACTAACATCGCTAAAAACTTTTTTACGTTTAAAGTAATTGATAAATGGAATAATCTTCCCGCGTCTGTCGTGAACTCTACCAGCGTTAATATGTTTAAAAACCGTTTCGATAGGCATTTTAAAAATATTAACATCGTTTAAAATAATAAAACAATTAGCAACAAGAGCTCTAGGGGTAATGGTCAAGGTCTGAGTCTGTTGACGATTAATGCCAGCTTGTGACATGCCAGCGTGTGATATGCCAGCGTGTGATATGCCAGCAATAAAATTATATTATTAAAAAAAAATATTAGACTAACACGAACTTAGATGTAGCTCGTAGCGTAAACTAACCCACTTTTTGTTATACTCTTCATATTTTTTTTATTGTCCTCTCTTTACTTGCATGTCTATAGTTTGCATGGTATGACAGTGTTTCTTTGAGTTAAGACTGTGTTTGCATGGTTTGTAAGCGTTCTTATTTTACTTCTTTTCATCTTTCACCCCTTTCCTATTCTCTTCGACTCTTTTTCCGACTTGTCGACATTGGCCGGCGGATGATGATGGTGAGTCTTTCTTTTTCTTTTTCTGAATGAATGTTAACCCACGAATGATAGGTTTTGCTACTTACTTAACCTCCTACATTTTTTCAATGTACAATGACATGAATAATTGTGAAGCTCGACTATTTATTTTATTTTATTTGGCCCTTAAGCTTTAGGCTTTACTGGGCTCTTATTAAAAATAAGCAGCTAGTTGTTATTATTAATAATAAGACATAAATAAATAAATAAGTAAATAAATATTATTAATAGTTAAAACATGTATTACAATATTAAACAATATTAATGGACAATATTAAACAATATTAGTGGACATTAATCCTAGACTTTTGTTAGTATGCCATTATTAATCAGGATTTCAACTTGGTTTTAAACAAATTTACATTCACAATATTTTTTATATTGGCATGCAAGTCATTCCATAGCTTCATTCCAATGAAAATGGATAGTTTTTGAGATGAAGATAATCTAAATTGAGGTATGACAAGCTTTGATCTATTTCTGGTCTGATACGAGTGGATTTCTTGATGAGTTACAAAATATCTATTTACCCGTTGCAAATTAATGATTTTGTTCTTACACCTGTAAATAAAAATAAAATGTGCCAGTTTGGTTATAGCGTTGAGCTTTAGTAGGTTTAGCTCTTTAAATAATGCACTAGAGTGATCAAGGAAATCAGCATCAGATAATAACCTTATTGCTCGTTTTTTTGGATGACAAAGATACCATTCAATGCGTTGTTAGCGGAGTTTCCTCAAACAAGGGTGCAGTATGTTATATAAGGAAGAACAAGAGTATGATAAAGAGTCAATAAAACTTGTTTAGGGACTACATTTTTAAGTTTAAACATTATAGCAACGCTCCTTGAAATCTTTTTCGCGATATAATTTACATGATCACTCCATTGCAAATTCTTATCTAGCATTACACCAAGAAATTTTGTTACAGTACACTCCTTTATGGCGATTTCATTAACATTAAGTTCATCAAGATATACATTTCTTTTATTAGTAAACATCATGAAATTTGTTTTACTGGTATTTAGGAAGAGTTTATTGGTAGTCAACCATTTCATTACACTGATGAATTCTGAATGAAATATATTCTTAGCTGTATTAACATCTTTGCAAGAAAAAAGAGACAGTTGTATCATCTGCAAACATTATGAAGTTCAGTATATCGGATGAATGTGGAAGGTCATTTATATATAATAAAAATAACAGTAGACCCAGAACTGAGCCCTGTGGCACACCATGTTTGACAAGCACTTTAGTTGAGCAAACCTTATTTACTGATACAAAATGATATCTATTGGACAAATAACTTTTAAACCAATAACTGATTGCTCCTCTAAAGCCGTAACAATATAATTTATTAAGTAGAATATTAAGGTCTATTACATCAAACGCCTTACTCAAATCCATAAATACTGATATCATTATTTCTTTGTTCTCCTTAGCTATATTTACATTTTCCATAAGATTTAAAATAGCCATTTCCGTTGTTTTATTATTACGGAAGCCATATTGATTTGGAGATATTAAATTGTAGGATTCTAAATATCGCTGCATTCTACTTTTTACAAATTTTTCAAAAATTTTGCTGAACACAGATAATGAACACACCGGCCTGTAATTTGTTGCTAGTGTAGGATCACCCCCTTTAAAAAGGGGTGTTATACAACCAGTTTTTAGCATTGATGGGAATATTCCTTTGGAAATACTTTGATTGATAATTTTAGCCAAAGTTACACATATCTTATCTTTAACAAGTTTCAATATAGGTACAGGAATGTTATGAATGTTATTTTTTGTATTTTTTTAATTTACCAATAATATTCTGGACCTCAGGAGAGGTAGCAGGAACAAAAGAAAATGAATTTAGTGGGCTGGGTGGCATATATTCTAGAGGTGAGTGATTATTATTTATTAATTGTGAGCGAAACTTATCCGCTATTGAAGTAAAATGTGCATTTAAAGAGTCTGCAACAGCAGTATCATCAGTAATTTCTTTATTATCAACATTTAATTTCTCTATTGAATTTTTCTTAATTTGTTTTCCGAGAAGATTGTTTATGGTTGTCCAAGTGTTTTTCATGTCTCCTTTATGTTCACAATAACATTAGAAATTCGACTCTGCTAAATCAATCTGAGGTCGGTCTCCACTTGACTGCATTTCAGGTATAATCACATTAAATATCACAGACTACTTGCCTACGTACATCATGCTAATCACCCATGTTTGCGCACGGGAAAATCACAGGAAAATACGAAAGCTGAAACTTACAGCTATGATAATGAATTAAAATTTCTTAGAGGAATAACAGCTCTTAACTGGACTGGAAAAACAAAATTTCAACCATTCCCAAGCATATTTATGGACATATTGAACACAAACTTTCCTCTTAAATCAAAAGTAATATTTAAAACTAAATACAACGACCAATGAATCACCCCAACACTCATTGTGAGTATTTAAAGTAAACATATTCTCTTTAAATTCTGAAAATTTGGTATTATTGCCGAATGGACATACAAAAATTACTATAACAGACTTAATGCTGTCATTAAGAGTGCAAAAGCAGATCACTATTGTTCAAAAATTGACAAACAAAAATCTATTCCCAAAAGGTTATGGAACATTCTGAAGAATTTAATTAACACAAAAGGTGTAAACAAATCCCTTGTCCTCCCTCACACTAGGCGGAAATTCTTATAGTGATCCCAAAGACATAGCCAATTTGCTAAACAACTTTTTTGCAAATATCGGTCCCAATACTGCAGACTCGATCCCAAATGCTGATACCCACTCCCAACAATACATACCACAACCCACTCCAAATTCATTTTTCTTTGATCCACTCCTACCAAATGATATCTCTTTTAAAATATATGTAAAAATAAAGATTCTGACATCAATACGATTCCAGTAAAGATATACAAATTTGTATCGTATGAAAGTGCAATCCCATTCAGTGTAAACTAATGAATGAATTAGTAACACTTAAATACACGCCATGTATTTAAATCCGAAAACCTAAACACTCCATCCAATTATCGCTTCATTTCTGTACTGCCAACTTTAAGTAAAGTATTTGAAAAAATCGTATACAATAAATTCACTAAATTTTTAATCAAATACAATATTTTAACTAAAACACAATTTGGGTTTAGAGCTGAGCTTACAAAGAAAGATGCCATAAACATGCCGGTGCTACTGTAGTATGCGGTCTACCTACGATTCGGCGGTCTACCTTTTAATTATAGCTTCTTATCTTGTTTACTAATTGTTTGTTTACATCCCATTGTCAATCGCCCTTGACGATTGGTTAGGTTTAGTCATGATATTTTCGTTAGTTTTAACGAAAATATCATGATTAAACCTAACCAATCGTAGGTAGACCGCATACTACAGTAGCACCAACATGCCATTAGAAAATGACCATTAGAACTTAACAAAAAACACACTGCTTTGGTCTTCCTCGACTTGTCAAAAACGTTTGATACACTTTCGCATGAAAGCTATTGAATAACTTTTACATACACAGAATAAAAGGAAATATCCTCGATTGGTTCAAATAGTATCTGACAAATCGTTATCAATACATCAGATTAAAAGATAATTTACCTGGCAAGACAATCCTAACTAGTGAGGTCCCACAAGGATATATTTATGGGTCATTACTATTTCTAATTTACGTCAACGATTTTTATCTCTGAACCAGGATCACCTGAAGATCAAGGCCCCCAGCCTTCTTTAGTTAGCCTTATAAGGCTAACTAACGAAAATATCACGACCTAACCTAACCAATCGTTACGTCAATTGTACGCCCTTGACGATTGGTTAGGTTAGGTCATGATATTTTCGTTAGTTAGCCTTATAAAGCTAACTAAAGAAGGCTGGGTGGCTCTGATCGTCAGGTGATCCCTGAACCATATTAAACTGCGTACAATATGCAGATGGTATTTCTTCCCATCATAATTTAGACCACCTGATATATGAAACAAACAGGCAATTAGAGCATGTCGGTAAATGGAATTGTGCTAATAAACTTTTACTGAACTTTACAACGTAATCTTATGTGATTATTACCACAAAACATATAAATACAAATTATCAAATAAAAAGTGGGAATACTACTCTTGCAAGGATAAATAAAGTTAAAGTACTTGGCAATGGCATTGATTTAGACAAAACACTAAATTTCAAGTCATGTACGACAACAAATACACTCTTTTTTAAAGAGTGGAACGTCATTCACATAAATATCAAACAGGTTTTATCACTAAATACAAAGAAATACTTCATTAGTTTCTATTGACGTTATAAGTTATGTAACACTTCCCCCACCCCACACCCCACACGTTACAGAACATTACAGGGGGGAGGGTAGTGTCAAGTTTGAGCAAATATAGCGTTACGTAATTTATGAACGGCGCCTAAGCAGTTATTGTTAGACGTAAAAAATAACAAGCGAAAGTTATTTTCAATCATTCTTTGAAGACAAACTAGAAATTGCGCTTCAATATTTGTCCAAGGTCAATACAAAAGAAAAATTACTGTCACGTTATCAGATGTAGACAGTTTCAAGACAATAATTTTTATATGCGCGTCGGTTTTGGAGTTCAACAATGCACAATTTTAAGATACTTCACAATAACGTTACATTAGAGTGTTTTTGAGGAGATTAAGGTTGTTAAACCTCCTTCATAACGGCAAAGGTCATGTGTCGGAGGGTACCTACAACTTCACATAGGATCCGAACAACGGGTCATTACATCATCTGAACGCAGAGTACGGTCACCCATCGAACTACTACAAGAGACTCAACGCCGCTCAGTTTCACTGATCTTTCGGGAAAACGTAGAACGACATGGCCACGGCGTGTCTTTTACTTTCACAGTGATGGGAGCAGCACACACACAGGGTCAGAGCACAGTAACTTCTTTAGGACTGCTGACAAAATGTAAAGTTTTAAAAAAAAAATTAATATTTCTTTCCTAATTAAACACTTTCTAGCTGTCACTTTACTGAGTTTTATTTTGACTAACGCCAGACGATTTTATTCACTCTGAGGGGAGACCGACACGCATTAAACCTTTCATGCCTGAATTCTGAACTTTTTATTTTCAAATTTTTTCCTGTTCAAGTCAAAATAACCTCCAATATTCATATCGTGAGGCTCAAAATCGATTGTCAAGTTCATGTTGCCATAAGGCAACGGTCAGCGTTAAAGGGTTAGCCAGAGAGGGACCACTGGGGCCATGGCCCCCCCCCAATCCCATATAATTTATTTTAACTATTGGTATATAAATACGAATATAAATAATTAGAATAATCATAAATAAATATAAATAATGCAAAGTGTTTGCAAGGTCATAAAATCATAAAATGTAATAAAAAGTCATAAAAACTGAAAAGGGAAGAAAACTAAGAACTGAAAGCTGCATGATTGATTCTGGAGAAAACTAATTTTTCAAGTTCAAGGATGCTGCACACACCATCAATTGACGTTATGATTGACAAATTTGCCACAACCTCGGTTCGCCGACTCCAATTTAATTTGTAACTATCATTAAGATACATTATAATGCTAACAAAACATTTTATTTGTATATTTTGTTACACTATTTTAATTTTGCGTTCAGTCACTCAATAATCAATTGTTATCTCCAAGAACTTTTTCATTTCTCCTTCATAATTCCTTCAGTTACATTATTTAATGTATATTTTTCTTTTAATATTTTATTTCTTATGTTTCTTAATATATATATGCTGTGGTTAAGTATAATTGAGTGCATGACGCCATTTCTTATATTTAATTTATATCAATTACGCAGATTAGATAATAAGATTTCCCAACAATAGCTGTTGCATTGCTAAACAAGCATTTTAAAAATGGAGATACGAAGTTTTGAGAACTTACCAAAGTATAGCTGTGAAAAAAAAAGTTCCCGAAGCAATTGAAATTTCCAAAAGGCACAAAAAAATTACTAATTAGTAGATAATATTTCGAAGAAAAATTTGTCCTCGAATGAAATAAAAAAAAAAGTAATTAATAATTTTGGGGTCTTTTTCCTAACTGTGAATTTATATTTAGGATTAAATTTCTTTAAAATTATATGAGGAAAACGAAATAACTACATTTGATAACCGACTCACAATCAAAGTTAAGTAATTTTAAATTTATAGGATTATGTTGAAATTGCATAATTGAAATTCATTAATAGGTACGAAATAATAAAATCTATAATACTTAATTTGAAAAAAAAACACAAGTTAAGTTTAATATATAAATTATAAAGTTAGGAAATATGCCTCAGAGGAATGCGTGATTATTGGTACGAAGCCAGAAGAACAGGTCTCCCGTTCATACTTGTCATCTTTTTCATCGAATCAGAAACGAATAGAATAATCACGTGACAACACGCCTTCCGTTTCGTCCAATCATGTATTCATAAGCAGTTCAGTTTAGAAATAATAATGATAATAATATTAATAATAATAATAATAATAATAGGATTCAATACGGTTAAATAGGCCAAATAAATTAGTTAAATAATATAAAATTATTAGGACATGGTTAAAAACTATTAAATGGATTTACTAATTAGCGTTTCTACGTTTTAGATGAAAATATAGAAGCTTTTCACTGCCTTAATATGTTTTAGTTCCTATTCATTGTTATTCACATTCGTAGTAAATTTGCCAAATGAGAATTTGTCACGTTGTCGCATACAGCTTTTTTTTTGTCATCGGACAGGTTTTCATGTTTGAGATAGAAAAGTCGGTGTATCGGGCAGTCGGTGAAGCGAGACTTTACTGTATTTATATCATTAAAAGTGGTAAAATGAAAAGTATACCAATAAGTACAAAGATAACAATGTTTCTGTAAATAATACTGATAAGAAATAAAAAACAGACCATAAGTGATATTTGGAGAATATTTTACAAAAAAAAACACTTTGAAGATAAAGCAAATTAGCAGTATAAATAAAACCAAAAGGATTGAAAGACATTCTTAAAAGCATTGTCAACACTCTCTTTTTAATTAAAGTGTTTTGGTGAAAGAAAGAATTGGGTAAACGAGTTGTTTGTATTACTAATTAAATTATTGGTTTTAATTATTATTATGGGATTTCATTTTTGAGTTTGTCAAGGACTTTGGACGAATTCTAGAGCTGGAGAAAAATATTGAATTACGAACGCATCAAATGGTTAACATACCCTAACCTGATCTAAAATTAACAGGTTTGGTTAAATTAGGTACATCGAATTATTAAACTGTCAGGTGGTTAACCTAACTTAAAATTAACAGATCTGGTTAAGTTGAATTAGGTTTTCGCACAATACTACTTGCTCATTCCATAAACACAACACAGAAATTAATAAAAATCAGACGCTTGCAAACGTTATTCTGCGATATTTTGAATCTTATTAGCGAGTACAAATGATCCGAACGATGACAATAATTGGTGTTGTTATAATGACATACTAATCCCATTGACCGTTCCTCCTTTCAAATTATAAACGCCGTTAATAGTAACCAACTTGCTGACCTTCACATTTTAGAATCTTTATATATAGTCAGAAAAACAAATTCGTTCTGAACAATTTTAAATGTTAAGTTTTTAATTTTACATGTTAAGTTTTTAAGTTTTTAAGTTTTTAACCACTTATATTAATTCCTTTTTATAATTTTTATATTTCACTATTTTAAAATATCAATATTTATACTGATGCACGCAACGATAATTTTCTAAATAAGTTTTATTGTCTTATTCCATTTTAATCTGACTATTTTGAGATTTTTAAATTTTTTAATTCGTTAATTTAAACATTTTGTATTTTTTTTTTTTTTAAACAAATTATAAAATTTATAAAATTTTAAATCAAATTTTTATAGCTCTGAAGATGGAAGTGTATTTCCGAAACGTCTCGCGCACCTTGCACATTTTCTAAATAAAAATGTTATATACACACACACCTCGATTTATATATATATATAGTGGATTTAATTTCCCAGAAGAGTTCCTTGTTCCATGCACGGTCTGTGTTTAACATATAAATTTCTCAGGGGACCATTCTGAGTTTGTGTGTATATATATATATATATATATATATATATATATATATATATATATATATATATATAATATATATATATATATATATATATATATATATATATATATATATATATATATATATAAAGGGTGATCCAGAGAAATGGGACCCAAAAGAAACCCCTGTAACTCTTAAAGTATAAGTCCTTTTATAAAATTATACGCATCATTCGAAAGAGGATAGTTACAAGTTTGTACAGGATTGTATAGGTTTTGACAATACAAGACAAGATAAGATACAAAACAAAATAAAAGTGTTAGTTAAAACTAACCCTTCAAGATGACTGCATGGACTGTGGAACAGCTGCGTTTCATAACTGAGCAATATTATGAGCATGGAAGAAGTGTAGTTTCAGCTCAAAGATCTTTCAAGACAAATTTTCAGATGTCAAAATCACCTTCTAAGAGCTGAAACTACACTTCTTCCATGCTCATAATATTGCTGTTATGAAACGCAGCTGTTCCACAGTCCATGCAGTCATCTTGAAGGGTTAGTTTTAACTAACACTTTTATTTTGTTTTGTATCTTATCTTGTCTTGTATTGTCAAAACCTATACAATCCTGTACAAACTTGTAACTATCCTCTTTCGAATGATGCGTATGATTTTATAAAAGGACTTATACTTTAAGATTTACAGGGGTTTCTTTTGGGTCCCATTTCTCTGGATCACCCTTTATATATATTCTAAATTATTGTCATAAATAATTAATCGAGGCGGAACCTATTTTAATATAAAAGATAAATTATAAATCTTAAAACGTCGTAGTATATATATATATATATATATATATATATATATATATATATATATATATATATATATATAGGGTGGGAGAAAAGTCTTTAAGGATTTTCTACATACAAATAATTTGTTAATAATAAATAAATTCTAATATCACTGCAGTGTATGCGATACTTTTCAAAGCAACTATACAAGGCAGGAATGACCCTAAGCTAGAACAGGAAGGTCCTAGGGCCTAGGCCCTAGGCCCTAGCCCCCAGTCATCAGTCTAGAGGTGGAAAGAGTACCAAAATTTTGTAGTTGGACGAATACGAGTACGATTACGAGTACAGTATTTATGAGTGGTCGAGTACGAGTACAAGTATACCTTTTTAGTGCTTGAGTACGAGCACGAGTACGGGTCTTTAGTGGTCGAGTACGCGTGTAAGAGTGTGGTTTCAAACTTTAACTGGTGCTTGGCTGCTTGCATGAGCAAAGCTTGTTAGACCATATGAACGCATTGCATTGAAAATGGAAAAAAATGTGACATGAACAAAATGTATTTACTGTTACATATACAGTATATCGCAGTATACTGTAAATTTTTTTCTTTACCTACAGATTCAGTAATAAAACACCAGATATGTTCTTCACTAAGATTTTTCGCTACAAAAGTTGCCACTTAGTTATTAATCTATACTATAATAAGAGAGCTGTCCGTCTGTCCGTCTGTCTGTCCGTCTGTCCGTCACACTTTCAGAAATTGTGAGAAAAAATTGTGAGAAAAAAATTCAGAAATTGTAAAAAAAATTCAGAAATTGTATTACGGACGGCAATGTGAAGCTCAAGATTTTCATGACTGTGTTCTTTTCTGTAGTTTAGCAATGGGGGAAGGGTGGGGGTGGGGGTAATGGGGGATGGGTGGGGTAATGGGGGATAATGGGGGAGGGGGTTAGCCCCCAAATTGTATGAATGGGGGTGAGGAGGTTTTGGGAGATACCAGATTCAGAAATGTTGACACAATGTGAAGCTCAAAATTTTCACGGCTGGGTTCTTTTTTTGTAGTTTAGCCTGTCTAACCGTCAGCGAAGCGGCGGGAACTGTACTAGTAATATTATAAATGTAAAGTATTGCCTAAAAATATAGTAAATAAATGTGAAAATATAAACCATATTGAAATTAAAGTTGTAAACTGTTGCTTTCATGGTACACTCGGAGTCTACGACAGATCATCATATTTGAAATTAATTTGAGTGCAAGTACGATTACAGCGATTTCAGATTATATCGAGTATGAGTACGATTACGGCAATTTAAGATTACTTCGAGTATGAGTACGAATACTAGGACAACAAAAACCCATGATCGAGTACAAAAATACTCGAGAACTAATGACTGATGTACTCTTTCTACCTCTAGTCAGCACCATGTCAGTAAGGATGGAATACAGCATTGAAGAAAAAGTGTATCTTGTATCGTGGGCTATTTTTTATAGTAACTACAGTAGTACAGTTCCCGTCGCTTCGCTGACGGTTAGACAGGCTAAACTACAGAAAAGAACGCAGCCGTGAAAATTTTGAGCTTCACATTGTGTCAACATTTCTGAATCTGGTATCTCCCAAAACCTCCTCACCCCCATTCATGCAACTTGGGGGCTAACCCCCTCCCCCATTACCCCCCCACCCCTCCCCATTACTCACCCCCACCCTTCCCCCATGCTAAACTACAGAAAAGAACACAGTCATGAAAATCTTGAGCTTCACATTGCCGCCCGTAATACAATTTCTGAATTTTTTTCTCACAATTTTTTCTCACAATTTGTGAAAGTGTGACGGACGGACGGAGGGACGGACGGCTCTCTTATTATAATATAGATTGTGAAGAACGTTTGGGTTTATTTCAAGAAAAATATAATAAACTACAACCAAATCTAACCACTCTTCCATACTGGAAGCTCAAGCGTTTCGATACAGGGAGCCTGGTAAAATATCGTGTAAGAAGCGGAAGGCCAGTAACGGCGACAGGAGACAACAACAAAGAAAATGTTCTCGACAATTTTCAAGTCGATCCAACAACTTCAATGAGAAAAGTTGCACAGGAATTGGGTATTACCAAATTTTCAGTAGCAAAACTATTGAAATCACAGGGGTACCACGAGTACAAGCCCATTTACTCTTAGCTCATATACGACGATGATTTTGATGGACGGCTGCAGTTTGCTGAAACAGTGAAACAAAAGTTCAACAGTGATCCAGTTTTCTTTCGAAATATCAAATTTTCAGATGATGTGTCTTCGGTTTGACGAGTAAAGGGAACAAACACAACGTTCACTACTGGACGAAAAAAATATCCCAAAATACGATTGGGTAAACCCGTTAAAACGGCTACACTAACAGTCTAGGCGTGCATTGGTTATTCGGGACTCGTTTCCTTTGACATATCGAAAGATACGATGGATGGAAAACGCTATTGCCAGGTATTGAGAGACAAAGTTTTGCCACAGTTTACTAATGGCGTTGGCAGGCATTGGATTTATCAACATGAGAGTGCCGCCACATTACCCTGCAGTTGCCCGTAAGATTCTGGATACGAACCTTGAAGGAAGATGGCTTGGTCGGCGAGATCCCATCGAGCGACAAGCCAGATCACCTGATTTAACCCCATGTGATTTCTGGCTTTGGGCTTATTTGCGTGACAAACTCTACACTCCTGGTTTCATCTATTCAAATGTGAATGCCCTTGGCCGCAGGGTAGATGAACAGTTGAAAAGGATCCCACTCGATATGTTCAGAAGAACATTAAAGAGTTTAACAGAGAGAAATCACAAATGTATCATATCGGTTGGAGAACTTTTTGTTAAGATTAAATTACAATTTAACAAAATATTTGTAAGAATAAAATGCCTATAGCCTTTTTGTTTGATTTGTTTCATCATTTGAACACTTATCTGTATAATGTTGTTAACTAAATAATTGTATGTATAAAATCCTTAAAGACTTTTCTTCCACCCTGTATATATATATATATATATGTGTGTGTATATATGTTGTGTGTGTGTGTGTGTGTGTGAGAGGAGAGAGAGAGAGAGAGAGAGAGAGAACACCTGTGTTTTAGAACAGGTGAAGTCGAAAATGAAAAGATTAAGGGCTGAAGTGATCCATCCTGTATAAGAAGGTAGCAATCCTTTAATTAAACGTTAAAAGATGATTAACTTGTGTTCACTTCATGTTATTAAGAAGCATGTGCATAAAATGGCTCTAAAGATGGGCCCAAAGGCCAACGACTAAAGTGTCAGGTAATATCAGGTGTTCCTGTTTGAACAGCTGAATCTATAAATGAAAATGAAACGATTAGGGTCTGAAGGGTTCCGTCGGGTAAAAGGTTGCAAACCCTATAATTAAGCTTTAAAAGAAAATTGACTTGTGTAAATGGAGGTTTTTAACTCTTTTCAGACTATAGAAACGATAAAATGTATATATGTAAGTAAGTAAAGCTTCTTCTCTTCATCTTATTAAGTATATATATATATATATATAAAAATGATATTTCTAACATTCATTTTTGCATATAAAGTCCAAACTCGCGTGACACCCTAACTGTATATAAACTGCAAGTTTGGAAAAATAATTAAACTTTTAATTTCTTTCTATTTTATTTTTGCTAATTAATTAATTAATTAATTATTTCTTCTTTTAAATTACCTAATAATTTTTTTAGATTAACCTTAATCACGTAATGCAATGTTCATTTTTTTTATGTATTTTCTTTTAAGTCATAAAAGATGAAGTCATATTATGAATTAGCATTTAATTATAAATTTTAAAGGTTTAATTTTAAAAAGCTGTATATCTTAAATTCCATTTTTAGTTGCCATGGCAACTCATGATAACATCAGATTTTTAATGTGCTGTTACAATGGAATTTGCCTTCATCTTCAAATCTTTTGCTTTATTAGTTTCTGCAAGATCCACATAATATAGATTAAGTTAGCAAAAGAAATTCAACATATTAAGAATCGAAAGAAAATTAGTCAACGCTAAATAATAATGACGTCACCAAATTAAATCATAAATAAACCATTGCAATCTTTCATATTATTATTCTGACTGATCTGACCTAGAGGCTGAAGCATTACCTGTAATATTTTAGAAGCAGTAAAATATAGTAATAGGATATCTTTGTCTTCTCCTTTGAGCCCTGTCTTCTCAAGAGAATTTAGTTTTAAAATAAAATAAATAACTTCCCCGATACACTGCATGAAGAATTGGGGAATCACCAATTACCTAGTAAGTGTCCACAGAATCCTCCGGTCCGTTATAAAAAGAAATCGGCGTGTCGTATCAAAGAACTGTTCCGAGTCCCTACAGCCTACACGGTACCAGCTACCTCAGAGTAAGAAATTCGTCGCTGCCACTTAACCAGAACCCCCGTCAACCTCGAACCACCGAAGGCCATAGACAGAGGGTTAACATATGTTAACGGATTGTTACCTTGGAGTTGGGGATCGGAGAAATCTGTGAAGCTTACTAAATTCTCCAAGGGTTCCCCGATTCTTCTTGTAGCGTATCGTGAAATTATTTTTCTCTATTTTAAGACTAAGTTCTCTGAAGAAAACAAGGCTCGAAGAAGAAGACAGATATTTTCTTACTGTAGTTTACTGCTAAAATGTTACAGATAATGCTCAGTCTCTAAGTCAGATCAGATACAATCAGGATGATAATTTGAAAAATTGTTCTGCTTTTTATACCCAATTTTTGGTGACATCATTATTGTTTAATGTTGACCTGTTTTGTTTTTTATTCTCAATAAGCTCCATTATTTTGCAAAAAATTTGAAGCTAAGGTAAATATTTTAGCCGTAGCAATGTCTAGACAGATAAGCAAGATATTTGAAGATGAAGCCACATTTTTATTTTAAACCGCATATTGACAGATCTGATGTTATCATGATCTGCCGAGTTAACTAAAAATGGAAATTCTCCGATCCCCAACTCCAAGGTAACAATCCGTTGCTACCACCGAACCAGAACCCCCGTCAACCTCGAACCACCCAATGCCATAGACAGAGGGTTAACATATATGTTAACCCCTCTCTCTATGGCCTTGGGTGGTTTGAGGTTGACGGGGGTTCTGGTTAGGTGGCAGCAACGAATTTCTTACTCTGAGGTAGCTGGTACCGTGTAGGGACTCGGAACAGTTCTTTGACATTACACGCCGATTTCTTCTTATAACGGACCGAAGGATTCTGTGGACACCTACTAGGTGATTGGTGATTCCCCGATTCTTCATGCAGTGTATCGGGGAAGTTATTTATTTTATTTTAAAACTAAGTTCTCTTGAGAAGACAGGGCTCAAAGGAGAAGACAAAGATATCCTATTACTATATTTTACTGCTTCTAAAATATTACAGGTAATGCTTCAGCCTCTAGGTCAGATCAGTCAGAATAATAATATGAAAGATTACAATGGTTTATATATGATTTAATTTGGTGACGTCATTATTATTTAGCGTTGACTAATTTTCTTTCGATTCTTAATAGGCTGAATTTCTTTTGCTAACTTAATCCATATTATGTGGATCTTGCAGAAACTGATAAAGCAAAAGATTTGAAGATGAAGGGAAATTCCACTGTAACAACACATTAAAAAACTGATATTATCATGAGTTGACGTGGCAACTAAAAATGGAATTTAAGATAAGATCTTATATATCGTTTTAAAATTAAACGTTTAAAATTTATAATTAAATGCTAATTCATAATATGACTTCATCTTTTATGACTTAACAGAAAATCATAAAAAAAATGAACATTGCATTACGTGATTAATTATTTTTCCAAACTTGCAGTTTATATACAGTTAGAGTGTCACGCGAGTTTGGACTTTATATGCAAAAATGAATGTTAGAATTATCATTTTTACATATATATACTTAACAAGATGAAGGGAAGAAGCTTTATTTACTTACATATATACATTTTATCGTTTCTATAGTCTGAAAAGAGTTAAAAACCTCCATTCACACAAGTTAATTTTCTTTTATAGCTTAATTATAGGGTTTGCAACCTTTTACCCGACGGAACCCTTCAGACCCTAATCGTTTCATTTTCATTTATAGATTCAGCTGTTCAAACAGGAACACCTGATATTACCTGACACTTTACTCGTCGGCCTTTGGGCCCATCTTTAGAGCCATTCTACGCATATGCTTCTTAATAACATGAAGTGAACGCAAGTTAATCATCTTTTAACGTTTAATTAAGGGATTGCTACCTTCTTATACCGGATGGATCACTTCAGCCGTTAATCTTTTCATTTTCGACTTCACCTGTTCTAAAACACAGGTGTTTCCCCTCTCTCTCTCTCTCTCTCTCTCTCACAATATATATATATATATATATATATATATATATATATATATATATATATATATATATATATATATATATATATATACAGGGTGGAAGAAAAGTCTTTAAGGATTTTATACATACAATTATTTAGTTAACAACATTATAGAGATAAGTGTTCAAATCAAACAAATCAAACAAAAAGTCTATAGGAATTTTATTCTTGCAAATATTTTGTTAAATTGTAATTTAATTTTAACAAAAGTTCTCCATCCGATATGATACATTTGTGAATTCTCTCTGTGAAACTCTTTATTGTTCTTCTAAACATATCGAGTGGGATCCTTTTCAGCTGTTCATTTACCCTGCGGCCAAGGGTATTCACATTTGAATAGATGAAACCAGGAGTGTAGAGTTTGTCACGCAAATAAGCACAAAGCCAGAAATCACATGGTGTTAAATCAGTTGATCTGGCTAGCCACTCGATAGGACCTCGCCGCCCAAATCATCTTCCTTCAAGGTTCGTATCCAGCTGCAGAGTAATGTTGCGGCGCTCTATCATGTTGATAAAACCAATTCCTGCCAACGCCATCAATAAATTTTGGCAACACTTTGGCTCTCAATAACTGACAACAGCGTTTTCCATCCATCGTATCTTTCGATATGTCAAAGGAAACGAGTCCTGAATAACCAATGCACGCCCAGACTGTTAGTGTAGCGTTTCAACGGGTTTACCCAATCGTATTTTGGGATTTTTCTTTTTCGTCCAGTAGTGAACGTTGTGTTTGTTCCCTTTACTCGTCAAACCGAAGACACATCATCTGAAAATTTGATATTTCGAAAGAAAACTGGATCACTGTTGAAATTTTGTCTTATTGTTTCAGCAAACTGCAGCCGTCCATCAGAATCATCGTCGTATATGAGCTAAGCGTAAATGGGCTTGTACTCGTGGTACCCCTGTGATTTCAATAGTTTTGCTACTGAAAATTTGGTAATACCCAATTCCTGTGCGACTTTTCTCATTGAAGTTGTTGGATCGACTTGAAAATTAGCGAGAACATTTTCTTTGTTGTTGTCTCCTGTCGCCGTTACTGGCCTTCCGCTTCTTATACGATATTTTACCAGGCTCCCTTTATCGAAACGCTTGAGCTTCCAATATGTAAGAGTGATTAGATTTGATTGTAGTTTATTATATTTTTCTTGAAATAAACCCAAACGTTCTTCACAATTACTATAAAAACTAGCCCACGATACAAGATACACTTTTTCTTCAATGCTGTATTCCATCCTTACTGACATGGTGCTGACTAGAGGTGGAAAGAGTACATCAGTCATTAGTTCTCGAGTATTCTTGTACTCGAGCATGGGTTTTTGTTTTACTAGTATTCGTACTCGTACTCGAAGTAATCTTAAATTACCGTAATCGTAATCATACTCGTACTCGATATAATATGAAATCGCTGTAATCGTACTTGCACTCAAACTAATTTCAAATATGAGGATCTGTCCTAGACTCCGAGTGTACCATGAAAGCAACAGTTTACAACTTTAATTTCAATATGGTTTATATTTTCAGATTTATTTACTATATTTTTAGGCAATACTTTACATTTATAATATTATTAATAAATAACTAAGTGGTAACTTTTGTAGCGAAAATCCTTAGTGAAGAACATGTCTTGTTTTTATTGCTGAATAGGACTGAATAGGTAGGTAAAGAAAAATTTTACAGTATACTGCGATGTAATGTACGGTATATGTAACAGTAAATACATTTTGTTCATTTCATGTCACATTTTTTCCCTTTTCAATGCAATGCGTTCATATGGTCTAAAAAGTTTTCCTCACGCAAGCAGCCAAGCACCAGTTAAAGTTTGAAACCACTCTTACACGCGTACTCGTACTCGAACACTAAAAAAACTGTACTCGTGCTCGTACTCAAGCACTAAAAAGTTATACTTGAACTCGTATTCGCCACTCAAAAATACTGTACTCGTAATCGTACTCGTATTCGTCCAACTCAAAAATTTTGGTACTCTTTCCACCTCTAGACTGATGACTGGGGGCTAGGGCTTAAGGCCTAGGCCCTTTCTGTTCTAGCTTAGTCATTCCTGCCTTGTATAGTTGCTTTGAAAAGTATCGCATACACTACAGTGATACCACTGGAATTTATTTATTATTAACAAATTATTTGTATGTACAAAATCCTTTAACACTTTCTCCCACCCTGTATATAAGGGTGATCCAGAGAAATGGGACCCAAAAGAAACCCCTGTAACTCTTAAAGTATAAGTCCTTTTATAAAATCATACACATCATTCGAAAGAGGATAGTTACAAGTTTGTACAGGATTGTATAGGTTTTGACAATACAAGACAAGATACAAAACAAAATAAAAGTGTTAGTTAAAACTAACCCTTCAAGATGACTGCATGGACTGTGGAACAGCTGCGTTTCATAACTGAGCAATATTATGAGCATGGAAGAAGTGTAGTTTCAGCTCAAAGATCTCGTACTCGAACACTAAAAAAACTGTACTCGTGCTCGTACTCAAGCACTAAAAAGTTATACTTGAACTCGTATTCGCCACTCAAGCACTAAAAAGTTATACTTGAACTCGTATTCGCCACTCAAAAATACTGTACTCGTAATCGTACTCGTATTCGTCCAACTCAAAAATTTTGGTACTCTTTCCACCTCTAGACTGATGACTGGGGGCTAGGGCTTAAGGCCTAGGCCCTAGGACTTTTCTGTTCTAGCTTAGTCATTCCTGCCTTGCATAGTTGCTTTGAAAAGTATCGCATACACTGCAGTGATACCACTGGAATTTATTTATTATTAACAAATTATTTGTATGTACAAAATCCTTAAACACTTTCTCCCACCCTGTATATAAAGGGTGATCCAGAGAAATGGGACCCAAAAGAAACCCCTGTAACTCTTAAAGTATAAGTCCTTTTATAAAATCATACACATCATTCGAAAGAGGATAGTTACAAGTTTGTACAGGATTGTATAGGTTTTGACAATACAAGACAAGATAAGATACAAAACAAAATAAAAGTGTTAGTTAAAACTAACCCTTCAAGATGACTGCATGGACTGTGGAACAGCTGCGTTTCATAACTGAGCAATATTATGAGCATGGAAGAAGTGTAGTTTCAGCTCAAAGATCTTTCAAGACAAATTTTCAGATGTCAAAATCACCTTCTAAGAGCTGAAACTACACTTCTTCCATGCTCATAATATTGCTCAGTTATGAAACGCAGCTGTTCCACAGTCCATGCAGTCATCTTGAAGGGTTAGTTTTAACTAACACTTTTATTTTGTTTTGTATCTTATCTTGTCTTGTATTGTCAAAACCTATACAATCCTGTACAAACTTGTAACTATCCTCTTTCGAATGATGTGTATGATTTTATAAAAGGACTTATACTTTAAGAGGTACAGGGGTTTCTTTTGGGTCCCATTTCTCTGGATCACCCTTTATATATATACTACGACGTTTCAAAATTTATAATTTATCTTTTATATTAAAACAGGTTTCGCCTAAATTAATTATTTATGACAATGATTTCAAAGCTAATTTTGAAATATATATATATATATATATATATATACACACAATGTATATATATATATATATATATACACACAATGTATATATATGTATATATATAACTACGACGTTTCAAAATTTATAATTTATCTTTTATATTAAAACAGGTTTTCCCCTAAATTAATTATAATTTATGACAATGATTTCGAAGCTAATTTTGAAATATATACAATGTATATATATATATATATATATATATATATATATACATGATATATATATTTTTTTTTTTTTAAGTTCGGGAAGACCCGATTCGCCTCTATTTAAAAGGGCATATCTCGGCGGAAAAACAAAGAAAAACTGAGAGGAAAGACAGAGGAAAAAGAAAGGGTGGAGGGGACAGTCGAAGTGGAAAAAGACCAAGGATGACAAGGACTGCAGGGTCGAGCCCCATCATCCTTGGGTGCTAGGGCCGGGAGGGCGCACGTGAAACCTCCAGGAACAAGCACGTACAAACGAGCACAAAGAGCACTCAAGAGCACGAGCTTAGAACCCCCTTGCGGGAATATATATATATATATGTGTGTGTGTGTATATATATATATATATATATATATATATGTGTGTGTGTGTGTGTGTATATATATATATATATGAAAATCGAGGTGTGTGTGTGTATAACATTTTTATTTAGAAAATGTGCGAGGGTACGCGAGACGTCTCAGAAATACACTTCCATGTTCAGTGCTATAAAAATTAAATTTAAAATTTTATAAATTTTATAATTTGTTTAAAAAACAAACAAAAAATACAAAATTTTTAAATTAAAGAATTAAAAAATTAAAAAATCTCAAAATAGTCAGATTAAAATGGAATAAGACAATAAAACTTATTTAGAATATTATCGTTACGTTCATCAGTATAAATATTGATATTTTAAAATAGTGAAATATAAAAATTATAAAAAAGAATTAATATAAGAGGTTAAAAACTTAAAAACTTAACATGTAAAATTAAAAACTTAACATTTAAAATTGTTCAGAACGAATTTGTTTTCTGACTATATATAAAGATTCTAAAATGTGAAGGTCAGCAAGTTGGTTACTACTGGGTGATCCAGATAAATGGGACCCATAAAAAAAAGCCAAATATTCTTAATATTTAATTCCTTTCATAAAAACTATATATCATTCGAAAGAGTAGAGCTACAAGTTTATTATGAAATATTTATTTTTTTAAAATGACTCCTTTCAAATGTGCTCCATTAGTTGCCAAGCATTCCAGTGTTCTCGCTTGTAAGTTCTGCATCACTTTTGCAAGAGTGTGCGGTGGTATGGCCTGTATCTCATTTGTGATGGCGGCCTTCAATTCTTGCAAGGTCGTTGGGTTATTTCTGTAGACCCTACTCTTTAAATATCCCCAGAGATAATAATCTAAGGGAGAAAAATCCGGAGACCTTGCGGGCCATTCAACGTCTCCAAATCTTGAGATTAACTCGCCTGGAAACGTTTGACGCAAAACTGCCATGCAGTTCCTCGTGGTATGGCAGGTAGCTCCGTCTTGTTGGAACCAGTGGTTTTCTAGACAAAGATCTCTTAATTTAGGAATAAGGAAATCGGTCAACATTTTTTCGTAGCGATCACCATTTACAGTGACCGTGTTTCCGGTGGAATCCTCGAAAAAGTACGGCCCTATGATCTGAGATGCAGTAAGACCACACCAAACAGTTACACGCTGACTATGCAACGGGACTTCGGTAATAGTCAATGGATTTTCTGTTGCCCAGAAACGACAATTTTGTTTGTTTACAGTTCCATTCAAGTGAAAATGGACTTCGTCTGACATAATCAAAGTTGCTAGAAAATTGGTGGTCATTTGCCTTCTGTTGGATCCATTGACAGAATTGTCGTCTTCGTGCGAAATCTCCATCGTTTAGTTGTTGCACTGTTTGAATTTTATATGGAAAGAGCATTAAATTTTGCTTGAATATACGGTGTGTTGTTCCATATCCAACTCCTAACAGCTGAGAAGCACGTCTGATGCTTATGTTAGGATTATCCTGTACAATTTCATGAGTTCTGTTAATGATCTCGTCTATCCTTGCTGTGCGCACTCTTCCAGTTAGTTTTCTTTTTCCAATGCTGCCAGTTAGGGAAAAATTTTTGACACACCGACGGATTACTTTCTTAGAAGGTGATTTTGACATCTGAAAATTTGTCTTGAAAGATCTTTGAGCTGAAACTACACTTCTTCCATGCTCATAATATTGCTCAGTTATGAAACGCAGCTGTTCCACAGTCCATGCAGTCATCTTGAAGGGTTAGTTTTAACTAACACTTTTATTTTGTTTTGTATCTTATCTTGTCTTGTATTGTCAAAACCTATACAATCCTGTACAAACTTGTAACTATCCTCTTTCGAATGATGCGTATGATTTTATAAAAGGACTTATACTTTAAGAGTTACAGGGGATTCTTTTGGGTCCCATTTCTCTGGATCACCCTTTATTAACGGTGTTTATAATTTGAAAGGAGGAACAGTCAATGGGATTAGTGTGTCATTATAACAACACCAATTATTGTCATCGTTCGGATCATTTCTACTCCCTAATAAGATTCAAAATATCGCAGAATAGCGTTTGCGGGCATCTGATTTTAAAAAATTTCCGTGGTGTTTATGGAATGAGCAAGCAGTATTGTGAGATAACCTAATTCAACTTAACCAGATCTGTTAATTTTAAGTTAGGTTAACCACCTGACAGTTTAATAATTCGATGTACCTAATTTAACCAAACCTGTTAATTTTAGGTCAGGTTAGGGTATGTTAACCATTTGATGCGTTCGTAATTCAATATTTTTTTTTCCAGTTCTAGAATTCGTCCAAAGTCCTTGACAAACTCAAAAATGAAATCCCATAATAATAACTAAAACCAATAATTTAATTAGTAATACAAACAACTCCTTTGCCCAATTCTTTCTTTCACCAAAATACTTTAATTAAAAAGAGAATGCGTGACAATGCTTTTAAAAATGTCTTTCGATCCTTTTGGTTTTATTTATACTGTTAATTTGTTTTATCTTCAAAGTGTTTTTTTTTTAAATATTCTCCAAATATCACTTATGGTCTGTTTTTTATTTCTTATCAGTATTATTTACAGAAACATTGTTATCTTTGTACTTATTGGTATACTTTTCATTTTACCACTTTTAATGATATAAATACAGTAAAGTCCCGCTTCACCGACTGCCCGATACACCGACTTTTCTATCTGAAACATTAAAACCTGTCCGATGACCAAAAAAAAGTTGTATGCGATAACGTGACAAATTCTCATTTGGCAAATTTGCTACGAATGTTAATGGGAGTGACAATGAATGGGGAACTAAAACATATTAAGGCAGTGAAAAGCTTCTGTATGTTCACCAAATATTAAAACATTCGTATATTTAATATACTGTCGACTGAGCGTTAATATTAACATGTCTCCTAACAACTGATCTGTAAACTGCGTCATATTTATAAATACAAATTAAAATACAATAAGAATTTTTAAAATATATATATTTATTTGAAAGTAAAATTTTATAACAGTAATTGATAAACAAACAAATTGAAAAAAAATTATCATAATTTTTTTTTTTTTTTTTTAATTATCGTATCAAATTCAGTTAACCATCTTTTTAAAACTCAGTTCACTTCTGTAAAGATCACAGTTGTTTACAAAAGCGAATCTCCATTGCTATTTACTAAATTTACTGAAAATAATAATTTTTTAAAATGTTCAGAAACTGTCCGAAACCTCATTTATCTTCTGCTAAAAAAAATAATATTAAGAAACTTTATAGCTACTTTTCTTTCTCCTTTGAACAAAGCGCTCTCCATCCTGTATAATTTTATTTATATATTTATAATAATAATAATAATAATAATAATAATAATATTTATTATTATTATTATTATTATTATTATTATATTAAATATATAAATAAAATTATACAGGATGGAGAACGCTTTGTTCAAAGAAGAAAGAAAAGTAGCTATAAAGTTTCTTAATTCATTCATTAATTCATTAGATATTTAGGATGCATCTCTGCTGCCACCAATTATGGTGTAATTATTTTTTTGATATCATACGAAAATAATACACTCGTAATGTCGGAAATTATATTTTGAGGAAAAAGGAAACTGATTATGATATATAAAGAAATTATTGAGAAAGAGAAAAAACAAATACAGTAGACCCTCATTATTTCGTAAGATTAGGACCGAGAATTACCGCGATATATCGTTTTCGCGCTATATCGTTCTATATATTAAAATAGTACAGGGTGTCCGAGAATTATCTGTACAATTTTTGGCTGTTATTAAAAGTCAACCATGAAGTGTAGAAATTCTAGTGTTGTCCCATTTTACAGAGAATCTCATTAAGTTTTTTCTGATACCAAGTTTTGACAAGTTTTTTAGAAATTCCAGTGTGTCCGAACATTATCTGTACAATTTCATCTTTTAATAAAATTCTTGATAACACACGTAAAATTCTTAAACAAGATTATTTAGAATCTGTATTTTCAAAAGTTTCTTTTATTAAAGTAACGTTGTTACAAACATTCGATATGTGCACCATCAGTGATTCGCAAAACATCCAATCGATAATCCAAATGTTGCCATGTACGCTGCAGCATATCCACATCAATTCGCTCAATAGCAGCTGTGATTCTTGCTTTTAAATCATCAATGTCTGTCACCCGCGTACAAAAAAGAAAAAACTTGTCAAAACTTGTTATCAGCAAAAACGTAATGAGTTTCTCTGTAAAATGGGACAACACTGGAATTTCTACACTTCATGGTTGACTTTTAATAACAGCCAAAAATTGTACAGATAATTCTCGGACACCCGGTATATAGAATTTCTATATATTACCGCGAAATAGTGTTTAGACCGTACTATATAAAAAGAATGGGAGTAATTTAGGGTACCGTGAAATAAAGAGGGTCTACTGTATACAAAATGAGATATTGAAATGAAAAATAGGTAAAGCAAAAAATTCTCAGATGGCTGTAATGGAATGAAAAGTGGTTGTCTCTTTCCGATTTCAAAATTCTCATTTCAGTCTTAGTCCAAGAATGAGAGATCCGAAAGTGGGAATCTCAAAGGAGGCAATTCCCAAATCGATCTATTTCCGTTCCCATTGTGGGATTCCAACTTTAAGTTCTGTTTTTATAGAAAATATTCTTTGGGCATGCAATTACGTCGCAACTCCTTTCACCCCTTCTCACATCAGATCCTAAATCTTGAATCCCTACTTCGAATATTCCAAATTTGAGGCCTCGAACATTCATTTTATGTTCGTTGTTAGTCTTAAGTCTTCTCAACTAAAATGCTTAGTTTTTGTTGTTAGTTTTCGTCTTTTCTCGCAAATTTTAGTCTTTAGTTGTAGTCTCGTTCCAATTGTTTACCTCATCGTCGTTGTTAGTTGTAGTCTTAAATTTTAGTCTTTATTTAGTCAACTATTATAATGTCAATAAATTTTCCAAAGATATTCTTTATTTCAACACACCATAACCAATAACGAAACCAATATACGTTTCTAGGTAACTAAGGTGCGATAAATTCAAATATCACATTCAGTTTTAGAACACTTTACCTAAAATGTCCAAAGATAGAAACAAACAAATCTTACTCCTAACACCATTTAAATTGGCAGTAAATGTCGAGCTCTAGAATCTTGATAGATGACGGCTCCTGGTGGGCGAGCCGTTTCCATGGCAACCTTACGAAATAGGTACGTTTCCTTAGCAACTGATTTCAGGTTCCATTTCCCTGTCATTACATCAAAATATATAGGTTAGGTTAGGTTAGGTAAGTTTAAGTAAGGTTCTCACTATTATTTACTATTACACCTTTTTAACCCCACATTTTCCCTCATCTCATAGCCCTGCCCACTACCAAAAGCTAATATTGTCATCAAAGTAATGAATGTAATGGATAAAGAAATATGTCATAGTGCAGGCAAAATGTTCGTTTGCGACAAAAATGAACATGATATTTGGATTTATCGCATCTTAATTACCTAGAAACATATATTGTTTTCTATGGGTGCTACGGGGTGTTGAAGTAAAGAATTACCTTTTCCAATTCTCTTCTTTACATTAGACAAAGTATCTACAGTGTGAGCGGAAAGTCCCTGTGCACCTGCAAGAAGTGTAGTGAACCTGTACCTGCACTATGTTGGAAGCGGGCAGGTGCACAGGGACTATTCGCTCACCCTGTAGTATATATCTGCGTGTCACGGTTAAAAAGCGCCACGTCTATATGTAAGTCTTTGTCGACTTGGCGCTTTTTAACACTGACACGCAGAATTACTATAGTTATATAGTTTTCTTTACTAGTATAATTTACAATTCCTTCAATTAATCACTGTTGTTAACTGGATTCTTTCGTCTTCCTCGGTTAATTGGGAGATTATGTGAAAATTAAATTGTATATTAACAAACATTCGAATTAAAACATGAAATAAAATTACCTTGTATATAAAAAGGTAGTGGTGCACCGATTAATCGGTATCGGCACCTGGCATGCCGATTAATCGGCATTTTGCCGATATTAGGAAAATACCTGGCATAGCCGATTAATCGGCATGCCAGGTGCCGATACCGATTAATCAGTGTACCACTAATAAAAAGGAGGGAATAGGTTAAATTTTATTTTTCCTTTAAAAATATGATAACAACAATAATATGTATATACATTTAGGACGCTAAACTTAAGTTTTTGTTTACTTTAAGGAAAACATTTCTCTCTAAGGACTTTTTAGCTTTGCTCCTACAGCCAGATGAGAGAAGTCCAGTATACGACTCCGGACCAATTACGCCATCAATCTTGAACGACAGACCAACAAAGATCCCAAGGGTCTTATTGAAAATTTGGACTGTGTTCGAATTTTTTGGAAGTTGCATTACAGATAAAGTTTTTCGCGATGATTTCAAATATGAAACTCATTTTTTGCGGAAATTTTTTATTTGTATGTTATAAGTCTATGAATCAGAAGTGCTTGCCAATCATGCTTAACATAAGCTCGCCCCGCAAGGGGGTTCTAAGCTCGTGCTCTTGAGTGCTCTTTGTGTTCGTTTGTAAGTGCTTGTTCCTGGAGGTTTCACGTGCGCCCTCCCGGCCCTAGCACCCAAGGATGATGGGGCTCGACCCTGCAGTCCTTGTCACCCTTGGTCTTTTTCCACTTCGACTGTCCCCTCCACCCTTTCTTTTTCCTCTGTCTTTCCTCTCACTTTTTCTTTGTTTTTCCGCCGAGATATGCCCTTTTAAATAGAGGCGAATCGGTTCTTCCCGAACTTAAAAAAAAAAAATAAGCTCGTACAAATTTTGCCCTTTGTGACGCTGGCGCCACACAAACTCGCACCGGTATCCATCCAACATTTGGCGATGAGTACCAGCTTGTTTCTTGTTTCTGCGCTTGGCAGGGTTCCATAACGTCAGCGTAGTACGATCTCGACGTGGAACGGCATATAAAAAGCATTCGCTGGTGTCCTGACAAATGCCGCCGAACACCCATTGTTCGGGCAGCATGCGTCCAACGCTGTACTTTCGTCTTGAAAAGAGGGTTTCATCGATTTCGACGATCTTGTTCGGTCCGCCAATCATCACCGGATTAGCCAGAATGTCGATCGCGCACATCTGGGTAAAAACCATTTACCATTAGGTCAGTTCTTGTCTAAAATATGGTTTGTATAGCTTAAGGTTAGGTTAGGTTATTAACAATAACAAATTACTTGCTTCTCGCATGTAGCTGCAGAAGTCGATTGAGGTTGGGTGCCCAATTCATCCGCGCAAAATTTTATCGATGTGTATTCTTTTGTCCAGCAGTAGATAAATTGAAGAATTGTTGCCAGATCAAGATTCGTTCCATCCAGCCATGTGCTTTTTCTGATGGTGACTTGTCATTACAACATTCCTTTCTGACAGCGCCAATTGATTCTTCCGTCAATACATTTTATTTGCACATCGTGGCGTTTTCGGCATTGCTTCTTTTTGGGCACAATCCCCACACTTTGCATTTTGTGCAAGGCATCAGTTTCGCTTAACGAAAACAATGATTGTAGGTTATCACTCATTTTCATTCACCAGCAAAAACAGGCACTGTTCCTGCAAACAAACGTCAATAAAATGTTAAATGTTTATTTCCACAAAAATGAGTTGCGTACTTAGAATCAGCATAAAAAACTGTACTAGTGACAAAATATTCATAAAAATTTAACACAATCCAAATTTTTAATAAGATCCCAACAAAGCAAGTGGACGAAATCGCAAATTTTTTAAAGCTTTTTTAAAGCTTTATAATTATATTTATAATAATAACAACAATGATGGCCTCGGATGTGGGCGCCGCGCCTGCACAGTTCACCTACGTAACTGCAGGCAGGCACGTGTAGATGTATGGTATGTAAGGAGTATAAATGATGAGCAGAAAAGAGCAGAAGTGAGGCAGGTGTTTAAGAGTGGAAGGTTTGATGTTCTGGGAAGGATGTTAAACAAAGATGATAGGAAGTGGAGGGTGTCAAGTGTGTGAGAACGGGTGTGAGCGAGAGGACGAGAGGAAAAGAAGGTTTGGGTTTAGTGATGAATGATGTATGGTATGAGTCGATGATATACGCTTCTTGTGTCAGTTCCCGGATTAGATTGTGTGTGTGAAATTGAAGCTTGCGAGAGCAAAAGTGGCGATAGTGATGAAAATGTGAGGATGAGAAAGAAAGCTGCTGGAGAGAATGGGAAAGTTGGTATGGTCCGGAGGATGAGGTGATGAGGAAGCATGGTGTACTAGTAGTGAAGAACAATGAATGTTTGCTGAAAGACTTATACAAGCTTCATAATATATTAACAGAGTTTATTTACCTTACCTTATGAACCTTATGTTGTTTCGTGCGTTGGTCTCTCTTCACACGGAGGTCAAGCTGGTGGCCCCGCCTCTATTTAACCAGATATATTGTTTTTACTTTAATAGATTTCAATGTTACTAACTTAGATGTTAGTATTAATTTTTCTAATAATTTTTTAGTACTAAATCTCAATTTACTAAAATTTATATTTTTAAATTATTTAAAATGAGGACATAAACATTCTTTTTTATTATTTTTTTTCTGAGTAATATTCTTACATGGTCATAAACCAATTATAGAATCGTGGATGTTCCCAAATAACATTTATGAAAATGGGATATAGCTTTAGATTACCTAACTTACGTAAAACCCCTTTACTCTTAGGTCTATATATGAGAGTGTGTAATTTGACGAGAGTTAGGGATTAATTACTTCACGAGGGACATGTAAGAATAGAGAAACATATAAGAAGAAATGTCTCTCTCACAAGCTTACTCTTATCTCGTAACATAGAAAGAATTTAAACCAAATATCGACTATGATTATTCAATATTATGAATACTTTAGATGATGTTAATAATAATGATAATAATAAGCTTCATTGGCAGGAAATAAATCGCATAAAAAGTACAATATTCATAAACTTAATAAACGATACAATTACATAAACAATAAATTAAATTTAAACAATTAATTTAAAAATATAAAAATTAGGATAAAAAAGGAATAATAGAAATAATGTACGAAATAAAAGGAGTAGAAATAAAATTAATAATAAAAATAGTACCAAAAGCCAATACTAAAAAATAAAAATAAAAATGTAATAAAAATGTCACTGTTTATGTTAAGTAGAGCTACAGGCAAACAAACTTTCATAGCGAGAAGTTCATAATCTAGAATACATAAAGCAGGACTGATGAAGAGCTTGAACACCTGGATTGTCTGAGATTTGAATTCGTAGTACTGTATTAGAATGTATTGAGCACGTTTAGTTTCCTCAGAGAAGCTCGAAACGTTGTGGTTAGCGAATATTTGAGAAGCTGAACATCTTGTAGGTAACTTATGCAGCAGTCTGAAAGATCTACTGTACTCTAAACCAAATTTAGGGTCCTGGAACAACCGTTTTTATGATTTATCCACGGTTGCTGACCATAAATATTAGAGCAGAACGTACGAAAAAGAGTGTCTCCTTAAGTGAAGAAGTCCTTCAAACCCTAAAACTATTTAACGAGAGACGATAAACATCCACCGAAGCGCAGGAGACCTACATGAAAATAAACATGTCATACTTCAGATATAACTGTCGAGAAACAACAATTTTTTTATATATCTATTTTCATCAGTGGTGTCAGCGACATTCGAAATATACAGTGAATATTCTCTGAAAATACACTTCATTCTTACGTGATACAATTGTCGTCATTTAAAAGAACTAAAAAAACTTGGCGCTGTTCGAATTAAACAGTATATATATATATATACAAAGGTGGGCAGTTGCGCCGCAAAAAGTTGCGGCGCAACTTGCGGCGCAACATTTTTGGTTGCGCTTGCGCTTGCGGCGCAACTTTTTGAAAAGGGTTGCGCTTGCGCGTGCGGCGCAACTATTTCAGCAGAGTTGCGGTTGCGGTTGCGGCGCTACAAAAATTGTTGCACGTGCCCACCACTGTATATATAATATATATATGCGCCTCAGTAACGTCGCTGACTACGAATCCATCGGCGCCGGGATCGAGACCCGGTGACGGCAGGCGGCGCGCAGCAAACCACACAGTAAAGAAATTGGTTGGTAGATAAATGGGATCGGATTCCACGTTAAACTGTTGGTCTAAGGTAGAGTGACAAGCTTGACCTTTGTCAGAATGAACAATTCTTGCGGAAGCAAAACCAAGGTTAGCGAAAGTTATACATACTTATGATAATAATTGCCTCCTGTCTCGTGATGATGGAGTTCCATTTGTCTTCGAAGCATAAGACCTTAAAAATGAAAGTCCTTGAACTTAAAAATCTTCAGTGGCATAGGTGGCCTAAATAATATAAGCCTAAATAGTATAAGCCTACTAAATAGTATAAGCCTACTGTAGTTGGTAAATCAATATATTTAAAATATATACAAAGGCAAATAATAATAATAAACCTGTTGTTATTTATGAACTTTCATTATTAAATAAAAACTCAAAACATGAGAAATGTATTTAAATTATATAAATAAATATTCAAATTAATTATTATTTTAGACCCTCCTCAAAATGTAGCCAATCAGCATCGAGCTTTGAATGGGAGTGTTGGATGACGTCACAGCGTGTTGATCTTCTTTTTCTATGGAAGGAGTTATATCACTATTTAATGTAAAATATATATCATAACAAGGAAACTAATGTGAATGCTTCTGTTTTCAGTTTTCATTATTCAATTTCAGTATTAGGTATTCAGTATTCAATATCTGAATAAGCGATTGCGTGTAGAAGTGGGCGGGTCTTTGCTAAACGGAATATTTAATCACCCTGAGCAACGAATCGAGCTTTACTGCCTGGTAGATATTGACCGGCCGCCAACAGTGAAGGTTAATTGTAACTTCTACCAAGAACGGTTTTTACGGATACGAAGTTCTACATTATATTTTGTCTTTAACAAAACAGCAACTTAGTGAAATATGTCTTACATCGAAGCGGATCCAATGTTCGCTAACCCCCCTCCAGCTGTAGCCACCTTAGATGAACTTTTGGGCGAAATCCATAAAGTATTTGCAGGAGATAATGTTTGTGTAGAATATGTAAAAGAACTTCTCTTTAACTATAAATCTAATATTAAGGAATGGAAAAAATTTGCGAAGTTTGACAGATACAAGTAAGTTTTTAATTCATATTTTTCTTATATTAAATTTCTACTTCTTTTAAATAATGATACCAAGTAACAGTATCTTATCTCACACATACTAAACCATAATGAGCACATGCCCGACAGTATCTATTATCGTTGTAAATCTTCTATTAAAGAATTCTAATCATTGAACAGTCGATCCAAAAAGTCCTATTGTAAAACTGTTTCTTAGGTTTAAAGTTATTTTAAAGTTATTGACTGCTAATAGCAAAGATTTTTAGAAATCGGACTTAAATTTTGGGAAACGTTTTGTGATATATATATATATAATATATATATATATATATATATATATATATATATATATAAGGAGGAGATTGTAGACACTAATCTATTAGGGATGTACTGCGGGGAGGACGTTAGGCAAGAGACAAGGAATTCTGGAACTCCCGTTTCTCCTGTCAGTGCCCTCCGTAGCTGATCTTTTTTTTGTGTCTAATCTACCATGTGAGCAGTCCAGCGTGCTCTTAAAACACAAGCTTCTTCCTCTATTCCTCACTACACATACATTATCTGTGGCGGATCCAGGGGGAGTTCGGGGGGTCCGATCGAACCCCCCTAAACCAGAACCACTCTAAACCAGAAAGCCCCGCTCCTAAAGCTGACTGAACATATAAGTTATTTTACAAACAACACTAAAAGCATGTAATATACCCTTTTGTTTCACTTGTTTCAGATCGTTAGTCGACCCTGTGTCTTACTTTAATACTCAAAAGTCTAAAAAGCAATATTCATTCTAAGTATTTATTCAATAGAATTTTCGGTTCACAATGTCAATTACTATGTCCACGGAGAGATTGTCGGGCTTGGCGTTGATGAGCATTCATTACGACAAGCCCGTGGATTACGAAGCTGTAGTTCAACGGTTCGCTGAACAGCAACCCCGACGAATGGCACTCGTCGATCCAGTCTTTGAGAGTCGGGAGATTAACTGATATCTCAATCAACACAAAACTTTGTCAAGAAATATATAACTTCAGTTATATTAATGAACAAATCTAGAATGATAAAGTATGATTTTCAAAAGAAATTTAGGTTTTGATATTGTGAAATTTTCGTAGTTTCTTTAAGACTTATCACGAATTTCGTCTTTCCTTGTATAATTTTCTTGCAAATCAGTTCATAACTTAGATGTTGTAAAAGCTAATAAACTTGAACAAACACCCCCCAAATTGCTTAAAAACGCGTTTCTGAGAGCCTTAATTTTCAAAATTTCCCGGGGTAGCATGGCCCCAGACCTCCCTAGAAGCCTTCGGCGCTCGTACCGAACCACCCTCCAGCAAATCCTGGATCCGCCCCAGAGTATATACATCTTGCACACTACATAATCTTTTCAAAATTAAAGAAAAAGGCAACCTAAAATTTTTAAGAGCCTGGAAGACCTTTATTTCAGCTCCTCTGTTTTTCCTTCTATTGGGGGGACGGGGGCGTTTTTGCGGACATTCACCGTCCTTCCTTCATAAAAAAAAAAATGTATTATATATTCAGTGTTGACAAAAGTAAATAGACACCACGATAATTGTCCTTAAGAACATATGGCAAAGCTCATCAATGAAATACCAGAACGTGTGTCACCTTCAAATAATACAAAGGGGAAAGCAACACCATTCTAACTATATTTATTTAATAATTAATAATAATAATAAACCTGTTATTATTTACTGACTTTCATTATTAAGTAAAAACTGTTGAAAAACAGGTGTCTCCTTACGTTTGTAAACCGTCTGCATATATATATATATATATATAATGCGTAGTTTCGTGACCACTTCGTTTTTGGCAAATTCAAAATCAGTCAGATTTCGTTCATATTTATACGTCTCCCCAATCAGGGTGAATCTTATGTCCAGGTTAGGCGTACACTAGGTTAAGTGGTCGTTCTAGGTTGGTTTGTAATTTTTCCGTCGTCAACTTTCGGCCGGTCATAGGTGATGGGCGTTGCCAAAAAATTGAGTAGCCAAAAAACTACGTATTACCCATTGTTAGCGACGATATGCATGATTAACAGTCTGCCAACCAATCAATGATTAACAGTATGCCAACCAATCAATGATTAACAGTCTGCCAACCAATCAACGTTGCTAATTCAAACATATACTGTGTGTATATATATATATATATATACTAGAAAAATAATTGTATTTAGTGGAATCGTACCATGGTTGATCGGATTGGTTGTCAGTTAACCATATATTTGGTTGCGACAAAAATATTTCTTTATGTATGATGAAAGTTAAAGTATTTTTTAATCTTTATTATAGTAACGTATTTGTTTATTAGTGGATTACTACATCATTTGGAGCAGTCGTACGCATAATGTATACAAATGAAATATGTCATTATTACAACTATAATGACTTGTTTACATCGCAAAATTCTAATGATTTGTCTTCTAAGAAGAAGACACCTCCTCCCCTCCCCCATAATTGAATCGAAAGTGTTTTGTTGGAGTAGTTGGCATACTCTCTGGCAAAAAAAAAGATAATAATAATAGTTGCATAATATATTAAAGGCAGATTACTTTCTGTACAAGAAAATATACATTAGTCAGTGCAAAACCAGCCATTTCACGTAATTACTAAACATTTTATAGGCGTTTCGTGTAAAGTGTTACCCTTAATCACAGGCATACTTAATCTAGTGATTAATCGCATTACGTGAAATGCCCGAAACTTATAGGAATTACACGAAGTGAATGGTTTCGCGCATTCACTGTAATTTATATAAATAGTGTCACTGCAGAATTTGTGCAAAATAATGTCTGCAAACGTGTCCTTCTATATGGAATATTAGATTGCAAAGCTATTGATTTTTAATGAGTATGTCGTAAATGGACAGCCCACAATTCATATGTACCCTTCATACATGCGCACTGGCGAAAAGCAAGTCAATATCATCATTCCGAGACGAGACACTAAGTTCTATATTGATTGGAACAAACGTTAGGTTGTGGGAGAGAGGAGGGCTAGTCCCCGCGTCTTACCAGGACATAGCACGAATATAATCTATTTGCAGTATAACTGCGAATATAGTTACATTTTTAATATTCGTTTACCGGAATCGATAGGATTTTATTTTTAGGCATAAATGACTGTTTCTTCGTATTGGATTCCCTGCAAGAATATTGTACTGTGTTATAATGTTTCAGACCAGCAAAGACCCTAGGCTTCACTCATGGCTAGTCTACCAATGTTATAAGATTTATATCCTGCCAATAAAGCTTATCATTATCATCATTATATATATATATATATATATATATATATATATATAGAGAGAGAGAGAGAGAGAGAGAGAGAGAGAGAGAGAGAGAGAGAGAATTGTATTAATTTTATAAAATTTCTGAATTCCAGACGAAGTTCAGAGATAGTCCATAAGTACTAACTTTACCTAATGTATTATTAAGCTATCATGGACGCTGTCTCCGAACTGCGTTTGGATTCTGAAAATTCGCCATCAGTTTTTGTAACAAATGAAGCTCTTCATTTTTCTCCTTCATTCCACCATATTGGTTTTGCTTTAACTACCACTGAACCACATAAAGACCACTGTGCAAAATTTGCAAATGTTTAAAATAAGTAAAGTTTTTCTTAATCTATCTAAAGTCTGTTTATTTAAATATGCGTTTTAAAATACTTTTTACATTTTTACATTTTTTTTTACACCCTTTACTGAGTAGCTAATAAATTTATACATGGTATGTACCTCTATATCTTAAACATTATTCATTTCTCATTTTGACGTGTGTGTATAAATATATATATATGGCGTATATAGTTTTGGAAAAAAGTTCGTCTAGAAAGGTAAAACTTGTAAAAGCATAAAAAGTTACTATTTGGCAGTATTGTATTTCTGTATTTTATTCCATTTTTGGAATAAAGTTTTTAAAAAAATCATTATACTAATTAGTAATTTTTTATGCTTTTTTAGAAAATTTCTAGGCGAACTTTTTTCCGAAGCTACATTAATAGTGACAAAAACAAAGAATAATCCTCAATAAGTGAATAATATAATAATTTCTTCAATGTTCATGACCCTGATTAATTATAATTAATCAGACATTCGCGATCATTTGCAAAAATCAAGACGCGGTATCGCAAATCCATTCACCTTTATTTTACGATGAAAAATGTTCTTGTTAAAAAGAACAAAAAAAAAAGTTACTCGTATACTGTATGTATATCGCATAAATAACTGTCTAATTGACAGGTGTTTATGATTTTAATATAGTTTTCTACTGTTCAGTAATTTTAAAACAGAAAAGCTACAAAGTTATAAAAATACATTTTTGATACGGAACTTTTTAAATTTTTTACTCCTGAAGCATCTTGGTTACAAAGACTTCGTTTCGGCGGACAAAATTTTCAGCTTCAATATTGAAAATTTGTTTGAATATGAATTTTGTCCTTAACTCTGACTTCGACTCTTGCTGAATTTTGATTTTGTCCTCGCGTTTTAATGGCATGACTCGAGTTAAATATTTTTTAGATTAAAAAGTCAAAAAAGTAAAATCGGAGTAAAAATAAAATTTTAAATCAGTTACTAGATATTCAAAATCGAAAAATAAACTTCAAATTTGTAAGTTAAATTCATTCAAATTCGGAGTCGGAGTCAGTCAAAAGAATTTAAAGTCGAAGGCAAAATTTTGAGTCAAAAGTCAAAATTAAAAATTTGGTCGAGTAACCCTTCCAGTCATATTTCTGGAACCGAGTTATAGTTAAAAAGTGTGTATACAGGGCGTCCCAAAAAAATGTATACACACTTTAAATACTTATAAAGGCAGTGTTTATTAAAATACATTTCATTTTCAAAATGTAATAGAATCTACAGACATTATTTAATTGTTTTGTCAACGCCTGTTTTCAAACTGACGTCCGTTCTGGTCCAGGCACTGCTGATAACGCGAAGCAATGGAATCGCAAACATCACGAAACATTTCGTTTGGTATTTGTGTGCATTCTCGTTCAATGGCTGCTCTCAATTCAGCGACTGTTGCAGGTTTTATAGCGTAGACTTTGTCTTTTAAGTATCCCCATAAAAAAAAGTCTAGTGGTGTGAGGTCTGGTGAACGCGGAGGGTATTCTACGAAACCCCTTCGTCCAATCCACATCCACATCGTGCCAAGTACCACTCGCAATACTCCACTCTTCGGTCCGGATCATCATCATCATCTTCATTAATAGCATGGACTAATCTTGGAATGTAACTTTTCCATTGACAGCGCTTCAAAATGCGTTGGACAGACGATTCTGAAATTCCTACCTCACGACTCGCTTGCCGCACAGATTTTCTTGGACTTTGGTGATACGTTTCCAGTACTCTTTCTTGCTTTGTGGGGCTTGTCGATGTCCGTGGTCTTCCGGAACGCTTCTTGTGGACATTCTGAACAGTTCCATCGGCTTCAAACTTATCTCTAATTCGAGTGATGGTAAGTCGCGTTGGTGGATCTGTTTGAAACTCCCTCCTAAACTGTCTTTGCACTTCAACTGCGTTTTCACACTTCCAGTAGCATTTTAGAATGAATTTCCTTTGTTCAAAGCTTAGTCTGACTGCCATTATTAATTCTAATGGGTTTAACTTGGAAAGAAAGAAACATCAATTGAGCTATCAGCTGTTAAAGTGTGTATACATCTTTTTGGGACGCCCTGTATATATATATATATATATATATTATATATATATATATATATATATATATATTGGTTTCTGCGAGTATGTAGAAGAATTACGGCATTTGGAAGTGAGGCCCATGGTGTAATGGTATCGCATCTGACCGGCAATCGGAAGATCCCGGGTTCGATTCCCGGGTGGTTACCTTATTTTTTCATTTGTTTCGTTCTCTCTCTCTCGTCTTGCGCGGAATATCTCCTATACAAGCGTCGTTCTTTACGTTATTTATACTGCGTGTTCTTTGCAGTTGAATGTATATATATATAATATATGTATATATACTTTTTATGTTATTATACAGACTTATGGTTTTCTAATATTTTGCATTTTTAATTAACAAAATAACAAAATGGTTAAATTATGTGTATGTGTGAAGTGTCCAAATGCAGCTCATATCTTAGAGATACTGAGTTAAAGTATGACTTACAGTTATAGCATAAACTGCGTATTAATAATTTTGAAGGTTAAATGTAGTTATTCCACTCACTGTCATTCCAATTTGGTTTACTTCCACTCAATGTCATTCCCATTCTCATCCACGGCTATACCCCTTTGGTCCAGGTTAGGTTAGGAAATATTAGCCATTCTCATTCCGCGCGACTGCAAATGAGAGTGAAATTCTTTCTCAAAAATCTGGATTTTTTACTTTGTTCATTTTCACTTGCGAATCGGATGAACAGAATAATTTATTCCTTTTACTATAACACTGTATGTAATATACTGTACATACCGTACCTATATATATATATATATATATATATATGCATTTAACTGCAATGACCACGCAGTATATAAATGAATAGAAACGACGTAAATAAGGAGCGTCTCTGCAAACGGGGAAGAGAAATAACGAATAAATGAAAAATGAGGCGAACCGCCCGGGAATCGAACCCAGGGCGGCAATTGGAAGGCCCTGGGTTCGATTCCCGGGCGGTTCGCCTCATTTTTCATTTATTCGTTATTTCTCTTCCCCGTGTGCAGAGACGCTCCTTATTTACGTCGTTTCTATTTATATATATATATATATAACAATGTTTACAGGTCAACCCCATTTGAACAAATTGAAGACTGTCTCTAGCGGATAGTTACGACATACTCGTATGATGTCATAGTTTGTCAAACGTAGTTCCCTAGTGTAGAAAAAAAAAGTAAAATATTTTGCGTGTTTGTTAAGAATGAAAAGCAATATCTCCTGAGATTATATTTATGGTACACTCAACTATATCTTATATCTTATCTGATGTAAATAACAAATTTTATGCGTCTTAGGGTGTTAACACAGTTTCATGTTAAAAGATAGTACATTATGTAGTCATCAAAGCATGGGCGCTTCGATTACCCGACTTTAACCGGTTACTTTTCGATTTTTATCAACGAGGGTATGTTAGAACACTTGGGTATCTTGACAAACCCGAGGACCTGATAGAACTCCGTCAAAGAATCAAAAGTTATTGGTTATTAGCATCTTGCTAATGCTGTAATGGATTTCGAGCGTCGAATAGCCTACTTACTCTTTGACTAAACTGTCCTGTGTAACTGCAATTTATAATACATGCAAATGTTAAAATATCTTACAACAGGGGTTTTAAACTTTTGTTTTGTATCACCTGCAGCAAAACGGAAAACTTGCACTACCACCACCCTCGGAATTTGTTTGAAGGCAGACTTATAATACATTACCATTATTTTTACTTCTCCAAACTGCAAACTCTAAATTTATCTTATTTTTCTTTTATTATATGGTTCAGTTTTTAGTATAGTTATGTACCATCGACCAGTAGCTCGCGTACGACAGATTGGGAACCACTGCCCTACGTCATGTAGGGCAGTGGTTCTGTAGGCTAAGTGGAAACGTGGCAGCGCTAGCACTTTCGGACCTATACACATCATCGGATTGACAAGACCATAACATTGAACCTCTAAAAATCTACCTTAACCTCACCTAACTTCTTAATCTAACACAATATACTCGTTGATAGAATGTCAAGACGATTGTAATCCCGGGACTTTCGTGCATTGATTCCCGTATCACATGCAACCGAGGTCATAAGAATCCAAATTTAGTTTTCACTTGTGACCACACCCAAACTGTCCAAACAAAAAAGTTGATAATGTTTTTAATTCTCAGTTATTCCGTAAAATTCTGAAAATTTTGGATAAATACTTTCAATTTAAAGCTTTCTTTCTGACTTTTTAGGTGTAATTCTCAAAATTTTAACATACCTCGGAAGGTATGTCAGTCTGTCAGATGTGTCATTATCTTATTTATTAAAATATAGTAATTGCATATACCGTAATACAGGTTGTCCAAATTATGGATACAGTTTTAGAACAACAGTATGACGCTAGGTTTTTATTTTTACGGGACCAATGACCATTTGGTCAACCGAACATTCTGTCAATATTCTGGTAACTTAATCTAACCTAACTTTGTCGATTAAACGTGACGACGAAAGAGTTTAGTTAGCCCTTTTTAAGTCAGGATTCGTAGCTCAGTGGATAACATCGTTTTCCTGTAAACGAAGTGAAGAGACCGAGATCGGGGATTCATTTCCCGATGGTGCTGGTGATAATACTCCAGGAATTAGAGCAACGGGTCGCATTAGTTCGCCTGAACACCGTGCCAGTTTGTGGCCCCTTTTGACTGATTACACTGGCCAACAAAATGAAACTTTTTTTTCTCATCACAAACATGATCACACTTTTCTTAATGCATTTTTCGCGCTGATTCCGAATCTGGTTTAATTTTTTTCTAGCACGTATAGTTATATAGATACACTGGTTTTGATATTTTTAAGTTTTTGATATTGCTATAAGAAAATTTATGGATGTATAGATCACACTTAGGAATGCTAAACAACAAATACATCATATACCTTATTCAATGTACTTATAAATAAAGAATATATACATTATTTTATTAAAAGCACTGTGAGTATGATTTCCTTTTGTAAATTTGGCCTGGATTGTCACGATACAGCATCCAACAATGGTCCACCATCATGCTTTCATTCCAATATCCTTGGTAGCGCTTCTCCATCATCTGAATATCTTGATGGAAGCACTCTCCTTGCTCATCACTCACTGCACCAAGGTTTTCAGGAAAGAAATGTAAGTGGGAATGCAGGAAGTGAATTTTTAACATTCGACACTCCATTTCTTTGAAGGCATCAAGGAGGTTCTTGACTCCATCCTTATACGCAGGTGACTTGTTGCTTCCAAGAAAGTTTTTACATATCCATTTGAACGCCAGCCAAGCCTTCAATTCCAGCGGACTTAGGACTTTTTCAAATTCAGTGTCATTCAAAACCTCCCTTATTTGTGGCCCAACAAAAATTCCTTCCTTCAATTTTGCTGCAGTAACCTTCGGAAATTTCCTTGAAAGGTATTGGAACCCTTCAGAATTGACTTTACCCATTGCTTTAACAAAATTCTTCATTAAACCAAGTTTAATGTGAAGATGTGGCAGATAGATCTTTTGGGGATCCACTAAAGGGACAGACTGGACATTGCTTATCCCTGGGACATATGTATACCTAATTGGCCAGTCACTTTTGGTGTAATGTTCTATAGTGGCGCGACTGTCCCACAGGCAAAGGAAACAACAAAATTTTGTGAATCCTGACTGCATACCCATAAGCATTCCTATAACTTTTAGATCTCCACAAATATTCCATTGATGACTGTCGTATTTGATTGCCTTAAGTAGTATATCCATATTGTCATATGTCTCTTTTAGATGGACGGAATGGGCAAATGGGGATGGATGGCATTATATTACCATTATGCAAAAGAATTGCTTTCAGGCTTCTCTGCGACGAATCAATAAAGAGGCGCCACTCAGATGCCACATACGTCTGAGATATGGCTGTAAATAGTCCATTGATGTCATGGCAATAACAGAGAGGACTGTCTACTGAAAAGAATGCTGTTAATTCAAAATTCCGCTTTCGGTAGTAACTAAAACGAACATTGTTCTCAAGTAAATTGTTCTCCTTTAGTCTTGAGACGAGAAGCTCTGATTTCTCTTTAGACAGCGATAAGTCTCTAACAAGATCATTCAGCTGTCCTTGGGTTAACTTTTTAGGCTCTAAATGTCTACCTTCAAAAGTGTACTCTGGTTCTGTAGATGGTCCGGAAACGCCAGTTGCACCTTCATCACTTTCCATGTCATCTATGATAGAATCTAGCCTATCACTTGGGGGAATTGGAATGGGCAATGTTTCATCATGTTTTACTGGTCTACGTGCTGAATCCAAGTTTGGATATACAATCTGGTGTTTGTTCTTGGCAGAAAACCCCATTAAGTTCACACTACAAAAATAAGTCTTCATGATGATCTCTCGGCTCCCTCCATATCATGGGTATAGCAAATGGCATTGAAGCTTTCTTTTTGTTAAGCCAATCACGTAATCCATTTGAACAGCCAGAACAGATTTGATGTGGCGCCCATGGTTTATCTTGGTCACCTAGATGGCAACCAAAGTATAGCTTGTATATTTTCTTAATGTCGGTTGTAATACTTCGTCGCTGTGTTTTAGTTGTCAACTGGCTGCATACGAAACAGAACTTGTCAGGGTCATTCTTACATTGTTGAGGCATGTTGACTGACCTGAGCAAACTATAAATTAAAAAAAAATGTACACCAACTTGACACAACAAGTTCTTGGACTGGACTGATCTTTTGACACACAAAGCATGGCGTTGTTGCCTGAATCACAATGCTGCTAGACGTAAAAGCTCACACCTGAAATACATAAGATGTATAATTAAGATAATTGAAATAAATAAGATGAATAAACTAAAAAAACACAATAAAATAAACACAATTAAATGTTGAAATATTAGTATTTTGCCTATTTAAAATGGTTAAATCTGTGTAGTTATATATATGCCTTCATCTTGAAAACTATACGTGCTAGAAACAATCTGAATGCAGTTTTGGAATCAGCGTGAAAAATGCTATCCAGCCACCACAAATTTTACTCTGATGAAAAATCTTTGTTGACCAGTGTTATTTATTAGCTCGTGTTAACATACGAGTATAGGAAAAAATCTCACAAAATAGATAAATAAACTAAAAAAATTATTCAATGTAATTTCTACAATACAAGGTTGGGTTTGAATACAGGAAATTTAATAAAGGTTAATTGCTAGTTGCGTAACCGAGTTAAAAATGTTAATCTACTTAATTATCTACCAATTTAAAGTGTAAAGCTTGAAAGCAAATAAAACCAAAGCTGAAAAAATAATTTTAAGGTTATTTTATTATTATTATTATTATTTTATAATTTTTATTATAAAAAATTAATTTTAAGATTATTTTTATTGATTTTTATTATGTAAAAATTATTGGATGTACAGGGTGACTCATAAGTCCCGATCGGGTATAATTAAAGCGAAAATCCATCTAACAGGATTTTTTAATGGAAGGAAAGAATATTTGTCGAAATGGTTAGATTTTGTACTTTGAATAATCAATAACTATTTCTAATCAGTAAATATTTCTAATCAATAAATATTTCTAATCAGTAAATTTCTAAACTTATTATTAGGGCAGTCAAAAGTTGACCGAAAAAATTAAGAAAGTTGACCTTACGAATTGAAAAAATTGACTTATAAAGTTGCCTTTACTTTCAATAATAAAAACGATACTTTAATTACTTATTCTTGCTCTTCTACATCAGTTGACCGATTGTGGTAAATTATGAAGTATTTGCCGACATTTTCTGGCAAAAAATTGCGATCCTTACTTAATAATTTATTAAGCATGGAGAAAGATCTCTCTACAGCGGCAGTTGTTGGTTGACATTGCAAAAGCTGACCATAAACTGTTGGTGAGATTTCAGGTCTACTGAGGTTAATTATTTCACAAATACCATTTGTCTTGAGTCTTGTTTCAATGTATTGTTTGACTGAACACATATCTTCGCCAAGGTTGATAGAAGAAATGGTTTCATATGCCAATTTTTAGTTATTTTAATTATTTATTCCAAAAAATTGACTTTATTTACCTCATTGCTATTTTTTGACCTAACAGGTAAAAGTTGACTTTTGGTTGACCTATTAACTTTGGTAATATACCCCCTACAGGTGTTTTTATTGCATTTTCAGTCGTTTCAGCGAAAAGTGCCCCATAGGAAACAATTTGACTTTATTGACTTTTGACCGCCCTACTTATTATAAACTTCTTACTTTGTTTGATTTTTTGTATTTTCATTATATAACTGATTGGGACTTATGGGCCACCCTGTATATAAAATTGTTTGAAATGTATAAGTTCTTCCGTACTAAAAATAAATATTTTTATGATGTAAATATAAAACTAAAGTTAGACAATAAACAAGATTACACACCGTTTTAATAAAAACTACACACGTGTTTTAAGTTCTGTTTTTGGAAGCTGTTTTACGACGCCTCACGCACTCTTACTAACGAGAACACTTGTTTTGTTTTTATAAGAGTTTAAATGTTTCGCATTTCTTTTGTTTGGCGTGAGGAAGACTTACCAGTTTTGACGGTTTTCTATTATTATTATTATTATTATTATTATTATTATTATTACCGTGTAGCAAATGAGTGACCTTCTTCGACTTTTTACAAAAATGTATACCGAATCTTATTTGAATATTGTCGTTATTCTGTAAATAATTGAAATCCAAACTTTCCTTTCTTTAAGATACACAAGAAATTTAATAGACTTTGGCAATGAAAATTTTAACGTTATGCTGCTATGTTGGGGACCCTCACACCAGTCTACGATTCATGACCACGCCAATGCACACTGTTTCATGAAGGTATGTGTTAAGAAGTCGTTTTAAATGTGGAAAGTTTTTTTTCCTCGTAAGTTCTATGCCAAACTATAAAAAAGTAAAGAACATATTTAGAAATAACAGAGCGAATAAATCACGCGTTCGAAAACAATTAACGTTCACTAGCCTCCAATTCTCTTTGTATGTACGTTATCTCTTATCGAATTACAGCAACTCGATGGTTCATTAGAAGAAGTAAGATTCGGCTGGCCTGAAGAGGGAAGTGATGAACCACTTAAAGAAACGAGTCACGCTGATCTTAAACAAAACGAAGTTGTTTACATTAACGGTATGAAGTTGTCATTCTAAAATATTTTTAGGTGTTGATTGTAGGATAATACCCTCCGTACTAAAAGCCAAAATGGACCTATAATCTTAATGAGAATCAGAACCACAGAACCACTGTTATCATCTGTGATCAGAACTATATATAGGGTATATTATAATGAGTCAGTGTCTTTACTTCGCTTGTAAGGAAATTCTTACTCACTGATTCACGAACGCTGGTCTATATGTACACATAGCTACGTCATCTCAACGTAGAGGATGATAACCCATCAAACTATCTACCCAGACGTAATGTCGCTTAACTTTACTGTTCTGGAGTTGACTTAATCTTCCTTCCCCATAATAATACTGTACTAATAACTTTTCCCATATTCGTATAGTTCTTAACACTTAAGTGATAACTGATCTCCATTCCACAAAGAGATAAGCTTTCTTTTGTTATATAATTACCATGTTTATTTTCTGAAAAAGATTCTTCTTAAATTTACTAAAAACTGTGCAACATCAAGAAACCTGTAAATTCGAGACTTTATTGTATCTGCGTGCAGTGAACACTTTTATTGAACGATTCTAGTTAATTTACTTCCAGTAAATATTGAATTTTGGGGTAGAATACATATTTTTCAAATATCATTAATGTTTGTTTGTACGTACATTTCCAATTAAATTAGTATCTGTCATGTTAAGTTGACAAATATCATTAGCTCTTTCATTTAGTACTTGTTTATGCGGATGTTTTGATAAGGTATGTCGTATAATGTTAAAACCTTTTGTCTTGCAGATTCCATGGGACTCCACAGGGTTCAGAATCCTTCAAACGTGGAGGAGGCAGTTTCTCTCCACATTTATTCTCCCCCATTCGACGCGTGTCAAGTGTTTGACGAAATGACGGGGAAAAAAAAGAAGTGTCACATGACCTTCTGGAGTCGAAATGGAGTCAAAGTGAATTATGTAAGTTTATAACATTGGCTTCGTTCTTCTTACTCTGTCATCAACACACTCATCCACATAAAGTGTAAATTTGTTTCATATTGACTTTAATGGAAGGGAAAAGGCAATAAAATGGGTAAACTAGTAGCTAGCGTGACTCGAACCCGCGTCGCGTGGTTTCAGAGTCAGCGTTCCTACCTATCGCGCCATTCATTAACTTTAATGTTTCGTACCCCTAAAAAGTGTTCATATTTTGTATCAGATGGAGTAGTATGTGCACATTCAATGGATTTTGCTTCACTTCCTTATAACAACACACTGCTGTAAATAACTGCATTTTTAAATCATTGTTCCTACATTTTCAACACGGGTTAGTTGGTTGTTATGCTTGACACTTTAGACATATACCCATTTGGTCGACGGGAAATTCTATCGACACTAAAATAAAAAACTAGCAACTTAACTAAGCCTAACGTAAACCCACAATAACTTGTCGATTTTGTCACGTCGATCAGTAGCGTTAGTCCGGAACTATAGGTTAGCAATTTAGCAACCATAGGTTGTTAGTTTTTTAGTGTCGATGTTATGCCACGTCGACTAAATGGGTACTATTTGTCCGCATGCGTTAGTTTGGCATGGTTATTATTAGAGCCTCGATGAAATTTCCCGTCAGTGAGAAGAGGTTCAATGTAGTTGCATTACAGTCTTTATTAACATTTCCTTTCCAACATGACAGGTGTTTTTAGATGTTTCCCAACTTACTGCGTCCTTCCTTCAAAACTACGTCGCGACATCATAGGCATTCCATCCAATTAGTGATCTTACTTAAACAATCTTGATGTTTGTTTGTTTTAGAATTTAGGTTCAGTTGTAGTAGGGAGTGGGAGTGAGAGTGAGTTGAGAGTGTGTTAAGGAAATAGGAAACAATGCGTTTTAACGTGGAATCTGAATTTTCCTCATTTCACTACTTCATAGCACCTCTGTAGATCTGGAAAGTTTTGGTACTTTTGAGTTCATCGCTAAAATAGAGCGTTTTCATTTGATTTGTACTCGTGAGCTTTGAGATTTGTGGATGAAAATTTGTGTACAAAATAAACATTCTCTCTCTCTCTCTCTCTCTCTCTCTCTCTCTCTCCTCTCTCTCTCTCTCTCTCTCTTTCTTTTTTCCTTTCTTTTTTTTCTCTCTTCTTTTTTCCTTTCTTTTCTCTCTCGCTCTCTCTTTTCTTTTTTCCTTTCTTTTTTCTCTCTTTTCTTTTTCCTTTCTTTTTTTTTCTCTCTCTCTCTCTCTCTTTTCTTTTTTCCTTTCTTTTTTTTTTCTCTCTCTCTCTCTTTTCTTTTTTCCTTCTTTTTTTTTCTCTCTTCTTTTTTCCTTTCTTTTCTCTCTCGCTCTCTCTTTTCCTTTCTTTTTTCTTTTCCTTTCTTTTTTTTCTCTCTCTCTCTTTTCTTTTTTCCTTTCTTTTTTTTTTCTCTCTCTCTCTCTTTTCTTTTTTTTTTTTTTTTTTTCTCTTCTTTTTTCCTTTTTTTTTTTTTCTCTCTTCTTTTTTCCTTTCTTTTTTTTTCTCTTTCTTTTTTCCTTTCTTTTCTCTCTCTCTCTCTTTTCCTTTCTTTTTTCTCTCTTCTTTTTTCCTTTCTTTTTTTCTCTCTTTTCTTTTTTCCTTTCTTTTCTCTCCCTCTCTCTCTTTCTCTCTCCTTTTGGTTGAAAGAGAAATAAGGGTAAGAAGAAATATGGCGATCTTTTGAACATTAACTTGTATAATCTTTTTAAATTAGAACTCCCCCAACCAGTAGTTCATCCTACGCCACCAGTCGTTAATCCTACTAGTGCATTGTCTGGCCAAGTTCCCCCCTTAGCATTAATTCATCCACCTCTTTCGAGAAATAACCCAGGTCAAATAGGGGAAACAATAACTTAAAATCTCTTAAAATTGTGTTATTCAATGCTAGGTGAATTAGAAACAAACTACTTGAATTTATAGCGCTTGTCAAAACAGAACTTTTGCCATCATAGGAATAACTGAATCAAGGGACTTTGTTGGAGAATTTGAAATGGTAGGTTACAAAATGTTTCACAAAGATGGGAGCGGAAGGGAAGGTGGCATTGTACTTTTGTATACTCGTGACTTCATGCACCCGGTAAACAGTAATATTGTTTCTGCTCATGAAATGAGCTAAACGCGATGAAGAGTTTTTAAAGAGTTTTTACCCATGTTAACAACAGAAAGCATGGTCATTATTATTGGTCAACCATCGAACAACCCATTTTTTGATCACTTAAACACCTTTAAGTGGGAGACTCTTAAATTCGCCTTAGCAACAATGGGTGCAATAGGTATTCACTCACGAAACACTTTCATTCTCCATAAGGGACAAGTACACGGAGATAGATACAGGGACCTCCTGCTGATATTCCTCGCCAGAAAGAGATTTTCTCTACTCTGTGGTGCACAACACCGCGAAATACGAACGGCTTAATATATCCCTTGTCGCATAAACACCTTTCACGGCGGGAGACCCAAGTTGAATCTCGGTGACATTAAAAGAGTTGTCAGTCACGTACACTAGATAGACATCCAATTACATAAAACACGCCCACATACTTTCCTGCCTTCTTAACATGTCTAACAATAGACAAATATTTTGTGGAAATACAAAAATTCCAAATGACCAAAAACCCTAAAAAGTAAATGCATGGCATGAATTAGGTGAGGTAGAGTTGTGTTTATGTTGTCACTATTTTTTTTCACTTTTTTCTCTTTGGTGGCTTGGTGCATGTGACGGGAGAAGGCATGGTATGGAAAATCTGATTTCTGTTTTCAATCCTTGTTTTAACCCCTTTCCTATAGAAGCATGTCATCACTTTGCCGGCGGCAGTCCACGCGAATGAGAAGGACCGAAGCCTTGCTTCTGTTTCTGCCGAATGTCTTTGCATGTACACGGGTGTAGACATAGAGAATTTGACCTTTTCCTCTCTTTTAATCCTTTTGGGGCTAGCCAGGAGTTGGCCATGGGGTCTTCGTTGGCTCGATACCTCGGTAAATAGAGCTGTAGATATTTTGTATAAAATCAAAACAATATGTTTGAGGTTTTTGTGACGATACCAAATATTTAATACATGATCAGCACAATACGATACTTCTCCAGGATCAAGGTATTTACTTTGACCTTTTTTCGTACCAACCTCTGGCGCAGAGGGACGGAGGCTGAGAAGAGAGCCTTATGCTTTTCTATCCAGGTTTCTATTACTGCTGAAATAATTTAAAAATGCACTAATTTAATAACAGGAACCTTCCCGAGTGGATCGAAAGGACTCTCTCTCTCTCTCTCTCTCTCTCTCTCTCTCTCTCTCTCTCTCTCTCTCTCTCTCTCTCTCTCTCTCTCTCTCAATAAAACAGTAAAGCTAAAGCTAAACCATTTCTAAAAGGTACTTATTTATTATTTATATATATATTTTTCGTTTAAATATAACATCACCATGTACAGTACATACTCGATTTCTTCTAATTATCGTACCTTTCTTTACAGCAAAAAAAGGACTAACATGAAAAAATTTCCTCTCACACTTCTCATCTGTTGACATTTGTGGATAAGAAAAAAAAAACTTTTCAACATTTAATTGAAGGAAAGATATAATACGTATCACCATTTTAAATTTTTGCAAGACTAGAAGAGCATTTTTGCAAATTTTCTTAGCGGTAGATGCCCCTCTCTTTTTATTCGTTAAATATCTGACGATACTTCGAGGAACGGTGTCTGTACACACACGTCAAACTTTTCACTTCTTTTAATGTCAATAAAGTTCCTTGTTTATATATATATGTACACACACACACACAAAAGGTGTCCAAAAAGTGTGTATCCAGTTGGAAGTACATTCATTATTTAAGCAAATTACACGGACGTGCTTTCTACTGAATGGGAAGCATTTTGAACATTTAGGATATAGTGTACTTTCCTAAGTAAATGTACTCCCCATCGAGTTAAGATTTTCAATGTACTTCCCATTGGATAGACATTTTTCTACCACTATCTACGTATGTGTGTGCTGTGTGGAAAAACATAGAAGTACATAATAACACTATTTTCTGTTGCACAAGTTTGTGATCGATATATATATATATATATATATGAAAAATTATTTCACGAAAGTGACACGTGAAAAATATTTATGATGAATAAAACCACGAAGGGAAAAGAAACACAAGGATGTCCTGAGGATGTCATTAGACGAAAGCGCTTGAGCACCCCTTTGTGTTTCTTTTCCCTTCGTGGTTTTATTCATCATATATATATATATATATATATATATATATATATATATATATATAGGCATCAAATTAAAGTCAGAAGCAGCATTTTTCTAATATACAAAATCATTTGCATTATTTGTTCAATACTTATTTATTGTTAAGGTTATTATCAGAATTTATATATTTGTTTAATAATAGATGTTAATAGTTATAGAATCTTTGGTTTGTGATATATATATATATATATATATATATATATATATAAAATATGCATGGAGGAATTAATGTTGACTTATTTTATATATAATGAGTTTATTATATAGAGTTTGGAACTTCTCCTTTTAACAACTAATATACAGGGTGTGTCTAAATTATGTTAACACTTCTTCCATAGAAGTGTTAACATAATTTAGACACACCCTGTATATATATAATAATATTATAAAAACTGGTGTTTTTGTAATAATGGAAACAATTTGTATAAAATTGGTGTTATAAATGCGCTAATATAATGTTTGGGGTTCTTTACCCATCTTTGTAAAGACAAGGACCATGTGACCGAGAGGTTACCTAGAGCTTTGCGTGTAATCCGAACCATCTAAAGCTTAAGGGCCAAATTAAATTAAATAATAGTCGAGCTTCACAATTATTCACGTCATTGTAAATTGTAAAACGAATGTATTTATTTTATTATAAATAAAGTTTATTCAATTCAATTTTTAAAAAAATCTACGGGTCTGTACATCATCTGAATGCAGGCAACAATCATCAAACTAATTTCTAAACAGACCCAACTTCGTTCAATCTCTCTGGTCTAACGAGAAATGGTGTCGCGATGTGGCTACGACTTAATTCTCGTAAATACAGTAAGAATTATAAACTGCGCGCGCGCAGTAACTCTTAAGAGTCGTATTTTCAACGTGAAGCAATCGGAGATGTACTTTCCAAACATTCATCAGTGGTGTCCTTTTAGTGTTTAATCTTTGAAGACAAACTGTAACAATCATTTCGAATGATTAAACGAACTTTTTACTAATAGAAATAGAAGAGGAAGCCAATAATTTAAGGACAATTCATTCTCAGGAAGTCGCCATGTTAAAATCTAGGTCAGTTAATCGTATGATCTCGTCAGGGTGTGGATGATAATGAAGAGAAAGTTGTATTTCATTCTCTTATTCTTTTGAGGGTAACTTTTATTTTGGGAAGTATTGATGACTGTGTGTGTGTGTGTGTGTTTGTTGATGGTAGTTATCTTACGAGACAACGCCAATCTTTAGGATACATGGCCTTCGAAAGAAAGTTTGTGTAACGACATTAAGGGTGTCGCCATAGTTTCCCTATACTTTTACTGAAAATTATCAAATATGAAAAAAATATAACGTACGTTATATTAATTAGGTTATTTAGAGTACTGTCACTGTGTCGCCATCCACAACTGAAAATGTCGTGGTTTCGTAAGCTAACTGTGTAGGTTTGTGTAATAGTAATAGTAGTAGTAGTTTGAATTTATATCTAACCTACATAATTTACATATGAAATATAATATTATTATTATGTAGTATATGCATTGTTGCTAAATATTATATTTATGTAAATAATTGAGAGTTAAGTATTTAAATTCAAAACAAACTATTTTTGTACTCTTATTTTCAATAAGTGTATAAAAATAATTACTTACAATCGATTCAAAAAGTCCTGTCGTGAAAAACTGTTTCGTATCGATATTTATTGGTAAGAAGAAACAGAATTTCGCAAGTTTTTTTTTAATTGACTGTACACTCGTTAGTTCTACGAATAAACATACTCACAAACTATACTCGTAATAATCTATTTTTAATTACTATTCTCTGAAGGTGGAGAACATTTCAAACACTAAAGTTTCTTATGAATACATTTTAAAATACAATAACCGCACTTAAATGTGTTGACTATGGCACCACACAACCCGAATTGAGTCCCAGTAGCTCCTGGTTTCCCCACATTGTTGCTTTTTTTTTCTTTTTGTTCTTTACAACTAAACTGTCACTTAGAGAGATATTCGTATAGAAACCAACCCGCCAACTTCATTGAATTATTCTAAATAAGAATTACAGTAGCCATTTATATTAAGTACTTCATTAAATTTTGTTTCTAGCAAGTAAATGGAGAACTTCATCAGTTTTTGACTCTGTAAAGTTAACATTCATCGAACTGTTTGTCCTGAGATTCAGCTACAGTTAGTTACAGTATTATGGAGTAAAACATTGCTGTATGCATTTGATGTGGTTTGGTTCTTATTTTGAGCAGGGATAACCTAGAGAGGCTCTGGTGATTTTATCCTTATTCTTTTATGTTTTACACCGTGGCCATGTGGCAACACTGCTTCCAGTCAATCGACGAAGTTAAGGGACATTGGGTCTGGAATCTGGATAAATGTTGGACGGGATGATTGTACTCTGCGTTCAGATGATGTAGCGACCGGTGGCTCGGATTCCACGTAAAGCTGTAGGTCCCCTCCGTTGCGTGACTTTCGTTGTTACGTTGGAGGTTAAACAACAACAAAACATTATTATTATGTTCTCAACAATAGATGTTAATTCCGTCATTGAATTTATTTAACCTTCTGAAATTTAAGTGTACAATCAATTGAAAATGTTCTGTCCTGAAATTCCTGTCTTACCAATATTTATTGGTAAAAATCATGGAATTTCACTATAGGACTCTGAAGCGACTGTACACGTCATGAAATTTAACATGTGTAACATACCCCAAACGAATTTTGAAGTTTATGAACACTAGTACGTATACAAATTCCGTTGCATGGAACTTGAACTTCAGCGGTTCTTGAAAGACACTTAATGTAAAGATACCACTGACATACTTCTTCATGCACCCTTTATAATTCAAAATGAATAATATATTCAAGGTTTAAGACGAGTTTTCCAATAAATAATCATTCGTTTTTATCACTAAAAATGGCGAATATGTAGTTTTGTGGCCACTAGATTTTTTGACAGAATCGAAACTCCGCCCATTTCATACGTGTATTATGTCACTGTATTAATCAGGATCATTCTTATGCTCAGGTCAAGCGTACGCTAGGTTAGGTGGTACTACAAGATTGGTTAGTAATTTCCCACGTCACCAACTTTCGGCCAATTAGGGATCATGGCGTTACAATTACAGAGTTACAGACTAACAAAGACCCTAAGATCCACTCCAGGCTAGCCCAAGAAGGAAAAAATGATACCATGATTAACTTACACATGTGTAAAACTTTCACAAACGAATAGTCATAGTTGTAAAATATAAAACAGACAAGGCTCTCCCTCTTCCGCCAGCTACTGCTGACAGAAAATTATTGTAAAAAATGATTTATAGGAAAGTAGGAAAAAGGTATAATGAAAAGACTAGCTTCGTAGTTCATTTATCCCATGCGTACATTTATCTCGAAGTACCCAGTGACGTATAAAGAACAATGAAAAATAAAGGATAACATGAAATACTAAACTACTTTCTCTAATCTACATTATACATATTTCTTTCAAGGATTTTTATTTATTTATATATTTATTTAACCAAGATAGAGTGGCAAAGTGATAGTGCAATTAAAAAATTAGATTTCATGTACTTAAACGCTTTAAGTACAATAACCGCACTTTTCAACAATTGTAAATTCGAAAAACTTCAACACACACACACCACACACATATATATATATATATATATATATATATATATATATATATATGATGAAAAAAACCACGAAAGAAAGGAAACACAGAATGATGCTCAAGCGCTTTCGTCTAATGACATCCTCAGGAACACTCAGAGTATTCCTGAGGATGTCATTAGACGAAACGCTTGAGCACCATTCTGTTTCCTTTCTTTCGTGGTTTTTTTCATCATAAATATTTTTCACGTGTTACTTTCGTGAAATAATTTTCATATATATATTAGTTGCTTGTACCCTGTGGTGAATGGACGTGCTCTCTCTCTCTCTCTCTCTCTCTCTCTCTCTCTCTCTCTCTCTCACACACAAATTAGAAGGGAATAAAGTGCTCGGCGGTTTATTCTGTTTACATCCGAAAGGGTATAAAGTATCAGTGAATCCGTGCATATAACCTATTAAGTGAAATTCATTAAAACTAAGAAAGTGCAATACATTAATTGTAAGTTCTTCTAAGTACGTTTTTTTAATTACCTTATACGTGTAACTGATTATGTAAAATCTATAATCCTAATTGAATTTTATTACTTTTGACACATATTCCGTCCAGTCACTTTTGCATTAAAACTCGTATGCAAACATCATCATTATAATACATCATAATTATTGCTTACTATATATAAATTCCCGCTCATGCATTTATTCAGTTAATTTAACAATCCTCTCAGCTAATCTGTCTCTCGAAATTATAAGATACACACTTTGTACCTAATACACACAAATACACATTTGACCACAGGTCTATACATCATCCACTACGTAATTCGATTTGTACCTACAACAGTCAATAAAAATGCATGTATGCACACTACATATACTATATATATACAAACCTTATGCTAAAATCATTGGATATCACAATAAACTATTTCATTGCGCGTAAGTGCTAACTATGTAATTTAGTCTTAATCATTTTTGCTTTCTAATATATCTTGTTTATGCATTTATTCAGTAAATTTAACAATCCTCTCAGCTAATCTGTCCCTCGAAATTGTAAGATACACACTTTGTACCTAGTACACAAAAATACGCACTAGACCACAGGTCTATACATCATCCATTACGTAATTCTATTTTACCTACACTAGTCAATAAAAATTAGTTTATAGATTGTACGATTTACGTTTTTCCCTTTTATCTACTATTCATTATGTATGTAATTTTTCCCACATAAAAATAACATTTTGTAAAAAAATTTAACAATATCATTCTTTGTCTAACTTAATTGTTTGTCTAAATTAAAGTATTAATCTTTGAATTTTTTTATATATAATAACACTTGTTCTGTATAAAAATTTGTAACGTAAAGAAAAATTCGTCATCTAACTTGAAGTAGTTAGGATGCTATTTTCTCATTTGTATTGTATTAATGGTACCCTATTAGATTATTGTATAAATATCATTTTTAAAGGGGAGAGCAATGTAAAAAATGAACAATCAATAATCAATAATCAATATATTATATATATATATATATATATATATATATATAATATATATATATATATATAAACAACTGATAAATTATAAAATAGAACTAATTCATCGTGAATTATAGTAAATGTTCTGCGCAACTAACGGTAGATAGATAGATATAGTACTTACTTACTTTACAAAAAATGAAATTCATGCGACGTCATGATAGGCCCAACTTAACTGCGTTGCAATATTCACACTACCGAGAACACTAAGATCCAACCCATTGTTTATATGTTTCTTGTTTTCATTATGCTTTCTAATCAGTGCTTTAAGATGGCCAAGATCTTTCACTCCCGTGTTACTGAATGAATCACTATTACCAAAGAGAAGGCATGGAAAGCAGAAAGAGCATCTCGAACATCACAACCACAAATCCAACTATAATCATTATAAATCTTTCTGTGAAATTGTCTTAAATATTCTCGATTGTTGTTTCCCTTGGCTTTCTGACTTAAATTTAAAGCGGGAGTTAGCCTACCTAACTGTTTTATTTGAGCTTTTTCATTTAATGTGCTAGATGAAAAAGGTACTTTTAATAAATTGTCCACTGAATTCACATTTGTATAAAAATTAATAATTTATATACAACACTTGAGTAAACAAAAACACGTACACACGCATAAAAAGTTTAAAAATCAAACGCAATCGATCGAATGTCCATCACATTGACAAGTGCTGCAGCGACTGGTAGCACATTCACGCCTTATCCGGAACTGGACCGAAAGACACGTCTGCGCATGCGCTTTGTCTGATTTCACTCGACTTGGGTGCTATACTGATGACAGCACATAAGTATGAAAATAGAAATTCAGGGAATGCGGAGTTAATTCGTTTTTTCATAAATCGGAAAACAATTTAAATCAAATTGGAAATTACAGAAGATATTATAAGTAATTTTATTGATTTATTATTTAGCTATTTACATATTTTAGAAACGGATGTGCTGTAGCACGTAAGCACATAATGAGCGGCCGCCACTGGCCACTCTGTTGTTTTTGTCACACATTGGAATGCTTGCTCTGCAGCATTTTGCTCACAAGGTTGATTCGGAACAGAATGTCATGCCAGAATACCATCGCAACAGTGAATTCGTACTTAGTTATGCATTGAACAAGAGATTCCGTTTCATTGCGTGCAATTGGGTAATTTACTTCTGTAGCAACCTCTACGAGAGTTTCGTAGATATTCTCAAGTTGGTAGCGAATGGACTGTGCGAGCTTCTCACCGAGTCTTACTCAATGGTTTAACGTCGTTTTAAATGTCTCCCATTGCTATCAACTAGATAATCTAAAGTCATAATTTGATGGAAATTACATTCAATTATTAGATGTCTCTGTTTGCTGTCAGTGTGAGATGGCCAATTTGCGGGATCTGCATATTCTTGTAAAGAAGTTAGTTTCGAAGTATTGCTATAGTTGTGTTCGCCGATGCTTCAGATTCGATATTATCACAATCATTAAGAATTATTTTGAGATTTATGTTACTTACCACTGTCAGCCACGAGTATTTCCTCTTTAATTTGAGATTCCCTTGTAACACTGGTTTCTCATTCGAGTTTAACTATATCCTGCTCGTTGTTAGTTGTGGTAGAAGCGCTTGACACGAGAAACTTTTGTAAAGCACCAAACTGCTTTTCAATATCCTTTTTTGTTTTTGCCTTCTTCTTTTTCCGACTTCCTGATTCATATGTTCCATCAGCATCTCTCACTTGGTTGGTAGATAACATGATATCAAAATTAATTCGCTATAAGCAGTGTTCTGTCATAAAAAAGAATGTAATAATGTAAATATATTCTAACTCCAAAATTAAAACACCAAAAATTATTATGCTTTTATTGAATAATTGCGCGATGCATCGATAAGAATAAATCATATGTGCGTGGATGTGTTGGTATTTGCGTGTATGTGTGTGCACGTGTGTTTGTGTATGCCCGTTTATGTGTAAGTCTTTTAAGAAATAAAATTATATTTCTTTGTGTTAATAAATATAACTTGCAATGGGGATCACCTGAAGATCAGGGCCCCTAGCCTTCTTTAGTTAGCTTTATAAGGCTAACTAACGAAAATATCACGACTTAACCTAACCAATCGTCAAAGGCGTACAGTTGACCTAACGATTGGTTGGTTAAGTCGTGATATTTTCGTTAGTTAGCCTTATAAGGCTAACTAACGAAGGCTGGGGGCCTGATCTTCAGGTGATCCTGCAATGGTATACGAGAAATACTTTAAAATAATGAGCTTAACGTTTTATGTTTACAAATTCCTTAAATGTTAATGGCTGAGAATTATTTAATTTATAGTTTAAAAGATGTTGTTTTAGCCTTTATCAACAAATGGGATTTGGAAGGAAAGGGCGTTCAAACTTCAAAGTACTTTCACTTCAAAAGTTATATATTTTTTTTATTTTCTGTCAATTAACCTTTTCTAAACGTTAGCAGTTAAACAAGTATTATTATTATGACATTGCAGAGATGCTAAGTCTCCCGCATTGAGCAGGAGACTCACCCAATGAATTATTCATCGTTATTAAATATGATATTATCACAAACAGTTTTATCAATAAAAATAAAATTATGTGCGGATGCAACTTATACGAATTCATCTAACGGTTCAGAATCGAAATGCGGTTGACCCCTCTGCAGCATCAAAAGAGTAAGGGTAACATCCAGGAAAGCCATTGTCACGCTACTTTGGGACGAGTGTGCCTTAAAGGGCACCTGAACTCCAGCAGAAACAGGGTGAGTGGTCAGCCCAACTCTACCCGATGCCAGCAGCGTGGAACGAACTCAGAGCTTCACCGCCCAGAGCCCGACACAAGTAACTTTATACATCATTCGCAATATAACGGTCGTTATTTGTGTAAAATTAAAAACCTTCCAATCACAGTATTACTAAATTTACTGGATAAAAACTTACTTAACCAACCCTGAATCTATTAAGCACAGCCTCCGTTTCTGTAATTTTATCCTGTTTAATGGCATACATTTTTATTTAATCTTAGGAAAGACTTCTATACAACAAAAGGTGAAATTTGGTAATCCATTTATAATAATGTTAAAAAATTTACCTTTGTAGCATAATAATAAAAATAAATAATAATAAAATAATAACTCAGGCCCGGACCCAGGGGGGCCTGAGGGGCACGTGCCCCCCTATACACATGTTTGAAGACAACATAGCCAATATGTGCCCTCAGAGTTCCAGACTAAAGTTAGGTGATTTATGTAAAACTCGTTGGGTTGCTGAACATGATGCTTTAAAGGTATTTGGCGAGCTTTATATAGCTGTTGTCGAAACTGCAAAGTATTGCTGAGGACGGAGAATCATGGAACTTGGAGTCAATTTCTAAAGCAAAATCACTGTTCCTTGCAGTCATGCAATTTGAATTTCTGATGTCATTTATTGTGTGTCGCAATTAGGGGTTAAAACCGGTATTGAAATACCGGTATTAATACCGGTATTGAAGAAGTACAAATAATACCGATACCGATATTATAGGTTTTCGGTATTGACAAAAATTGCTATTGTAAAATTTAGGCAATTTAGTCCTCCGATAGGCAAATAAACTGTTTTTGGAGGATTCGGAGAAAAAAAAAGTTTCGGGGTATTTTGCAGTTAACCTCTTTTTTTTCGTTTTCTATTCCTTTCTATCAAAGACAACTATTTATTGCACTAACTTTTATAAATTTATATTATGTATGGATCATGAAAAGAGGTTATAACAAACAAACAAAACAAACAAAAACTCTTTATTGCAGACATATATATATATATATATATATATATATATATATATATAATATTTAGGAGAAATCCAATGACAAGAATAAGTTGCCGAACAGGTAAAATTTTAAATAAAAAAGAAGCCTCTAGTATTCGGGAACATAGTATTAAATGCAAAACTGATGTCACTTTAGATAATTTTAAAATTCTCGGTTGTAATTCTTGTCCTAACTCACTTAGAATTTTGGAATCTCTTTATATTAAAACATTGACCCCTGGATTCCTCAGCTGTCCCTCTAAATTTTTTATAATCCCCCCCCCCAACTCCCCTCCCCCCTCCCCAATTTTTTATAATCCCCCCTCCCCAACTCCCCTCCCCCCTCCCCCTCCCCAATTTTTTATAATCCCCCCTCCCCAACTTATAACTCTCCAACCGCCCAACCCATAGTTTGTTTCTTGTTTTGTTTTGTTTTAAATTACTCGTGCCTCGGAACCAGCATTGAAAGGTTCGTAGTGTTAATTATTCCATTGTATTAGTGTTAATTATTCCAGTGTACTAATTTCAAATTTACTATATGTAATTTAAAAATAGCTTTTAAATTTCTTGTAATTTTATATGTAAATTTTTATAACTTTGAATTTAACCCTCTTCTTTTAGTCTTTTTAAAATTTGCTTTTAATGAATAGGTTTTATAGAAATTATTTTGTCTTGTTCACATTTATTTATTGATTCTAATTTCATATTGTTATTATCTAGCCTGATGATGAGCGTATTGCTCGAAACGTTGCGCATTAAAGAAGACTTTTCATGGCATTTACATTCCTCCTTGTCATTGGATTTCTCCTAAATATTAAACTGAAGCTTTGTAGAAGCAACCCGCATGACTATATATATATATATATATATATATATATATATATATTCGGGTGGTCCGAAAAAAATGACGCATTTTTTAAAAATTAATATCTCAGTAACCCCCTTCCTTATCATGACAATTTTTATATGCAAGATACTTTCAAACTTCTTTTTTTGAATGCAAGAAACGGAATTCTGATATCTTTTATAGTTTTCTCGCAATTAACAAAAGTAACAACATGGGTCAAAAAAACAAAAATCGCAATATAATATCCGTTTTTTATACGATATCATTTTTATACGATATCATGCGATATTTTTGCAAGTTATTACAAAACTCTACAGGAATGAACAAGTCAAATTGTGGATATTTTTATTTTTTAACAATTCGTCAGTACCCTTAATATTAAGATGTTGTCAGAGGAAGATCGTATTCTCATTAAAAATTGTTACTGTGAAAAAGGATGGAAGACTGGAAGGTTATTGCAAGAGTTTCCCGGCAAAAAGTGGAAAAGGCGTGCAGTGGAAAGACTCTTAAAGAAGATTCGCGAATCGGGAAGTACTGCCAGAAAACCAGGAAGCGGTAGACCTAAAACAGCTTCGGTTCCAGAAAATGTGGATTACATCAACGATAAAATCTGCTCTCAAGAAGATAAACCAGGAAGTCATTTGTCACAAAGAACAATTGCTAAACATTTGAATATTGGAAAGACTTCTGTACACCGAATAATTAAAGCACAAAACTAAAAGCCTTCAAAAGAATAGTATCTTCTAGAAAAAGTGATACTGTTAAGGATAAAAGAAAAACAAGGTGCAGAAAGTTACTTGATAATTTCTCTATCGTTGATATTAAAAAGATAGTCTTCACGGATGAAAAAGATTTCACTCTAGAAATTCCGCGAAACCGTCAAAATGATGTTGTCTACGGGCGTGGTAAAAAGTGTGACATTTCAATAAACAGATTGTATCATGAAACGTCAAGATTCTCCAAAAAGGTTATGATATCTGCAGGGGTCTCTTGGAATGGCAAGACAGATGTTCATTTTATTGAAACTGAAAAGACAAAGGTGAATTCTGCAAATTACATTGAACTTTTAAGAACAAAATTGTTGCCGGATTGTCGTCGCCTGTATCAAGAAAATGATTTCATATTTCAACAAGATGGAGCACCGTCGCATACAAGCTACGCCACACAGTCGTTTCTGATTAGCAATACACCAAAATTAATAACGAAAAATGAGTGGCCACCACAAAGCCCAGATTGTAATCCTATGGACTACTCAATTTGGGAGTTACTAAAAGAGAAGGTTTACCGAGGTCTACGAGAAAAATTCACCGAATCAGAATTAAAAAGTAAAATACTTGAATCTTGGCAAGAAATTGGCATTAATGAAGTAAGAAGTATTATTTTTGTGGAAGAAAAGACTTAGATTAGTGTGTCAACAGAGTGGTGGTCCAATCGATCATTTACTGTAAATTAATTAGTTAAATTTCTGATTAAATTTTTCCTTTCTCATGATATTCGTTTTTTTGACCCATGTTGTTACTTTTGTTAATTGCGAGAAAACTATAAAAGATATCAGAATTCCGTTTCTTGCATTCAAAAAAAGAAGTTTGAAAGTATCTTGCATATAAAAATTGTCATGATAAGGAAGGGGGTTACTGAGATATTAATTTTTAAAAAATGCGTCATTTTTTTCGGACCACCCGATATATATATTATTATACATAATAATTCTTATAAACCAGATTTATCGTGTTCAGGAGACTTTAATAAGTAATGCTTTAAACTGTAACGTATTTTGTCAATTTTTTCGCTTCAAACGTTTTAGATACGTTCAAAAACGTATGCACACGATTTCAAATCATCGCGTTCCCAAATCCCAATGCATCGTTCTTTCTTCTTACATTTGTCACTTGGATTTTCAACATTGTAGAGGAAGGTTGTGTTGCTAATAGATCTATCTGATTTAAACATTTTACAAATAACTTTTGCGATATTCTTATATGAAGAAAACTTTTAAAACTAATATACCCCTTCAAACTTTTGTCAAGAATGTCAAGAAAATCATTAGCGTGGAACTATTTCTATCTACCCCAGTAGTTGTATAATAATATGCTAAAAAAAAATTCAAATAATATTTTTATTACAATTTAGTAATTTACTGTATAAACTTTTTCGAATAGAATGCCATCTATTTGGAGTTGGGTCATTAATTTATAGTAAATATGGTGAGTACTGCAAGTCCCTCAGACTTGTGGGAGGGTTGGTAGGGTGGCACTATAATAAATCAAAATAAATTATTTTTTTCATAATACCGGTATCAGTACCGGGATTAGCATAATTGCCTCCAAATACCGGTATTGAAAATTTTCGGTATTATGCAAGCACTAGTCGCAATGCACTTCGTTACATAAAACCTCTCAGTGTAAGCCTTCAAGGACGTGATAAACAGTGTTATCTGTGCTATCAAACAATGTCGTGGTGATATTGATCAAGTTGGTGACACTTGGTACATGGAAGTTGTTGCCTTAGCTGAATCAGTCGATGCCCCTAAACCATCACTACCTCGTATAAACAGAAGGCAAATTAATAGATCTAACATGCCAGCAGTTTCCCCTAAAAGAATATTTTCATCGCACCATCACGATTCCTTTCGTTGACCATTTGCTCTGTGAACTCGAAACTCGTTTCTCTCCAGCTCAACAACATGCTCTTCTGAGGCTCTCTCTTATTCCATCTTTATTGATGAATGACTCAGAATGGGGAAAAACGTTCTGAAGTACAAAGAGTTAATCGTCAGTGATCTACCATCACCAGAGTGTCTGGAAACAGAACTGGAGTGCTGGCAGCAGAAATGGAATGCTTGGGAGTCTGACCTGTCCAACTCCCTGAGAGCTACACTCAGGCAAACCTCCCCTTTATTTTATCCGAACATATATTGTATATTATGCTCCAAGTCAGTGCAACCTTACCAGTCACTTCATGCGAATGTGAGCGTTCCTTCAGTCGACTGAGGAATCTCAAAAGTTACCCGCGCTCTACAATGAAACAAGACAGATTAAATGGTCTCGCCTTGTTGAATGTTTATAGAAACATAAACATACACATAAGTAAAGTGATCACTAACTTTGCTCGAGCTCATCCAAGGCAGATGGAATTAGTAGATATTTTGGATGATAAAACATTATCAGACAGGGTATGAGTTCTTAATATAAATTTCGGTTACTTTGATTTATTGTGTTTACTTTTGTGGTTTGGAGTATTGTAATGACGAATGTGCAATACATACAGTATTAATAAACTTTTCTTTGAATATAATGAAGTCTTGTATATATTCCTTAATTATTAGTAAAATACGAGCACGTTGTTTTCTGTATTATTATAGTATTATCCTATCCTATTAAACAATTTTTTTTAATTACTATTAATTAAAAGTTTATGTATACCATATGAACAACTGATGGTCCAGCTGTGTCCCCCCTAGACTACCCTCTCTAGGTCCGGCCCTGATAACTGCAGTACGATTAAAAATATATCCTCACATTTAAAATTAATCGTATGTATTTACTATAGTATGAGCTACAAGTCTTATAAATATTTAATGGACCTCGACTGGCCAGAATAAATACACTACGCGGTTTCTAACTGAACAAGTTAAACCAAAGAAATACATACTATACCCTGTGTTAAACACATTGATATATTCCTTAAGGTATGAAAAAGAAGAGACAACGCAAAACTGAAAACGAATAGGAGTCCCAAAATGGGTATTATTATAGTTTCAACCACAACTTGATTACTGCATATTTGATATTTGTAATAGGTACATTTAAAGATGAGAAAGTTTTTTCTATAACTCTTCCGTCGCAAATGAATAATAACTGGGATAATAACTGAAAATAATAACTTAATAACTTTAGCGATGGGTACCTGTAAGCGGTATATCGGTATATTTAAGGTATTGTACTAAGCCGTATTCACTCCCATTTATAATCGTGGTTTAGTCTTAAAATGGCGCTTATATGTGATGGTTGTAATGAGGATGAGTGGCAAGTTATAGCGAAATTTCATAGTAAAAACCAAGAATCTTTAAGTTTTTTGCGTTCGCACGGTGTTTTGCGTAATTCAGTTAAGTGTAACAATTGTGATCTCCCGTGTACATACCGCGCGGATAGACACCAGTGGCAATGTGGACGTTCTTATGTTATTCCCAAAACAAAAAAAACGACGGTGGTGTAACTTCAGTATTAGCGATTATAAGGGCACTTTTCTCGAGGGAACTCGAAACTAGTGCTTTTTATTAATCATTGGCCTCAAAAGAAGTGGGATCATCAAACAGTTCTGCGTTGTTTGCAATTTTCCCCTAATACATACGTGGACTGGCGTAGTTTTTGTTCAGAGGTCACGGAGTACTGGTTCGAAAAACAGGAACCGATCGGTGGTCCTGGAGTTGTGGTTGAGGTGGACGAATCGGCTTTTGGAAAAAGAAAGCACGAACGCGGAAGACTATTAAGCCAGACCTGGGTCTTGGGGGGAATCGAACGTGTAAACAAGATATTTTTCGTAGTGCCTCTAGTGGAGCCATTAGTTCAAAAGAGAGACGCAGCCACTCTTATTCCCCTAATCCAGAAGTATATTCTTCCTGGGTGTCGTCAATACCGACGGGTGGGCAGCGTCTAACTTTGAAAGACTACGGTTATACGCACGGCGTGGTGAACCATTCTCAAAATTTTGTGAATCCAGAAAACCCCGAAATCCATACGCAAAACATTGAACGACTTTGGAGGGATATAAAAGAGTGGACGAAACGGCCTGGAATTAAGGCTCAAGTGGGAGAACAAGCTCTTCACAAATTTTTGCTGGAAGCTGCGAAGCTATACTCTCCTCAAAGCGTCAGACAGGGACCACGACCGGAAAAAGTCCGAATCCCACATGACGACGACGAGTCAGAGGAAGAGGCAGATTATTGAAAAATTTATTGTTTAGCTTGAGAGATATTATTTTTATTTAGGTGTAGTATTAAGGTTAAGTTTACTTTAAATAGACTCGGTAATTATAGAAATAATAATGGCCTATTTAGACACTGTCAACACAGCTACAGACTTTTTCACTGTAGGTTGCAGTGGTTTTCAGGTTAAATTTGGTCAGCAGCCAGATTACTAACTATGGTGAAGCTAAATTCATCAAAATTAATTTAGACTTACCAAAAATGAAGTTGCCAGTTGAACGTTACCCTTTCAGTTTCTAACTGATTCATAAGTTTCATTTAGTTTCCAGTTTTTTTTTAATTTTCGTTGTTAAGTTTTAGGTTATTGTTTAACACACTGCTAGGTTATTTATTTGTAGGGGCTATTTCCCAGACCTAGGTTTTGCAGGTTAAGTTAGGCTAGGGCTGGATTGCCCTTAAGTTTTTGGTTTTAAAGGTTTAAGGTTTAGAAGGTTTTATTTAAGTTAAGTTAGGGCTATATTGCCTTTAGGTTTTAATAGGGGCTATAACAGCCATTTAATTATTGAGTTAGGGCCGTTGTAGCCCGGTTCGAGTTTCGTCTAGGTACCTAGTTTTTCTCTTACCTTAGTTATTTTCTTTAACTTACTTGCACCTAGTTCTGATCGGCCTCTATTTAGTTAAACATGGGTTTTGATTAATTGCAGTGGTTATTAATTAAGGATACGATTTAATTAAAGGTTGTTAGGTTTGAAGGTTGGCTCAGTTTCCCGGTTTGGGTAACCACGAGCATTTTAATTTTTTTGAGAAAAAAGGGCCCGCTTCATGCGGTCAAAAATTTTCAAGACTGGGCAAAGCTCCGTTTTTCTTTGTCCCAGAAACTTTTTTTTTCCTTCTTTTGGTTAATTAGGGAAACCCAACTTCACTAGTTGGTTAGAAACGAGGGTTTTTATTTTTATTTATTTTGTTTATATTTTCTTTGGAAATATATGCGGTTATTTCTAACCACTTTTTTCAACATTCCCCCCAAGGGGAAAAATTTACCCAGAATTGTATTCTTGGGAAATTTTATTTTATTTTTTTTTTTGAATGAAAATGACATGCTCTTCAGAAAAGTTCCTTTTAGGTGAAATATGAAGATGAAAGCGTCTTTTCTGTAGAACGTTGGTCCTAAGTTATAGCTATTTACAATTATTTACAATTTTCTATTTGTGGTCTTCACAAAGATCCACTCTGTATTTTCCTTTGCAGTTCTTCCCGAAATCTAACTGCAGCTTGTCTTTGTGGTCGGGGTTGAGTAGCGGCAGTAGTAGTGTCAGGAGAATCTACAGTTCCTGTTTCTGTGGAAGAATTTTCCAGTTCTTCCAGGTCAATATTCGGCTTATCAGTTATTTCCAGTGGGTATAACCGATATATGTGTCTTCTGGAGAGATGACCATTGGGTGTTTTTACAGTTACATGCCTGATTATGCCATCTTCATCTGGGTGTAATGTTTCAATTACAGCAATCTTCCAGAAGTATTTGGGATTCATAGAATTTTCATCTAAGAGACATAGTTCTCCTACTTTAGGTTCTTTACTTACTGGTTGTTTGTGTTGTTGGTATTCTTTTTCCCTCAAACTACTCAAATATTCGTATCGCCATCTTTTCTTGATTTCTTGAGATTGTTTAGCTCCCTTATGAAAGTAATCCAGTATTTTCTTTCTTTCTTTGTCCTCTGTTGTTGTCATATAATCAGCATCCACCTGATCGTCTTCATTAACAGCTTCTTGGGTATCATTAGTGGTTAAAAAGTTGAATTTGGTATTGTCATACCCAAAAAGCAACTTGAAAGGAGTTAGTAGATCAGAGGAAGGATCTTCATTTGAATTAACATAAGTGAGTGGTCTTGAATTAATTGTGTTCATTATTTCAAGAACAATTGTTTTTAGTTCAGTTAACGGGATTTTTCTTCCTTTTAGGGAGGTATAGAGGGCTCTTTTGACTAAACCCACCATTCTTTCAGCTATTCCTAAGGTTCTGGGTGAATAGGCTGCTGTAAATTTCCACTGGATACCATGATCAGAGAGGTACTGAGACACAAGAACATTTTGGAACCAATGTTTAAGGTAATCTTCAGATCTTTTGAAGGTGGATTGATTGTCTGAAATCAAAACCTTTGGAAGGGAGTAGTTTAAGGACAAATGGTAGAGTTCTCTTAAAAAGGTTTTAGCAGAAAGGTCAGTGCAGATGTGAAGGCTGGTGAATCGGTGGCGCAGCAAGTGAACAATAATAAGTAGACTTTCATGAATTGGTTATTCTCATCCTGGACAGAAATTGGACCAACATAGTCAAGGGCAGTTTTTTCAAAGGGTTTTTCATAGCTTAAACGTTCCGTTACTAAGGGTCCAGTAGTAGGCACTTCATAAGCCATGGCAAAGTATTTTTGGCAAAACAGACATTGTTTCAGAACCTTTTTAACTACTTGCCTTATTTTGGGGATCCAGAATTCCTGTCTGAGGAAATTGCATGTGGTAGCTAAGGTTGCATGACTGGCTTTTGCATGACATTCAGTTACAATTAACGTTGTTAAATGAGAATTTTCGGGCAGTAGTACAGGATACCTAGCAGAATAGTTAAGGTTAGTTGCATATTTATATCTCCCCATTGTTCTGACTAACCCTTCTTTGTCAATGAAGAGTTTTAGATTCTTTTGCAGCTTTGTTAGGTCCTCAACTTTTTCTCCTTTATTTAGTTTGTGGATTATTTCTTTTTCTTTTGAGAAATGTTGTTGCTGGACTAATTTTAGCCAGTAATTTGTGGCCTTAGTTTTGTAAGCTGTATGATTTTTCTCCAAGACAGCAATTTGTTCTTCCATTGTCAGGTTACATTTGGGGTTATATTTGTGAGTGCGGAAGTACTTTAAGTTTTCTATGAACCGTAGAACATAGGCAGTGATTCTGACCAGTTTTTTCCTGTTAGAGAATCTTTCCATATTTAACAAGGGAGTTTTTTCATTTATTTCTTTACAAGTTGTTTGACACACATTTATTGTTGTCTGTAAGGTTTCTTGGTGGGGGTTAAAAATTAAGTTGGTGGGCCATTCAATTTCATTTCTCAAAAATGTGGGACCATGTTGGTAAAAGTGAAGAAGTTTTTGAAATTTCTTGAAAGATATTGGTCTGGTGAGTAGGTCTGCTGGGTTGTCTTCTCCTGCTACATGTCTGAATTCCAGGTGATGGTTTAAGTTTCTTGTTGCTTCCTGAATGTCTTTCACTCTGTTTTTTACAAAGATTGATTTCATTTTTAGAGATTTTTGAGCAGTCCAATTTAAAGCCACTTGTGAGTCTGTCCAAATTATTGTTTTGAAGAACTTTTGGTTTTCTGAGTTTTCTTCTAGGTAGGTTTCTTTAAGGTATTCTAGGACTTTGGTTCCTAGGCAGATTGCCATTAATTCCAAGTTACAAATGGTCCAATTTTTTGATTTGGGATTGACTCTTGATTTAGCGTAAATTAGTTCGGATTTTCCATTTCCAACTAGATAGCAACTTACTGCATAACCTTCTTGGCTGGCATCACAAAAGATGTGGAGTTGAAGATTTTCCATGAGAGGTTTGGGATTTTCAAAAGCTTGTCTAGGAAAATTCAGAAATTCCACTTTGTTTATTTCTTTACAAAGTTTTTTCCATTCACGCAGCATTTCCAGTTCTAGATATTCATCCCAATTTTTTTTGGTAGCTGTTACTTTCTGCATGAAGAGTTTTAATTTAAACACTAAGGGTGCAACAAATCCAATTGGATCAAACAATGATTGCACAGAACTTAGTATTTCTCTTTTAGTTTTGGCTTCTGAGTTCAAGTTTACCGTTTTTAGATGGAGTGTATCAGCACTTGTGTTCCAACCATATCCTAATAGTTTTACATTTTCTTTATCTTCGGAGGAGGCTATGTCATGTTTTTCAAATAGTCCTTGAAGTTCTGAGTGATTAGAGGCCCATTCATATAGCTTCAAATTATATTCAATTAAAGTGTTTACACTATAATTGTAAAGGTCTTTGAGTTCTGAGAGATTGTTGGCATTAATTAAAGCATTGTCCATGTAAAAGCGGTTAGCTAGGTAGTCTGCCACTTGGTTTTGTTGTTCATTAAAATGTGTTGTAGAGATTGTTGTAGTAAAAATGGACTGCTTTTGTTGCCAAAGGTAACTCTTCTATATTTATAGCAGATCAGGTTGTTGTCATTTGGAGCCAATTGGGTATTCTTTACCCACAGAATTTTGTGGGCATTGCAGTCAAATTCTGTTTGATATTTAAGTTGTAAATATGCTTTTTGAATGTCCCCAATCATCAAATATTTACCATGCCTTAATTTAATGCACAATTTTGCTAAGTGAGGTAGGAGTGAAGGGCAGTCCTCAGTAGCATCATTTACGGTTATTTCTTCTGGTTTGCTTTTACCCGAGGGATCTACTACAATCCTAACTTTAGTTGTTTGTACCCCAGGGCGAACTACGGGAAAGTGAGGTAAAAAATTTCCTGCTTGTCTTAAGTGTTCTGTTAGAGGTACTTCTTCTATTATTCCTTCCTGGAATTGTTGTTCAAGGATGTCTGAATAAGGTTGCATTAAGTTATCTTTTTTTAATTTTTTGCAAGTGGACTTTAACCTGCTAATAGCATAGTTAAAGTTTGGTGAAATTTTATCTTTTTGGTCATTCCATGGTACCTTAACAGACAATCTTTCATCTTCTATTTTAACTTCCTTTTCAAAGTTTGCAATCAGATCTTTTTCTTTGTTTGAAAGTGGTTCATCCCCAGAAATACCCAAGTTTTCTAGTTTGCTAAATTGTGCAATCTGGTGTTCAATTTTTTTTAGATCTTCATTAGAAGTTGTACTAGTAGGTAGCGGGTTGGTAATACAGAAGCTGATCTGATCTCTTATTGGTTCTTTTTCTTTTTCAGGGTAGTAATCTGAAGGGAAACCCAATAAAAGTATTCCATAGGGAGATTTATAACAAGAGGCAGTATGAATCTGATGACTGCTGAGGGCAAAAAGTTTGTGGGTTGCAGCCCCAAAAATTAACATGAAGTCAGCCACTTCATCAGCTTCAAAGTGATCTGCAAGCTGATAATTTAATGATTTTAAATAAGTTTGAAGTTTCAGTAATCCTGGAACTTCATATTTAATATTAATATCATCAATTATGATAGCTTCTATTTCTTGGTAGTTTCCAGGGTTTCTAGAATCCTCCAATTTAATTATAGCTACTTCATAATTTGGTTGTTTCTTGTCGGCTATAAATCCTGTTATGGTTATGGATTCCTCGTAGTGTTTAGTTGGAAGATTTAATTTTTTCACGAGTTCCTTGGTAATGTAGCTGGCTTGACTACAATTATCCAAAAGTGCTCTGCATTTAATTGATTTTTCTGAGTTTCTTATTCTCATTTGCATGGAAGGGATTAATGCTACTTCTTGATCAGTGTTTTTTAAACTTAATAAGTTAGTAACTTGTTTCCCTTGTTTGGAGTTTTCTTTTTGGGTAGCTACTTCCGTACTGGTTTTGGTTTTCTTATCTTCCTCTGGTTTTCCTTTTTGTTTGGTACAAAGGAAGGATAAATGGTTAGAAAACCTACAAAATGAACAGGGTTGTAAAGAAATGGGGCATTCTTTGGCTTGGTGTTTAGATGAGGTACATTTAGTACAATAATTTAATTTAGCAAGTTTTTTCAGTTTATCCCAACTTTCAGGGAAAGAATCACATTTTGAGATTTGTGAGAGTTTTTCTTACACAATTTGCAGTAAGGTTCTCTCTGGTCAGTATATTGAGCTCTTCTTGAGGATTGTCTTTGGGTAGAAACCGCCAGAGCAGCTGTAGTTTGGCCAGAATACCATGGTTTTCTGGCTGGTTCTGGAGAGAAGTTTCTTTTTTGTTTAGGTATCAAGGTAGTTAACTCACTTTGTTCCAGATCAAAATTAACATTAGCTAAGGTTTTGGTAGCTTCAGCAATTGCTTCTTTAAAATTATTAAAGGGGTCATAGAGTTTAAACCCACAAGTTCTTAAAAATTCCTGAGTTTCTTGAGTTAGTTTATTATAATATACATACAAGAGTATATCTTCTAATTCTAATTTTTGAGTTTGCATTAAATTTATGGTAGAGTGCATATCTGCTTGAAAGTCATGAAGTGATTTAAAATTTTTGGTTATTATGGATTTAGTTAAAAGGGATTTTATTATGGAGAATTTAATTTGGCCTGGTGTTGCATAACAGCCCTCCAACTGCTGCCATGCTTCTTCATAAGATGTTTTACTTTCTTGCATGCAGTTTATTTGAATGGCAGGGTTTCCACTCAAATGTTGTTTTAGGTAGGCAAATTTCTCTTCTTCGGAAAGACCTATGTTATCATAAATGTTTCTGAATGAGGTCTTAAAGTTTTGAAATTTAGAGGGATTTCCATCAAATGGTAATATTTGAAGCTCAGGAATTTTAGTACTTATTCTTAGTTTAGGTTTGGCTTCGGCATTATTTTCTTTTTTAGTTGTTAATGCTTGTATCATTTGATCTATTTCAAAGTGGTAATAACTATTTTTTTCATCTAGTTCTTCTTGTTTATCCTCTGAGAAGCCTTCGGAACAAACATACATTCTAAGGATTTCCTCGTCTAAATTTTGTAACTTGTCCAGTTGTGAGGACAAAAGCCGAGCATGTGAATTTTTTTGTTCCTCAGTCCAATCATCCCATCTCTCTTTGATTGTAGCTAAAAGTTTAGTAGCTGAGGTTCTGATTGCTCCCCTCCTTTTTACCAGTTTACTAGTTTCAAGTGCTTCCACATCACTTCCCAACCAGGTCTCCATACTTTTTCCACGAGTGGCTTCAGTTTGATTAGCCATTTTTAGGTTTATTATAAATGATATTTATATTTAAATTTTCAGATTATGTAAAAAATTTAATTCACTGGATTTAAAACTATTGTATCAGAATTAAAACAAAAAAGGGTAACTAACTTCTCGACTGCCCACCCGGGGGCGCCATATTGAAAAATTTATTGTTTAGCTTGAGAGATATTATTTTTATTTAGGTGTAGTATTAAGGTTAAGTTTACTTTAAATAGACTCGGTAATTATAGAAATAATAATGGCCTATTTAGACACTGTCAACACAGCTACAGACTTTTTCACTGTAGGTTGCAGTGGTTTTCAGGTTAAATTTGGTCAGCAGCCAGATTACTAACTATGGTGAAGCTAAATTCATCAAAATTAATTTAGACTTACCAAAAATGAAGTTGCCAGTTGAACGTTACCCTTTCAGTTTCTAACTGATTCATAAGTTTCATTTAGTTTCCAGTTTTTTTTTAATTTTCGTTGTTAAGTTTTAGGTTATTGTTTAACACACTGCTAGGTTATTTATTTGTAGGGGCTATTTCCCAGACCTAGGTTTTGCAGGTTAAGTTAGGCTAGGGCTGGATTGCCCTTAAGTTTTTGGTTTTAAAGGTTTAAGGTTTAGAAGGTTTTATTTAAGTTAAGTTAGGGCTATATTGCCTTTAGGTTTTAATAGGGGCTATAACAGCCATTTAATTATTGAGTTAGGGCCGTTGTAGCCCGGTTCGAGTTTCGTCTAGGTACCTAGTTTTTCTCTTACCTTAGTTATTTTCTTTAACTTACTTGCACCTAGTTCTGATCGGCCTCTATTTAGTTAAACATGGGTTTTGATTAATTGCAGTGGTTATTAATTAAGGATACGATTTAATTAAAGGTTGTTAGGTTTGAAGGTTGGCTCAGTTTCCCGGTTTGGGTAACCACGAGCATTTTAATTTTTTTGAGAAAAAAGGGCCCGCTTCATGCGGTCAAAAATTTTCAAGACTGGGCAAAGCTCCGTTTTTCTTTGTCCCAGAAACTTTTTTTTTCCTTCTTTTGGTTAATTAGGGAAACCCAACTTCACTAGTTGGTTAGAAACGAGGGTTTTTATTTTTATTTATTTTGTTTATATTTTCTTTGGAAATATATGCGGTTATTTCTAACCACTTTTTTCAACACAGATGAACCAGAATCACTCCAATAAGGTGAGGTTAGGTAAGGTTAGGTTCGGTTCCTAGGTTTTCCGTTGGTTTTTGATGTGATTCATCTGAAAATGACATTCATTTCCGTCGCAAATCACTCGTTTTTGATCCCCCCAACCCAAAAACCCCGATTTCCCACGCATTCCCCCATATTGTGCGGGGGGGGGATCACAAAAACTAGTAATTTGCGACAGAAATGAATGTCATTTTCAAATGAATCACATCAGAAACCACCAGAAAACCTAATTTTTATTTTTCAAAACGAGTTGTGGTTGAAACTATAAATTTACCCCAAAATGAATTGAAGTAATTATTATTTGTTAATTTAATGTGCTACCAACCACAAGGGTTATGACTTATGAACACATAATTGAAGTAATGGTGGTTTTAAGTTAGGCTTAAGTTTGAAAACATTACTTTGTTCTTGAAATAAATTGCCTAGACATTTTACAATAGTATACATTACCTTAGTCGTCAAATCAAAGAAAACAAAAATTAAAGGCTAACGAATGGTTAACATTTAACATTAATATATGATGGAATATATGATGGAAATTAATAAATTAATATATGATGGAATTAATAAATTAATATATGATGGAAAAAAATTCCAAGAAGAAAAGAGAGAGACTTGCATGAATCGATCATGTTATTCTAATTAAAATAAATATGTTCTATGGTCATATAATTTGTTGTGATTAAGGAAAGGAAACAGGGGGTTGATTGTGATTAAAATGGATTCTATCGTGGTATTTCAAAATATAAGTTTCAATTCACATGTCATAATTTACTTCCATGAAAAAATATGGAAATCACTTAAAAAAAGTTTCACTAAACTGATGATTTTGCTGCATATCTTTCCCTGAAAAGTCTCCAGAATGTAGCATTATGCAGTTCCATTTTTTTTTAATTTTCACGGGGAGCATGCCCCCGGACCCCCCTACCCTACCCATCTTCGCCACCATCCCCCTTGTTAAAATTTTACAATTCGACCACTGTATATATACAGAGTGAGTGATAAGTCACGTCCAGTGGGAGTTTTTATCTGTTGTTCATGTTATGTTTATGTTTCAGATAACTACTAGAGATGGCTGACCCCATGAAGTACACCTCATCAGAAAAAGTGGAACTAGTGCTCCTGCACGTTGCTGGAATGAGTCAAATAGAGGCATGTGAAGAATTCCATCGCCGGCATCCTATTGTGAAAAATGCTCTGTATGAATTGGTCTCCAATTAACCCACTCCTAACATCTCCAGTCTAAGTGTAGAGTAGGTTAAGCCTAGCCTTGTAGGGGTCAGCCTAGAGATTCCGGAAATGGTCTAGAGCGGGTAGAGTAAATTGAGGTCCACAGTAGGATTCCTCACTAAATTAGGTTAGGGTAATTTACCGTAGCCTTTGTTAAATTATGAGTTGATGCTAGGTCTTAGACCACAATGTAGGCCTAATTTAACTGGACCTAGTTTAAATGTTATCACTAAACTGGGGCTTAGAAATACAATGGTTCACTTACTGAGTGTTATTAGATAAGTCCTGGTCTCCTGGTAAGTCAGGCCTGATCTTCTTATTGGAGTCTTTCTTCTATTTGCTTAATTTAGTTGAGCGTACTTGAGATGGTCTTGGTATTCCGTTTCAAGCCCCTTCGCTCGCCATGCCGCTCTTGCATGTCCTTTGTTCAGGCTTTTTCCCCCAGCTTCTTTTGTGTTTGTTGGTTGATTGGTAGTGTGTTTCAATACTACCAAGCACGCTCTATCACACAGTATATAAATACTAGTATGGAGATTAACTCTGGTGAGCAACCAATTGGTTTCATCCACCCAGTCATTGACATAAAAGGCGTTTACCTACCTACCTACCTAACTAACTACCTACTTACTAAGTAGACCATTTTCGTTTTACCGCCCAACTACCCACACGTATCAATTTTCCATACTATGAAGCCAAAGCCAAAGCCAAATCATGGTATGGTGGGGCGAACAATGGAAGTCTTGAAGGAGACGCAGTGGACGGCCTCGTACAAGTACAGATGAGGAGTCGTGTGTCGATGTACTAGCTAAATAAAAGTAACTTGTAGTCCACATTGTTCAACCAGAAAAGTAGCACAAAAAACAGGACTTTCTCAAACAGCTGTGGAGCGCATTCTCAAAAGGTATCGATTTCATTCGTAAAAGCTATGTATGTATATTATTAAGAACAATTAAGACATAAGGAAAACTCAAAGCCACAAGGCCTTTCTAGGTTATTCATGTCCAAAATACTGTGAGAACCAAACCACCCTTAATCATACTGTGATGTTTTACTCCAGAAGACTACAATTGTACAAAGAATCCCAGCTATTTCCAAAGTTTTTCCTAAAACCATTCTTAGATCCATGAGATTGTGGCAAGAACTCTAACACAGAATTCCCGTTTTTTGATAATCATAAATTGATATAATTTATATCGCCATCCATTGTATTGATACACGTAAGAAACCCAGCTGTTAAGAAGATTCCCCTTTTAATTAGTGTTACTATCAACTATACTTAACCTTTCTACTATTTCCAAGATTTTTCTTTGATTAAAAAATTGATTGAGTCCTTTCTTAAAGCTACCAAAGTACTACTCTTCATCACTACAGTTGGCAAATAATTCCAAAACGTCACCCTAAAACTGAAAGAATATTTACATGAATCTAATCTACAAATTTTCCCATTTTTTATTGTAACCTGTAGTTATATTCTCAGTTTCTAACAAAATTATTTTTTTATATCTTAAAAAGCGATTAACATTTTGAATAGTTCAGTCATGTCATTCCTAATATAGTTTCAAATGAAAAAAACATTCTTTATTCCTTTTGTCTATCCCTATAATACTTTTACCTCAAACCAAGGACACGTTACTCTGCACTGAACACATTCTACCATATCCATATCGTGCCTGAAATCCTACCGAATTTACACAACCTGTAACCAGAGCTGGGCAGTATTTAAATACATTTGTATTTAAATACGTATTTAAATACATTTGTGTATTTAGAACTGTATTTATAAATACATTGTTTTTCATGTATTTAAATATAGTATTTAAATACTTTAATGAGTATTTAAATACAATGTATTTAAATACTCAAAATATAAAAATGTAAATACTTTTACTGGTTTAATACACGTTCTGTACTAGCACAGTACGACGCGTCGACAGTGTAGTACAGCATGGTTCATGTTTCAACGTGTCAGTTCAATCAGTTGCGTGCCACTCTTAGTCGAAAGCGGTTGATTTCTTTATCGTGTGCGTGTCATGGCTTCAACAAGCAAATCCGGTGAATCAAACAGTGATATATCTGCAGATAACAATTTAGTGCACCCTCTGTTTGATGGAAAATACTTTAAAATTAAATCTAAAGACGGTAATAAGGTAAAGTGCATCTGCTTGCTGTGTAAACACGAAGTCTCTGCTGCAAGCAATGCTACAACGAATCTGTACACTCATTGAAGGTAAGTGTTTTTTTAGACATCAAAAAATATCTTGAAATTGACCGAATAATCGTACAAAACGGCTCTGCCTTAAGTGGGCCTGTGTAACTAACTCGTTGCAATCAATCCAATTTGCGATGGAAAATTCATTGATGAAAAAGCTTTTAAAATCGTCTGATCTATCGAGTGGTGTATTTATTTCGAAATTCACCGTGTCCCCTAAAGTAGAAATTTATCAAAACATGAATTAGTTAATGCATATGTTAAAATTTGTATGTATTTAAAATGTATTTACAAATGTATTTAAATACAATTGATGTATTTTGTATTTAGTATCTAAATACATTCGTAAAATGTATTTAGTATTTAGTATTTAAATACATTTCTCCCATGTATTTAGTATTTAGTATTTAAATACATTCAATGTATTTATTGCCCAGCTCTGCCTGTAACCATTTTCAGATGAATTTTTAATTGATATTCATGGCTCTATTGACCTTCATTTTTACTTATCATAGTACATTATTTCACATTCCAAGAGTCGTTACAGCGATGAAATGATCAGCAAGGTCGGCCTTAGGCAAAATTGTGACCTGTGTGAACTTTGTATCTGACGCCCCCTACCCCTATTTTAACGAAAGATTCATGTAAAAAGGCTTTATTTTATACATAATTTATTTTATACATAATAAAAAAATTATTCAAACGTTAATTTTTCGTGCCTTTGCCGCCGCAAAATCTGATATAGCATGTGACAGGTCTATTTTGCGAGCCACCTCATTCTCAATTGAAAGGATAGCTAGCGAAGTAAACCTGTCGTCTCCCATGGTCGATCGCAGGTAACTATGAGCTTGAACTTTGAGAAGCTCCGCTCGCCAATTGCCACTGAGATAGGCAAGGTTAATAATATCCTGAGTGATACCCAGGTGTTCGGAAAATTGTCACAAAGATTATTATTCAAAATAAATTGCACTACTTCTTGAGGAGTGCTGCAATCCTTAGGCAGCAAACATGTGAAAAAGCCTAGCTCTTCGCCAAGGTCGAAACTGGTAATGTCACAGCTTTCTCCGTCTTTCAATGCGTGATGAAGTTCTTTAATGAAAATTTTTTGTCAGGAAGTTGTTTCAAATCATAAAAGAAACCCCAAAGGTCTACATGTTGTTTTATCTGTTCAAACCGTTCTTTTATTGACAATCTCGCGGTATCTATAAGCTGTCAGAAGAAGTTAATTTTGAACTTGGTTTCCGGGTTCATAGTAATAACTTCATCTTCACCTTCGTAGGTAAACTGGCGGTTTTTTACAACGAATGCGTGAAGGTGACTTAAACGTTGGATCAACACCAAATGTTTCAGCCATTTCCTTTGCTTTTATTAAAGCTTCTTCATACACTACATCCCCGTATTTTACATCGTACAGTAGTTACGGCAAGTTATCATATTTTGGGCCGCAGCAATATCGCTACTTTTGCTTTGCATGTTTTTGCTTATCATATTGACCTGCAAAAGGATGCCGTACCACACCATGATAGAGATAAGGAAACTATATTTAGTAATTTGTCTGTGAGAATAAGTGCTTCAGGACGGATGCTTGTGCCCGCTTTCTCCGATTCAGCTAATGTAATAAGGGCATCGTAAACTTCAACTGTCTGGTATCGAATAGCCCTAAGGCTGTCGACTATGCACTCCCAGCGCGTTTCGCATACTGGCTTCGCAGTGAGATTTTTGACGTGGTCTGTGAGAAGCCCCCAACTGTAAACAGAGGCAGAGAACAGAACATAAATTCTTTGTACAATGCCTAAAAGGGACACAGACTCCGTTTAATATAATAAAGCATTCCCCACAACGAGATTGAGCGAATGACATCCGCATAGAACGAAAAGGCTCTTGGGTTTTTAGAGAGAATTCTCGCCTGCACACCCTTACTTTTTCCTTTCATATTTGCGCCGTTGTCATACCCTTGACTCCGACAGTTTTGGATGTCGATTTCATATTTTTCAAGTGTTGACAGGATGGTTGCAGAAAGTCCTGCCTCTGTGGTCTCGTTCACTATTATAAAACCAATGAAATGTTCTTGAATGTTAACTTTGCCATATGATGTGTCAATAAATCTTACCATAAAAGACATCTTTTCAAAATGGCTTACATCCGGCGTACAGTCTCGAGTAGCGAGTAGTACTTGGCACTCTTTAGCCTTGCAAAAATGTCTTCAAGAACTTTCTTCGCTGTTAATGCAATTAGTTCATTCTGGATTATTTTTCCACAGTTACTCTTTCCGTTACTTCCTTCGATATCAAGTGCCTCAAGTGCTCTTTCATAACTTCGTCGTACTTTCCTAGTAGCTCCACTAAACCTAGGAAGTTTCCATTATTCTCCGTATAGAGCCCGTCAGATGAGCGACGGAAAGCCATATTATGTTTCATAGTAGAGAGTTACACTTAAGAGTCGCTGTAAGACTTGTTTCCAGCGTTTCTGCTCATGTTCGATTTTGCGTTGAAGCTCTGCGTCAGTGCAAGCATTTTGTTTCATCCTTCCTTCTGTTCCAACCCATGTTTGATATGACTGAAAATGATTGGGTGACTTTTCATGACTCATGAGAATCGCCGACATGTCTCCAATCACTCGATCTATCAATTACCAGAGATGATCTTGGATTGAAGTCGGACAACTTACAACAAAAGCAGAATACCTTATCCGTGGACTTCGAATAAAGAAGCCAATGCCGCTTCAGGACTTCACTAGTTTTAAGCTTTCTGTCCAGAAACGCCAAAGAAAAATGACGGTTGTACTCATCCAGAGAAAAAATCGTCTCGAATTTTAGGCGTCAGACTAGGCCATAAGGCATGATCATAATCGACAGTGACTGTTATAGCACCCTCTCTGATATAAATGGCATCTTCACTGTTATTTGTAAATGTCGTCTTTGGTGTACGCGTTGAAACAGACTGCAAATCAGAGCCAGAATCGCCGATGGCTGCTACTAATTTCCCTCGCTCATCAGTGGCATCGTCATTGTTTTCTCCAACTCGTTGTAGAAGTTTGACTAGATGCAAGTCGAGTTCAGAATCGCCAATGCTTGCTTCGCTGCAACCAGCTTCCTTAGTCGCAAGGTTTTCGGGGTAGACGTAAAGAATTTTCTTAATATGAGTACATCTGCACCTTTCTTTATTCCAACCTGTCGCTCTGCTTTTCGTTTTCTGTTCTGGTCCCCTGATAGTTTCTCCTTTTTAGTGATATTAGAAGACATTATACCACCCTTCTGAAGAAAAATATATTAGCAATTTTTTAAGTTGTTTCAAAATTATTTTTTACTTTTCAGTTCAGTTAATTTATATATATACTGTATGATGATAATTATGGAGACTTATCTCGGGGAGAGAGAGAGAGACCAAAATAGTATTCCCGTCTCCCTCTAGGCCACGTAACGTCTGGTTCGATCGCGTTAGTCTACCGAAGTAACAAACTGGGCGAGGTTGAATGAGAAGTTATATTAAAGTCTTTCAATGAGTAGTAGAACTTGATGTTAATGAGTGTACTTAATAACGCAGGAATTAATTCACCAGCGAAGTTAAGTGTGTTCCCGATGTAGATAGGTTACTAATCATAACGTAATTGGGTAAATTAATCTCGAATTAGTTCCTAGCCACATAAACTGTTAAATATGTTACTGTACTACTCATTAGTTTGTTTAACAATGATATAATAAATCAGGGCCGGATTTAGGGCAGGGCAAAATGGGCAGCCGCTCAGAGGGCCCCATAAAAGAGGGTCTACAAAACTGTTCAAAAAAATATTTTTTATAGTGTTTGCAATAGGTCAGATTCGGAGTCATAATCAGAATCAAACATAATTATGGAAACTGATTAATTGATAAATAAAATAAATAATTGATAAATAAAAATTGATTAATAAGTTTCGCTAAGCTTTACTGAATCTCCTCGTAATCCTTCTATGACGTAACAAGTTACCAGAATATATCCAATATATAATTTTTTGTGGGACATGCAATTTAATCTATCCAAAAGCGGTCGAGTGTATGCACAAACAAAATTCGGTTCACAGAATAAATCTCATAACCTATAAACTATAAATTTGAGTAATTAGCATTATATTTGGAAAAAAAGTTATGTAATATTTTGTTTTTATATAAGAAAAGGGTATCAGTGTTAAGTATATACCAAAAATTCTAAATTCGTAATTTATTAGTTAAAGTGTACCACCCATATTAGGGTAACTAGCCCAATTCTTAAGTTTTTCTGTATTAGGCTAGATACCCATGCTTTCACATTTATCTTTTCATGTAGTAGGCCAAATTGCGTGTTAATTATGTTACGCAAACAGTGGCGGTTCCTCATATGGGCAATATGGGCAGCCGCACAGGGCGGCATTTGTGGAGGGGCGGCATGAGCGCCTGCAAAAAAAATAAAAATAAAAATAAGAATAAATAAATAAAGAAATAAATAAAAATAAAAAATAAAATAAAATAAATAATAAAAGATCAATAAATATATTTTTATTAATAAAAAACCATCTATTGCATTTTCCATAAACCTTCCCATAAAAGACCTAAACAATGCAAAATGCTTCCAGATTAATATTATTGGGATTAAAGGCCCATACTTTAACATATGTAATGTTATTTTTCTGGGTTTGGTTAAATAGTGAAATGTATATTATTTATTACAGAACGAATCTTCACACTAAGCCACTAAGGTCTGTCAAATAACCGCAAATGGATAAGAAGAGGTCAAAGCTATCAGGTGCTCAGTTTAGAAAAAAGAGGAAAGAAGAAGAGGAGAAACGAGCAAAAGATAAAGGTATAGAGCTATGTCATCTACTCTTCACTGCTATATTGCACTGCTATTTTGTGATATAGCTTTCTGAGTCATTTGAAGTGTACTATTATGTATATAATTAGCCATTAACCAAGGAGGTTGTATTATTCATTTGTTTCCTATTCTAAAAGTTTAATAAATTGTGCTTAATAACATGTTAAATTAATTGTACTAGCCTATTCATGCATTGGTCTGTTATGTTCTATTTTACTATTTGCAGGGGCACTTTTGAAATATTTTGGAACACCCTCTGCCACTAGCCAGGATGAGAAGCCGTCTACTTCTGCCATTATTGAGGCTGAGGAGCCATCTACCTCCTCAGCCTCACATATGTCTCCACAAATGCAGTCTGATCCTGAGGATGAAGACCCATTTGCTTCTACTTCTCCCCGGCAGGACTCTTCAGGTGAGTTTGTGTGCACATATGTCTGTGAGTGTGTGCGTGTGTGTGTATGTGTGTGCATCCCTGCAAAGCATTTTGCAAACAGTTATAAATTATAATGTTATTATCACTGGGTCTGGGTTACTGGGTATGTGTGGTGTTTCACCACCATAACAAAGTGCTGTGAATAATGTGTTATCTAACTTAGGTGTGTATACTAATGAGTAATGCTCTTGTTCTTTCTATTAGAAATGCCTGGAGCAGAATCGCCTCCTGAGGATGAGTCTCTGTCCACCGACCCTGCTAACTGGCCTTCAGTTCTGACTGAGAGAATTCGGACACAACTGGTTTCCAGGGGACCAAGTCAAGTACCATCTGACTTTGTATTCCCTAGAAACGACAGTGACGGAAGAAGTTTCCACCATCAATACTTCAGGAAGTCATTGGTTAGTGGGGAAAATATAACCAGAAGTTGGTTGGTCTATTCCTTAAAAAACAACAGCCTTTTCTGTTTCTGTTGTACATTATTTTCCAAGAGGAAAATAAATTTAACAAGTTTGGGACTCTCGGACTGGAAGCATGCAAGCTCATTGCTCACATCACATGACAACAGTTCAGAACACCTAAATTCTATGAAAATCTGGAAAGAACTGGCAGTGAGGATGAGAAAGGGGGAGACCATTGACAAGCAGGAGATGGCACTTCTGGAGGCTGAGAAGTTGAGATGGAGAGCGGTGCTGACACGTCTCACTGCTATTGTGCATTCTCTGGCAGTTAGGAATTTGGCACTAAGGGGACATACAGAAAAATTGTTCTCACCATCAAATGGCAATTTTCTGAAAGAAGTTGAACTGATGGCACAATTTGATCCTATAATGCAAGAGCACATTAACCGTGTCCAAAAAGGGACCTCCAGTCACACCAGCTACCTCGGCCACCACATACAAAACGAACTCATTGATTTGTCGAGCAGCAAGACCATTTCAGCAATGGTGAGCGACATCAAACAATCAAAGTTTTTTTCAATAATTCTAGATTGCACTCCAGATATCAGCCACACTGAACAGTTGTCAGTTGTGATTCGGGTTGTGTCACTGGAGGGGAAGCCCCATATAAAGGAACATTTCATGGGGTTTTTGGAGGCAGAGGAGTCCACTGGTCAACATTTGGCATCTCTGATTCTGAAGAGACTGGAGGAGCTAAAAGTTCCTTTCATGGACTGTAGAGGACAATCATACGACAACCGGGCCAACATGAGGGGAAAAAACAAGGGTGTTCAATCCAGGCTCCTAGAAATTAATCCCAGAGCTCTGTTTGTTCCATGTGGGGCTCATTCTCTGAATTTGCTTGTGGCCGATGCTGCTAAGGAATCTATTGATGCCACAAGTTACTTTGGCATCTTGCAGAAGCTTTACAACTTGTTTTCAGCCTCCACACAACGATGGGCCATTTTGAAAAAACATGTGAACATCACATTGAAGATGTGGTCTGATACAAGGTTGGAAAGCAAGATCAAGAGTGTGGAGCCCCTGAGATATCAGGCAGCTGCAGTGAGAGATGCACTGATCGAGGTGAGGGACCACACCAAAGACTGTAATAAAGGTCGAGGCTCAATCTCTGTCAGAGGAGGTTGGGTCATACCGCTTCGCCATTTGTTCAGTGGTGTGGCATGACCTGTTGTGCCAAATTCAGCATGTGAGCAAGCAGATGCAGTCTCCTAGCATGCACGTTGATGTTGCAGTAAATCTCCTAAAAAAAACAGAGAGAGGTCTCCGCAATTACAGGGCAACAGGTTTTGTGGCTGCACAAATGGCAGCCACAGATATCTGTGAACAAATGAATGTGGAGGCTGTGTTAAAACAAAAACGGCTGAGGTACACAAAGCGGCACTTCTCCTATGAAGCATCTGATGAGCCCTTGATTGATGCTTTGAAGAAGCTGGAGGTGACATTTTTCAATGCAATGGTTGATGCTGCAACATCAGCCATTCAGGAAAGATTTTCCACGTTGGAAATTGTGGGAGAGAAGTTTGGAGTGCTGACACATTTCCAAAATCTCACATTTGAGGAGCTGACAGAACAATGTGTGAACCTTAGTACTACACTACACTTTAAGGGACAATCTGACTTGGATGGCAGAGAGCTTGCACAGGAGCTGAAGAACTTGCCTGACTTGCCATCAAAGACCATATCCTTGCTTGAACTGCTGACATTTATCCATGAAAGGGAGCTCTCTGAAATATATCCAAATTTGTGGACTGCTCTCAGAATTGGTCTTACTCTTCCAGTCACTGTTGCTGAAGCAGAGAGGAGCTTTTCAAAGCTGAAGCTCATCAAATCCTACCTGAGGTCAACTATGTCACAGGAACGCCTTACCGGTCTGGCCATCATCAGTATAAATCATACAATTGCTGAGCAGATTTCATATGATGATTTAATTCATGACTTTGCATCAAGGAAGGTAAGAAGAGTCAGGCTTTAGATGGCAGTTGTGCTGTGGTGCAATTTATTTTGTTTCTTGTTCAAAGTGTAGCATAATAATTACCCTCTCTTAAGTGTCTTATTCTATTTATGTGATAGAGCATTTGTACAATTTAGAAATTTGATTCTCTAGTTTATTTATGGCAGTTGTGCAATTTAATTTGTATTTTTCCTGTTCATAGTATCATAATTACATTCTCTTAAGTGAGTTATTCTATTTACGTGATGAAGGATTTGTAAAATTCAGAAATTTGAGTCTTTGTTTTGGTTCTGAAGTTCCAACAATTAGTCCAATAAAAAGTTATTTTGTGAAAGAGTTATGTCTGTCCTTTATTTTGGGGGGATTCGAATGTGTGTGTGTTGGCGAACAGGGGGGGGGGGGCGCTGAAGGTGAGGTTCGCCCAGGGCGTCATGTAAGCTAGGACCGCCACTGTACGCAAAGCCCAAACATTTATAAATGTATTATTTAATGTATTTATTTCTGAAGAGATCCAGAATGCAGCGACGCAGCTTGTCAAAATCTACGAGGGTTGTTCAAAAGTAAGTTTACAAGGTTAATTACCGGTGAATTATGCATAGTACAATAATGCTGTTGGTAGTATAGTATTTTAACAGATGTTAATTATCCGTCAACAATGTTAACAGATAATCGCCAACTTTTGGAATCGTTCCACTGGGAAGATATGGATTATCCCCTCCACCCCCCATAGTCCTGACCTTGTACGAGCAGGGGTGTAGTGCTGCGGGAGCTGGAACTTGGAAGTTGGGAACAAACAGACTGAGATGAAAGCACTGGCTTCTAATTGTGATTTCAAATTTTTAATATTCCATGTCTGAGTAAAGTATTATTATTATTATTATTATTATTATATTCCTTAGAGCTCATGTACCTTAAAATTTGCTACTACACCCCTGGGTACGAGTATAATAAATTTCAAGTGTTTGAAGAATCTGGAATGAAATTAAGCTGTGTTGAGTAACTAAGAGCTAAGCTGCTTATCTCACATGGCGGCAACAAACGGACGTGTGATAGGGGCTTTAAACTATGGGTGAATTCCCACTAACATGGCTGAACAGTTTCTGGAAATTGGTGGAACTTTTTTACACCTAATATTGAATCTATAAAACAAAAATCCGAAATATCAGTTATTAATTAAAATCGGTAATTTTAAATAGAAATATTGAATAATTATGTTGCTACATGTTTGCAGTACTTCGCATGATATCTCCCCTCAAAAGCAGTAGCTCATGTCACAGCTACACAACTTCATAATTGGTTGAAGAAACTTATAATTTTTAAAGCAGAGTTGTTAACTTGTTAGGTTGGGCTACTTATAGCATATTCTCTACTGCAGAATCTTCTTAAGGCTACCTGTATTGAAGTCGGTCCACGTTCACATTAGGAGCCATTAAAAAATTACGTAATGCTATTTTTGCTAAAACGTGACACCCCCACCCCCTTGTAACGTTAGACCAGACAACCCCACTAAGATGTTATGTAACTCCTAATAGGGGGTGTCTGGTCTAACGTTACGGAACGTTATAGGGATGTGGGGGTGTCAAATTCTAGCAAAAATAACGTTATGTAATTTTTGAACGGTCCCTTATAACATGTAAATAATTTCGGACAAACAAATTTGAACAGAAAATTTTAAGCCAGTGAAACCTCAACATTTACATTAAGCTCACGAGCCACTTGGATTCTGAATGCAGCTTCACAAATTTGGTCCCACTGTCTTTGGATGAGAAGCTCAAAACAAACCAAAAACAAAACATCTTTATTGCGGATCATTCATAATCTATAGCCACTTAACCTAACATACAAGTACAATCTTACGTATACATTGAACTTAATACAAAAATAAGGCCAACATAGCCACTTAACCTAGCATACTGGCATACTGTTTGATTAATTAATTATCTGACAATTTTATATATATTGTTACTACATGAGACAGCTTATAACACTTACTATAACATAGTTACTTATTATAACACAATTTAATATGCATATATAATCTTTGCTACATTACAAAAATAAGGTATTGTAAACCAGCAGTTGTCTGAACCAAGACTGTCATATAGGCGAAAGATACACAGTATCTGAAGACAGGACATTGTACAATAACACATTAGAGCTGTTTTGGACCCTAGTAATGAAATTACATATATTCTTCCGAATTAATATTTGGCTGGTAGATAGGTTACGCGTAGTAAACATAAAACTGGCACTGCACCATTTTGGTTCCCTACACAGCATACGAAAAATATTATTATAAGCAACAGAGTTTATTCATAGCAGTTTTTGTATAGTTCCACCACAGATGGGACGTATACAATGTAGTACAGTAGGTTCTAAAATGGTAAGTTTTGACTGATTCTGAACACGTACCAAATTTCCTTACTAGTATAGTACCCTGTACATACAGCTTCTTACATTGCTTTTGAATATCAAGTTCATCTCACAGCTCATGAGTAATTACATGACCTAAGTATTTATATGTGTCTTTGACAGGTATTGTCTGACCATTCATTTCAAAAGACCCACTTGATACATGTTTCAGTAGATTACACCTAAAAATCAAAATACAACTCTCTGCCCCATTATAGGTGATGTCATTTTCTATACCATATTGTTCACATTCTCTAATAGTACCCTTAGCCCATGGAGAGGGTACCAGAAGAACAAAGTTATCAGCATACATTAAATGATTAATTTTTTCCTTTCCAATGACACAGCCAGTATGTGCAGTTTTTAGTTCATTGGTAAGGTCATCCATGTATATACAGAAAAGATAGGGTGATAATATACCCCCCTTGCCTAACACCATTAGTTACCTTAAAACTTGGTGATACAGTGCTTTTCTATCTTACAAACATGGTCTGCTCTGTATATCAGAACACAAGTATCCTAAGTATATATTTAAGTACCCCTCGACACAAGAGTTTCTTGAAAAGTTTGTGATGGTTAACTCTATCAAATGCTTTTGATGCATCCAAAAAACAGGAATATACATTGCTACTTAACATCTTGTACTTTAGGACGGCTTCCTTTAGCATATAAATACACATGTCCGTACCATGTTTCATTCTAAAGCCAAACTGATTATCATAAGTCTGCAAGTAAGTGCTTATCCTATTATGAATGACATAAAATGACATCAAAATTTGATGGCTGTGGTATTTGTGTAAATCTATGGTCTCACTGACTTTTACTTGATTTCACAAAAGAGCATTCAATTTTGTACAAGCATGGATTGACTCGATATAGGTGGGCTTTGATCTTCTGCAATTAATCTTTTTCTATTCGAATTTTAAACTATTATATACCCATTAATCTTTATAGAAAATTCAATTTAAATCCCAGTTTCTTTTTAAAAGCTATAAGTTTCTTCATTTATAAAGTTCATTTCCTCCAGACAATCTTCAGCTATGATACAATATGTATGATACAATATGTATGTAAACTATGGTAATGACACATGATGATGATATCTTCAGATTCTTCTGCTATTTCCTTTTTCTGCTACAATTTTGCATTTGTCTGCTATTATTTCGAAAAAGAACTTGAGCAGCTGAAGTCACTCTCTGGTTCCAAGCGTATACTGTCGGACATTTTATCTTGGGAGAAAATCTCCTCCCAAGATTTGTATATTTTCCATTATTTTTTGTTCCAACTTATTTTAAAAGTTATTGTGTACCTTTTATAAGAGGCACATATTTTATATTTATCTTTATAATGGCTTGCTAGATATCCTGAAGATGCCTTTTGCAGTCCAAAATAATTTTGCTTTAGGCTTAGCCTTCGGAGCCATCTCCAGCCAGATCCTTTACAGCAGATCTGTGCATGGAACAAAAGTTAACAATGGACAAGAAACCACAGTCTCGTCCGCCCTCTCTTCTTTGTAAAAATAATCAAGAACCTTCAAAGTCTGGTTTTGGTAATTGTATTTTGTCTCATTATATAGGCCTAACTTAGGGTAGGGCTGTTAGTCTGCTAGTATATATATCCTTTGAACTTTACATACCCTGTCTGGGTTTTCTGGCCTTATTGTAACTTATATTGTTACAATTCGGGCACTTCTTCGTAATAGGTCTCGCATAGAATAATAAAATTTCTTAATTTTAAATGTTAACAGTTAACAATTCGTTTTAGGTTTTGAAGTGCCGTAATAATTGAATGCCTGGTTAGGTCAACTGTACGCCTTAGACGATTAGGTCGTGATATTTTCATCAGTTTTAACGAAAATATCACAACTTAACCGCCATAAGTATAGAATCTGGTAATTATTTACAAAATGCCATGACCTGAAGTTGAAGTGAAAAATATATTTTTCTAGTATATTTTGGTGTGCTCTGTTCAAATATGACCTTCATTTCCTGTGCAAATGGAAAGAGATATGATTTTTTGGATATTATTTTAGTCATATTTCTTTCTGTGTGCAGAAAATGAAGGTCATATTTTTGACATCTAATCTATTATCATACCAAAATATACTAGAAAAATATATTTTTGACTCGTCTAACCTAATCTAACCGTCCTTTTGCTTGAATCTGCTAACTGGGGGGTGAACCAGCTTCCATATTTAGGAATACAGAATTTAAGACAAAATCACTAACTTAATTAGGCCTAATAAATGTAAAATATATTGTGGCTAAAACGTTCAATTGCTTGAATGTATGTCATACCACATCCTTCACACAATGCCATCCTAGAAAAACTAACCCATGAAGATAGGATTGTGGGACATGTGAGTAATGCATAGCAAATTACATCATCATTATTTCCCTCTACAAAAATCTTAAAATTATGATTCTTTGCGCAATAATGCATGTATTTATATATATCTTATAATAATTTTTACTATAAATAAGCATTTGCCCCAGAAATGAGTAGCAAATTTGAATAAAGAGACTAAAATTACCTCATAAAAAGTTATTTTCAATCACAGGTTCAGCTCATGGCATTTAGTAAATATTAACTGAATATGATAATATGGTAAAAATTTTATAGTAGGTACACTAGGGGCCCTTGAGCCCATTTGGGTGTCTCCACTGTTAATATAAACATACTATAAATATAGTTACATGCAAAATTAAGATCCAATTGATCTCTGTAGATTGTCATACATCTACCGTACTAGCTGTACATTAACTTCAAAACTTTGGATCTTGTGGATCATTCATCAATACCACTACTGTACTAATTATAGACATCATATGGTTATCTCATCACAAGAATTTTTACATGGATCTATATAGCTATAACCTGAATAATATAATACAAGCTCTACAATTAAGATAAAAGGAGTAGGTGTGACTGTAAAGACTGTATGGAGTATTTGAATGTACACCCATTCAGGGTCTCCCATTTAAATTAAAGGTGTCTCTGAGGCAAGTGAACATAATGAGTCTTTCATACATCACAGTGTTATGGGGGGCACCACTCAGCAGAGAAATCTCTTTAAATGGCGGGTATAAAGACAGAGTATCCCCTAACCAAGATGCTGCCTCCCTACATCCTATCACTCTGTGTGGGTGATGAGATTTACCCAAATAAAAAATACTATGTATATGTGGGAAGGGTTCACAAACCTCTTCTCCACATCATTACCAGTTCTAGCAAAATGTCATTACCAACTACCTCTTTCAGTCATTAATTTATCTAGTTTATTCTTAAGTCTCCAAAGTATGGGAACTCACAACTTCATCTAAGTTTTTCTATTTGAAAAAATATGTTGTACTAACTGCTAGGTTCAATCTAGCATTAGCCTTAATTCTAATACAATGAGTTGTAGGGTTAAGATCATGATTCACATTGACACCCAAATATCTCCTTTTTTTTTCTTTATTTATCCAACTTCTATCCATGTTAAACTCAAATTCTGGATTGTTATGACCAGGTTGTGGAGTGTGGAGTCGCACGTTTTGAGTCGGAGTTGGAGTCGAATTTTTACAATGTATGGAGTCAAAATTTTGGACCGACTCCACAACCCTGGTTATGACCAACATGCATAACTTTACACTTTTCCACATTAAATTTCATCTCCCATCTATCTATCTGCCCAAGTAACTACTCAATGAATGTCCTTTTGCATTTTCATGGCACCTGTTAAAGATCTTGCATTTTGTCCCAATTTTGTATCATCTGCAAATGTTGAAGTTTTAATAGTTAGACCTTTTTCCAAGTCATTAATATAAATAATAAAAAGTAGAGGTTCAAGTACTGACCCCTGGGTGCTCTACCTTAAAATTTACATTCTAATACGTGATCTACCTTAGATTATTCGGATTAGCAGCAGGTACGTTAGTTAGCCTTATAAGGCTAACTAACGAAAATATCACGACTTAACCTAACCAATCATCAAGGGTGTATAGTTGACCTAACGATTGGTTAGGTTAAGTCATGATATTTTCGTTGTTAGCCTTATAAGGCTAGTTTCACGGTAGATCACAGTTTCGCGGTAGAGCACATATTGGAAGAGCACCGACCCCTGTGGGACTCCACTCACAACAGGGCTCCATGTAGACCTAGTCCCATTTAACTGGACTCTGTTCTCTTTCTTTAAGCCATTCTTCAGTCCAATTTGCTACTGTCCCTTTTATTCCACAAGCTCTAACTTTAACAAGCAACTGCTTATGAGGAAGTATATCAAAAGCTTTGGCAAAATCCAAGTACACAATATCTACAGATTCTTTTTTATCCAGGTGCTTTAACATACTGTACTATCATAAAACTCAATTAAGTTTGTCAAACATGACCTGCCATTTTGAAAGCCATGTTGGCTATTACTAATTCATCCTTCTCAGAATATTGTAATTTTGTCTCTGATAACACTTTGAAGTAATTTGCAAATAATAGACGTTAAACTAATTGGTCTATAGTTTTTAGCTAAGTTTTTGTTTCCTTTTTTGAAAAGTGGGACTACATTTGCTTTTTTCTAGTCTTCTGGAACTTCACTGTTAATCAATAAAAGGTTGAAAAGTATTTTAAGTGTTGGGTTATGTTATATTTTGCTTCCTTTACTATTTTAGGAAAAATTTCATCAGGTCCTGGTGACTTATCTGTATTTAGCCTGTCAATTGCTCTCAAGATATCCAAGTTAGGTCAATTAAATGCCTGGTTAGGTCAACTATGAGGACTTCCTAGAAAGAAATTAGAATAAAACTTTGGATGAATGTGAAATGGATACAACTAAATCTGGGTACCCAAATTTGCCACACTCTCAGGAAACAAAGGACATCATTGAAAGCAGTACGCATAAGCGGAAAAACAGCTGTGCTAAACTTTCTAGAGAGATCGAAGTGTTGAGAGGAAAGATCGTTAGTGTGAGATCATTTGACTGTACCATCATAGGCAAGGTTTAAAGCCTTGGCATGAACTTCCAAAGCCAAGAAAAACTCAACTTAACATCAATGACAGAATATGGTTTGCCCATTATCTTGAAGATTGGGGTGTGGATGATTTCATGCATTTAGCTGTCTCCGATGAATCTTTTGTTTACGTAACACGTCAGCCTAACTACCAAAATGATCGAGTGTGAGCCACAACACCAGATGAAATTGATGACAATGAACATTATCACGAATTATTAAAAAGTCCAGACTGTGTTGGTGTGTTTGTTTTGTTCACTGCAAAGAAGCTCATGTGGGTGCTGAAGCCAAATGGTCAGAGTTGGGATGGACAGTATTTTTGTGATATTATTCTATCCCAGCATGTCATTCCTTTTCCAAGAAACCCAAACAATGTTATGGATGTTGATCAGGTCACACTTCTGCACGATAAGGCCCCCTGCTTTAAGGCATTAGCCACTCAACAGTTGTTGCAGAACCATGAGATTGATTTCTTTGGAAATGAAAAATGGCCACGAAATTCTCCTGACCTCAATGTCTGTGAACACATTGGATCATTTATAAAGGACAAGGTTGAATGTCTCTTGTTTCAAGAACCTGCAGCAAATAGATTTTTGAAGGATACAATGACGCAACACATTGAAACTGTTTTAACAAATTTGCCTAACAATCAAGATCTATTCACGTCACTTTTGGCAAGCGACCCAAAGTGAATTCAGGCTGTCTTGGAAGCCAATGGCGGGAACACCAATTTTTAATTGTTTCTCATTAAATGCAGGATTAAATTCTCTTTTGTAAGGTATGTTTAGTTTTACTATACCTCTAATGGTTTAGGCCATGGGTGGGGGGTGGGGGGGGCTAAGGTTTATTGGAGCCCCGTATATATATAGTTCTTCATTTGGGTAAATCTCATCACCCACACAGAGTGATGGGATGGAGGGAGGCAGCATCTTGGGTTAGGGGATACTCTGTCTTTATACCCCATATTTAGAGAGATTTCTCTGCTGAGCAGTGCCTCCCCCATAGTACTGTGATGTATGAAAGACTCGGTATGGTCACTCAATTAACTGAGTGCTGCAATTTGTTCGTTTTATTTAGTCAATATTGCAATCTTAGCTTTAAACAATAATGGCTGGTCATCCTGCTGCTTCTACTGTTATAGTGCATATAAATGAAATTCTTGACTTATTCTACAGAAATATCACATTTAAAAATTTGTCAAGACTTGCATTTTATATTTTGCATGTTTTAAATAAATATAACCACATGCTGTTGTCCTGAATAATAATTTAACCATAGATTCTATACTTGGGCCACTTAACTTAACCAATCATCAAGGGCATACAGTTGACCTAACTGGGCATTCAATAATTTTCATAGAGGTTTTGATGAATTTTAAGCAACTTTTACCAAAACTGTTAGTTATAGCTACCACATGTATACACACACACACACACACACACACACACACACACAAAACTGATATGCCTAACCAATTGTCAAGGGCATTCAGTTGAGTAATTACTCATTTTAACCCCTGTGGGTCAATTTTGATATGAGAATAGGTTTTTCTGGTGTATTTTGGTTTTATTCAAATCTGACTTTCATTTCTTGTGCAAATGAGTGAATTTTAAAACAAAATATATCAGAAAAACCTATTCTCATATATAATAAACCTAACCTAATATAACTTATATTCAGATAATGCCCTGAAAATACTAATTGCCTTATTAGTATGCACCTGGTGAATTATGTCAAAATACAAGAACTCTCAACCAGAGCATGTGCCAGATTTCATTTTGAATTTGTCATTGGTTAGTGCAGAAGAAATATGAAATAAATGCATGTACAAAATAAAATAGTTCTTATCATCTGTGCATGTGCTGAACATGCACATGTTCTGAAAAACTAAGAATTTGCACAAGAAATGGCTGTTTTATTTGGAATCTATATAAAAAACTGATTATTTATGATACACAATAATTGAAGGCTCCCACAGGAGAAAATCAAATATTAACCTTCAGTTGACCTAACTGGGCATTCAGTTATGACAGCACTTCAAAACCTAAAACAAATTGTAACATTTAAAATTAAGAATTATTATTCTAGTGCAGGGCCTATTGCAAAGAAGTGCCACAATTCATATAAGCTTTAGCTTAGTTTGTTATAGCAGGCAAACTCTTCTGCTCAAAAATCCACAAAACATGTCTCAATTTGCAAAATTTGATAGATGCTGCATTGACTCAAAAATGAGTGTAGTGATATATATCCCACATTGATGAACTTGCACCTCATTGACTTCATTTGGTAAATCTTGAGGAAATGTCATCACCTGCAATAACTTGCTTATAACATATTTGCACAAAAAAATGTACTCTTGAAAAAAGTTATATTGTTATGTAGATTATGGCCATATACGGTAGTTATTTTTTCAAAATTCAAGTTATGACATCTTAAGATTAACCCTTTATTTGCACTGGTTAGATATTACAACCAATATATTGTCTGGATGAGTAAACAGCAGATTGAGTTCAGTGTTAAAAAAAAAAATGGTATTCTATTTTGGAAGAAATAATAGAAACTAGTTGGGTTGCATGGAAACTGGTTAGAAGATATCAGTCTTAACAAAATTGGGTACTTTTCCATTATACCCTTGCAACTTCTTTCCCAGTTAGGTCAACTGTATGCCCTTGACAATTGGTTAGGTTAAATTGTGATATTTTTGATAAAACTTACAAATACTTTAACAAAAACATTAGACTTAACCTAACCAATTGTCAAGGGTGTACAGTTGACCTAAGTGGGAAAGAAGAAATTGCCGGGGTATAATGGAAAAGCATTCTAATTAGTAGCTAGCTATTGATCTAAAGTTGGTAAAATTCCAGAAAGTAGATGCTGTTTAAACATTCCATAATTACCAACTTCACTCAACCTAACCTAGCCTAACCTAATTTAATGTGTTAGCTACAATACAATACTGTACCATACCTGCTATTATCAGCACTACACAAGCACACATGAAAGAAAAATTATATTGCAAAGAAGCACCTGACAAAAGAACATGGATACTTGAGGACACTTATGAGAAAGAGCAAAGCTATCTAAACAACTGACAAAGCAATTAAGTGATACAAAACGTAGTAACATCCAGAAACAGATACTGTTGTTAGAACTTAAAATAAAGGAGTCAACCATAAGAGAATATTGATAATGAACACAAAGCTATTGGCACCATAAAAGAAAATGGCAAATTCTTTTTTTAGCTATGCTAAATGGAAAGCAGTAATCAAAATGAGTATTGGACCATTGCTTGTTAAAGATGGAATATAACTTGCATCTAAGCCATGGGAAATGGCTAACATGCTACAATATCAGTATGCTTTAAGCTGGAGTACTCCTGTAGTAGCTAAGAAAATAAAAAATAAAACATTTTTTAGAGAAGAAAATGACTAAGACAAACCATTATTAGAAGCAGGGCTGTGGAGTTGGTACACAAAACCTCCGACTCTGACTCCTTCCCATTTTTAGTGATGGTAAAGTGTTCAAACACAGTTGATTTCGTTGGAAGTCTCTTTGCCATTGTGCATTGAAGTTTAGAACAAATAATTTTATCAATAATTTGAAATTAAACTTATCAAGTTATCAGTATCACAATTATAAAAATATTTCCTGAAAAAAAAGTAAGGGGTAATACTGATAATTAATAAAGTATAAATAATGAATATATTTGATTTATATTTATTATTTATACATAAAATAGTATTTTCTTAAGATTTTATATTGAGGTTGGAGTTGGTACATTTTTACCGACTCTGACTCCACCCAAAATTGCTTCTGACTGACTCCACAGCTCTGATTAGAAGATATACAAATGACAGAGCTATTGAAGAATAGGGACCCCAGCCTTCTTTAGTTAGCTTTATAAGGCTAACTAACAAAAATATCATGACCTAACCAATCATCAAGGGTGTACAGTTAACCTAATGATTGGTTAGGTTAGGTTAGGTTAGGTTTGTGATATTTTCATTAGTTAGCCTGATAAGCCTAACTAAAGAAGGCTGTGGTCCCTATTCTTCAATAGCTCCCAAATAACTATTGGAAATATACAACAGCAATAGCAGAGCTACCAGGGAGTGCAACCCCTGGCCCAGATAGAATTGGAGCCAAGATTCTTAAGGAATGCAAACATACTTTATCTCTGCCTTTGTGAATCCTATGGAGATCCTCACTAGACACCAGTAAATACCATCAATTATGAAACAAGCAAATATCACTCCAATCTACAAAGGTGGCAAAACATATCATATCAAAACATATTATCAAAATATTTGAGAGTCTTTAAAAAGCCACATTGTCAATTTTATAGAAAATTTACATAAGAACATAAGAAATTTTTATAGTGGGCACACCAGGGGCCACTTCGGCCCATTGAGGCGGCTCCACTATGCAAAAACTGCCCGCACATTGGCAACAACCAATTTTTACAAAACCAATCCAGCATCAATCCAAAACTAATCAATTATCAATTTAAAACTAAAGATAGAATCTCTGGATCCAGAGGATCAAAGTCATAATAGGCTACTATCCACAAATATGTTACACACTATATTTATAACTGACATGCAAATATATCAGATCCAAAGAATCCAGTCAATTTCATTATGGTACCCATCAATACCAGTACCATGCCAACCAAAAATAAGTCATGGTCCATATCAATTGCGGACCAAGTCACAATTTACATCCATATACATTACAATATATATACTTAAGAGGAAAAGTGTAGGTGTGGCTGTAAAGACTGTACAGTAATGTAGAAATGTGTGTGCACCCATTTTGGGTCTCCCATTTAAAGGTGTTTGTGGGGCAAGTGAAGATCATGAGTTTTTCAATACCTCACAGTACTATGGGGGGCACTGCTCGGCAGAGGAATCTCTTTAAATAGGGTGTGTAAGGACAGAGAGTATCCCCTAACCCAACATGCTGCCTCTCTATATCCCACAACACCTGTGTTGAGCTGTGGGATCTATCACCCAAATGCACATAACATATATGAAATAAACTAGTACCATTCATGCAATAAAAATGGGCTTAAACACCATCACCAGTTGTCCCTTGCAAACATCAAACTATCCAACCTTCTTTTGAAAGAATCAAGCATATCTGAAGTTGCTACTTCTTCTGTCAGACTGTTCCAAAACTTAGCCTAATTACTCTGTTTGTAAAACTGTGTTTTCTTAAATTTGTTCTACATCTTGGCTTAAATAATTTCATACTATGACCTCTAGTCTGATTATTGTGATCTTTAATGAAAAGAGACTCAAAATCTATCTTATCCAACCCTTTTATCATTTTATACACCTCTATCATATTACCCCTTAACCACCACCTTTTTAATGAGAACATGCTTAGATACGCCAGTCTTTCCTTATATGTCAATTGTCTTAGAGATGGGATCATTCTTGTTGCTCGTTTCTGTACTTTTTCCAGTTTTTCAATATCTTGTATCAAATAGGGACTATTAAATTGAATGCAGTATTCGAGGAGGGGTCTCACATATGAAATGTATAGTTGCTTTATAATATTGGGTGATTTGTATTCAATGTGTGTGTGCATGAGATTGAGTCTAGCATTTGCTTTATTTCTGATTACCGTACAGTGATTTGAGGGTTTAAGTTCATTTGTCACAGTGACACCCAAGTCTTTCTCTTTATCATCATTTTTAATCCAAATTCCATTCATCTCTTAGAAGACTTTCAACATAGGATCACTTTTGTCTGAAACTGTCTTGATGAACTTATATAACATTGCCACACAATCCTGCAATATTTGGGAGAAAACCACAATGTTGATGTCATCTATCTAGACTTTGCAAACGTTTTTGACAAGATTGACCATGGAATATTAAGCACACCGGACAAAAAATTAGTCACCCCTAATAGCACCGATAGTAGGAAGTTCAAGGTCACACAGAGGGTGCTGATGTAGCATTGGTAAGTGACAAGTAGCGGTGACGTAGCACACAGGATCAGATCTGTTTCGTGAGGTGGTGAAGAACAAAGTGTGTGTTGGATATAGTCTGCAAAATGGGTCGTGAGGCAGACGTTACTCAGTGGCAAAAAGGAGCCATCGTGTTTGGCAGAGCCCACGGACACAAAATGTCTGAAGTAGCCCAATTTGTTGGTGTGTCAACGCGTACTGTCCAGCGAGTTTACAAAGAGTGGTGTAGTTCGCAATCAACTGACAATCGACGGTGTAACTGTGGCTGGAAAACAATTCTCAACAATAGGGGCCGCTGCCATGTTTCTCGTCTAGTAACTGCAAATTATTTCCAACCAGAGAACAATTGCTCCAAGAAACCAATGAGGTTCTCCAGCGACCAATTTCCGAATGGACATTGCGACGAGAACTGCATGCAATGGACATCTGGAGCAGGGTACCACGGAAGAGGCCGCTGTTAACAGCAAGTCACAAATTGGCACGTTATAAATGGGCTCAGAGGCACAAGAACTGGACTGTGGCAGATTGGAAATGTGTAATTTGGTCCGATGAGTCCCATTTTTGTTTGTTCTCCAATGATGGGAGGTGACGAGTACATCGCAGGTCCAATGAAGCCTTTAATCCTGAATGTGTCGAAGGTGTTGTTCAGGCTGGAAACAGAAAGTGAAGCGCAGGAATAGACACCCACGGACTCTGGCGGAACTTCGGGACTGGCTGATGAATGAGTGGCAGCAAATTGATGTTCAGTACATGCACAACCTCGTAGAGTCTCTGCCTCGCCGGATTCGTGCGGTTATGAAGGCCAGAGGTGCCGTCACACGTTATTAGGTACATTCTGAGAGGGGTGACTAATTTTTTGTCCGGTGTGCTCATATATATATATATATATAATATAATATAATATAATTCACAAGTATTACTTGATCTTAAATGCTTATGAATTACGAATGAATAGCCTGGTCTTAAATTTTGGACCCATTTAATAAATTCCTTATTCTCTACAACTACAAATGGAATATTTGCTGAAAAGAAAAATCTGGCCATTTGTAAATCTAGTTGTTCTTTTTGATCTACAGTTGTTCTAACCACATATGGCATTATCTGACCTTGTATTTTCTTGGCTGGAGTAGAATGAAAAAATGGTATGGAAGATTCAGAAGTGGTTGAAGTGAATGAAGTCTCACTACTGTGAATTGTAGTCATCATGAACCAGGCTTTCGTATGATTTGCTTGAAGAGGGGTCTACTCTCAAAACTGCCATGTCTATGTATAGGAGGAGTAGTAGCTGTATTTGTAAGCTCATCTGGTTCATCATCACAAGCCTGTACCCATTTTTTATTGCATTGATTTAAGTGATGTTTCACTCATTCTATTTTTTTCAAAAATATACATCTGCAGTATTTGCACTGAACTCTATTTGGTTGGTCACTCAACATTTTTACTTCATCCCATTTAGCAGCTTTAAGTCTGCCACCAGTATGTGCAGGTACTTTAGACATTATTAAATAGTGTAGATATTAATTAACTAAAATTGATCTCTAAAAAAAAAAGTGTTCAAAAATAAGAATAATGTCTACTCTCTGGGCCTGTAAACAAATTGCAATAAAAATTCAGAAAAATACACTACCATGTTGATTCAAAATAGAACAAAAGCCACACTTTGTTGAATGAAAATGCAATACGTTTCAACAGCACACTGCTGTCTTCTTCAGTTGAAAGTGACCTTAAAACTGAAACAGAATATATAAATTCTAAAAATCATAGCTATAACTTTAATAATTTAAATTATGAAACCCAAAAACCCAGGTTTTTGACAACCCTGATTTATTGGCCTCATTTTTTAGACTTTTCTGAAAAGATTTTATTTCAGTTAAGTATTTTATGCTGTTAGGTTAGACAAGGTAAAATATTTAATGAAAATAAATAAAATGTTTTTGGAAAAGTCTCTTTAAAAAATGGGGTTGCTAAATGGAAGCAATGCCAACTTATTCCTAGCTTAAGAAGGTTTGAATATGGTGAAAGATTAATCAAACTAACAGTGCTGGATTAAGGCATAAGCGGCCTTTTAGCTTTATTAAATCTATTTTTTAGCGTATGGGGCCTTTTAAACTTTACATAGCTTAGGCCTCAGAATGTCATAATCTGGCCCTGGGAACTAAGTGTATTTAGTTTTGAGAGATGATTGGGAGGAGATACAGAAGAAATGCCTATTCAAAATGTTTCCAGGTTTAGACTGTAGATGTAATTTTTTTCTTGTTAGAGTTGGACAGAAGAACTGGAGGGCATAAAAGACTTAGAAAATAGATATGTAAACTAGATCTGTGAAAATTTTTGGTAAATATTAAGTTTTAGGAACACTAGTCTCTTGGAGCCCATATTGACCAAAATTGGGGATGTAGGAAATAATACCTAGAATGATCACCTAACTTGGGTATAAGAATCCTTCTCATTAGACAAAAGTATGAAAATGATAGATCACCAAAATCTGGTGTCCATGAGACTTAATAAGCCCAGCTTTTTTCAGCAATAAAAATTGTTAGTTGTAATTCATCTATTAATGGGTATTGGCCAAAGTATTGACAGAATTGGTATTGGCCAGAATTTTAGTATTGGTATGGTACATCACTAATGTTTAAATTTGGGTCATTCTCTGTCAGATCAACCAGTGCCTAACACCCTCATCTCTCAGATTTTGCTGAAATTTGGTTTATAGGGAGTTTGTGGGCCCTGAATCCATTTCTGAAATTATAAGGTCAATCCGACCAACGGTTCAAGAGATATGACCTCGGGAAATTTGAGGTCACTTGCGAGGTCACTAACATTTGGTGACCCATAACTTGGGTAATAATGGTCACAATTATATAAAAGTATATATATTTAGAATCAGAAAACGACAAGGAATCCAAATATGCAAGTTTTAGAACTCTAGGTTGAAAAATAAAAAAGTTACACTGTAACCAAAATTTGAGGTCACGATTTGACCTCTGGGGTATCAAATGAGAATTTTTTTTTTAAATGTAAAAAATGAAGGCATAGGCATTGGCTATTAGAATCAGCAAAAAAAAGTTTGTTTATGTTAGTATTTTTCATGTAACTAACATATAAGTGAACACCATATTCATAAGTTGTGCGTCAATTCTACCTATTTTTTCACACTTAAGCTCATAATTTGACCTATAGAAATTAAAATTACATTTTTTTATAGATATAAAAACAAAGGCAAAAAATGTAAAATTGTATTTCACTGCTAATCTACACTGGCAATAATAGTTATAATAGTGAAAGGGGAAGACCTACTTAGAGGATTCATGTGCTAGCCTAATACAATTTTTGCATGCTCGATGCTCTCATCAATTTCTTTTTGTGGAAAAATGTATTGAATTCTGCTGCCTCCTCTTAGGGTAGGACAACTCATTACAGTTAATATATGATGTCCTGGCACTGCACATGAATCCTTGTTTGATGGATAATAATATGCACTTGATCCTGATGACCCAGAGGGATGTAGAAAGTTCACAGTGAAATCATCAAACTCTTCACAATATTCCTCCACAATTCCATACCAAACTTGCATGTCATAAATGCAGCCAAAATACTCTCCTGGTTTGACACATTTTAGGTTACCAAGCATTGCAGGTTCATTAGTAAAATGACTTTTCCTTATTCTTTTCTTTTCTCCAATGCCACTTGAAATGGGATACACCATCAGTTCTTCCTTGTTTAGGGGAACAAATCTATGATATTTCTGAGTTCCAGGAATAGCCCTACTATCCTTGAATCGATGTTCCAACCGTTCTTCTGCATCTTTCAAATCAGCTGTAGTTACAAAGAAAAAATTTATCTTCTTGCTCAAGTTTTCTTCACAAAACTGAAACATGTGTTCTGGTGTAAGAATTTGCCTCTCTGTAGTTCTCTGCAAACTGGCACGAGCAGTAGCTCTTTTCACTGTTCCTCCAATCCCATCACATGCATTTTTACCATGGGATGTAGCAAAGAAGTGCCATTCACAAGACAGACCAAAATCCTCTTCATGGTAACAGAGATTTGTGAAGTTGTATCTGTTCTTATATTGGCCAGCACATCCATCTGAGAAATAGTGCACCTTCTTCAATTGTGGGCATCTGAATTTAACATATGTCATAAGCTTCAATATGAATGAGTAAACCATTATAGTGTTGTGTTTTAGTGATGCAGATAAGAAACAGACACTAAAATGGCTAAGCTCCTGGTCTGCAGATGATCTATAATAGATGACAAAAGGGTGAACTGTACACTGTGAATTGTCCCAGTGAAACCCTTGGGCAGCATCCTGGACAATGAAAGAATAATTCTCAGAGAAATCACCTACTATAACTACCTCGCTCTGAGGTGGTAGTGTTTCTTTCAACTGCTTGAAGTACTGTGATTGTTGCTGAGCAACAAAGTGATGACGAACCATGCAGGATATTTTCATGCTTAGGGATGATAAGTATTCATGAAGTGGCTCCACCTTATCAACCATTGTACAACGGTCAATAGTCACCCATTGCTTGTAAGATATTTCATTTGGAGCTGATTTCACACTGTCAAGTAACTCAAGAAAATCCAGGACACCCTCTTCTCTTGGGCAATCATTGCAAAGTTGCATCATGCAAGTCTCTCTTTCTGTACTGCAGACACTGTAATCCATAAGATCCTTGTATGAAAGACCTCTTTCTCCCAATGCAGCCAGCTGCAATTTTGGATTTTGATGGTATGTGCAGACACAGACAGAATGAGTCCCACCACTACCGGCAAGCACACAATATGATGGCCGTAATTTTGCAAATGTGGAAAATCCTATTTTGGGATTCTTTTCATCATTTTTATATAGTTCAAACATCTCTCTTAAATTCCCGAGGACCAATCGTTTTTGCACCTTCATTGCACCTTCAGCACTGATAACTTTCACGCAATCCTTTTGGCCAGGACACATACGACTAACCTCTTCTGACTCATAGAATCTTCTAACTATATCTTTGTGTTCTTCAGATATCACTTTTCCTTTGCTCATTAGTGGAATCTTCGGAAGGATTCCATGTTCTGATTTAAGTGAATGGCTTCTTTTCACCATGTATGTTGTAGTTTGAAAGAAACTAGCTGTTTTTTCAATTGTGTATGGTGAGTGTCAATATTTGTAGTTTGTGATGGTGACATTTGCTCTCCAGGAATGACTGTTTCAATTCATTCATTAATTTGTCTAGATGTTTTTCAGATTTAGTTTCAGGTTTTGAAGTATCATTTACCTCCTCGGTAATTTGAACACCATAACTGAGTTCTAGCCTCTCCTTCAGGTGTTTCTGAGCAGATGATAGCTTACCACGAGCCTTGCGCTTTTTCTGGCTTAATGACAGCCCTTCTGAAAAGAACAGAAAAAAAGGTTTCACACACCTGAATATTAGTAATTAAATATTAATTATAGTACCTTAAATGCTATATAATTGGCTATATAGTAGATCAAACAGACCTTGTAGTAAAGTATAAGTTATTATATTAATTTATTACTTACTTTTTTTAACTGGTGTTTGGTCCAGAAATGCTAGAACTGGTTCAACTGAAGTTGAAGGATTTTCCTTTATCAAGCAATCACTGTCATTGTCCAGATCTTGAATTGAAGAGATGTTACTCAAGCCACTGATAGTAGATGATTCATTTGAATCCTGCTCAGACTCGTTGTTTTCAGTGGTACTAAGTATAGTGGGGTTTTTCATTATCAGTGTCCAGCAGTTCACACACAACAATGAGTCTTTTTTCACTCTTCCAGCACATTTTTCAACAAGTACATCAGTCACTTTTCTAAGATTGATTGTTATGCGTTTCTTGTGTTTTTGAATAGGGTCCTGGCAGTATTTCAAGTGCCGAACCATTGTATTTTGATCTGTAAAGATATAGGATTTACAATTAGGTAATATATTTTTTAGAAAATATATAGCTATACACACTTAATATTTTAGGCCTTGATAGTCTCTGAGGCTCATTAAAACACCATACCCACCAGCCACCCACAGTGCTGGCTGGAACTGTACTAACCTGTAGACAAGGAATTTTGCAACTATCTGTGTTGATTCTGCACTTAGACAAGTAGCAACATGTTTCAACAGGTTTGTTTAGGCTACATGTGAGCTTAGTCTTCCCCTTTCACTATTATAACTATTATTGCCAGTGTAGATTAGCAGTGAAATACAATTTTTATTAAATTCTTGGAGCTTGAGGTCAAATTGATAGCTAAGATATAAAAATTCCTTGAAATGACAAGCAATTTATAAATATGGTGTTCACTTATAAGTTAGTTACATGAAAAGTACCAACATAAACAAACTTTTTATGATTGTTTCTATTAGTCAAGAACTCTGACTTTGTTTTTTATATCTATAAAAAATGTAATTTTAATTTCTATAGGTCAAATTATGAGCTTGTGTGAAAAAATAGGTAGAATTGACGCGCAACTTATGAATATGGTGTTCACTTATATGTTAGTTACATGAAAAATACTAACATAAACAAACTTTTTTTTGCTGATTCTAATAGCCAATGCCTATGCCTTCATTTTTTACATTTAAAAAAAAAATTCTCATTTGATACCCCAGAGGTCAAATCGTGACCTCAAATTTTGGTTACAGTGTAACTTTTTTATTTTTCAACCTAGAGTTCTAAAACTTGCATATTTGGATTCCTTGTCATTTTCTGATTCTAAATATATATACTTTTATATAATTATGACAATTATTACCCAAGTTATGGCTCGCCAAATGCTAGTAACCTCGCGAGTGACCTCAAAATGCCCGAGGTCATATCTCTTGAACCGTTGGTCGGATTGACCTTATAATTTCAGAAATGGATTCAGGGCTCACAAACTCCCTATAAACCAAATTTCAGCAAAATATGAGAGATGAGGGTGTTAATTTCAATTTTTTTTGGTTGATCTGACAGAGAATGACCCTATTGTAATGTATATTAAGATCCAGAACATTATTGAATACAGCATCATATAATTAGTTTTTAATTACAGACTATTCAGCAAAGAAGAATGGATCTCAATATCCAAGGAAACGAGAAAATGAAAAATATGATAATTCTAAAAGATTTTCAGCAAACCGTGGTGGTAGGTCGGGCCAGCGGTATGTCCGTCCCCGGGAGAAAATGGGTTGCCAGGTACAGTATACAAAACTGAATGTTAAATCATTTCTTTCCTCTCTTGTTAACTTAGAGTTTATTTAGTTTAATGTACGGATGTATTGTTCCTTTTCTTACTCATACTTGAATAGACTCTCTCTATAAATTCATTTGTGCTTGCATTCATGATTGTTTTCACACCACACTATAGCTACTATCAGAGAACTTGTTAATTTTGAAGTTGATATTTTTGTCCGTCTGTCCATCACACTTTTGTGTCTGTGCTATAACTTTTGAACCACTTAGTATGAAATGATGAAACTTCACACATGCATATATGGATCATTATGAGACGATTCAAACAAGATTCAAGTCCCTGCATTAAAGGTCAAAGGTCAAATCTAATATTATATACTGTATGAATATTTTTGGATAAGTTATTTTAATTCTGTTTTATTGTTCATCTGTTTAGGTAGATCCCAAAGACTCTGTATCTGAAATTGGGTCTTTACAAAGATCTGGAAGCAAGAAGCAAAACATCACCCACCTTTTGAATTGGTGGGGTCCAGGTCCTAATCGCAGTTTGTCAAATGACCCTAACAACATTCGTGGGTACAGGAGTAGGAAGCATAATGTTCATCATGTGAAGTACAATAAAGAGCATTACCTTCAAGCCAAGTAAGAACTTTTAATGATAAGCATTATTCATCAGTTAAGCATCTGCCCAACATTTTCATTAAGTAATTAAGTTGGTATAGACAAGGTTCCATTGGTATGATGAGAACTACTTGTAAGGGTGTCATAAAGATAATATTGTGAATATTATAGAATTAAAGCACAGAATTCCAGAACCAATAGATTTGACTTAGCAGAACTTAAATTGAATGATTTAAAACTTCTCGTTGCCATTATATATAGGCCCCTTAATCAAATGGCTGATACAGATGAAGTGTTATATCTTGAACTAAAGAGAATAATAGGTAGTGAGCAGGCCTTAATTATGGGTGACTTTAATTGAGCTAACATGAATTATGATACAATGCAGAAAGACGCAGCAGGTAATCATTTCATTAATTATCTCGAGGATAGCTTTCTTATTCAAAAGATTGGGGAACCTATGAGGCTGGACAGTATTTTAGATTTAGTAATAACTACAGATGATAGGCTAATCACTGATCTTCAAGTAATAGAACCATTAAGCAATAGCAATCACAATATGGTAGAGTTTGCCCTCTCAGTAAGTCACTCGAAACCAGCTAACTCAACTAAAATTCCTAACTTCCAGCATGCAGACTTTTGTAAATTTAGAAATGAATTGTCACATGTCAATTGGGAAAATGTAATGGGGATCTCCAACACAAAAATAATGTGGGAATCATTTGAAACTGTATTTAGGACTATAAATGAGGAATGTGTACCATACAAGATTAAGGGTGCAAAAGTAAACAACAAACCCTTGTGGTTTACTTCTGGAGTAGGGGGTATTATAAAGAGTAGAGATAGGGCTTATAGGCTACATAAGTGCAATAAAGACAATTTGTGGTTACAAAACAACTACATATCTCTAAGGCATGAAGCAAAAAGCCTAATAAAAAAGTCCAAGTATGATTTTGAAATTTCCATAGCTCATGATTGCAAAGAACCCCCCCTGCCCCCCAAGTGATTTTTTTCAATATGTCAATAATAGGAATCCAGTAAAGAGTGTCTTGGGGCTGTTGAAAAATTCTGATGGAGAGCATTTCTGAAAACGAGCAAATGGCCACCCTGTTAAATTTTTTACGTCAGTTTTTACAATAGAAGATGTAATGAATGTCCCTATGGTCATAAACATAATACCTTTTGATAATGGTAATACTTTAGATAATATTGTGGTTAATGAAAGGGAGTTAATGCACTATATTAGTAAAATGGAAATGCTTAAATCAGCAGGAATGGATTCCATATATCCCATACAAGTAAAAGAATTAAAAGAAAGCATTGTTGTGCCACTAACAAAGATTTTTAATGCGTCTATTTCTGAGGGGTGCATACCAGATAATTTCAAGTTAGCAAACGTAACCCCTATTTTTAAGAAAGGCAATAAAGGTTTAATATCTGTTATAGGTAAGCTACTGGAATCAACAATTAGGGATCATATATAGCCAAACACTTAGAATTGCATAACTTGATTAGAAATACACAGCATGGTTTTAGGCAAAACAAATCTTGCTTAACTAATCTTTTAGAATTTTTCCAAAGCATGGTTGAAGTTTACGATAGTCATCAGGTGGTAATGTAGTGTATTTAGATTTTCAAAAAGCGTTTGACATGTACTGCACAAAAGATTCATTGAAAAAACTAAGGCTGATGGAATCAGGGGTGTAGTAATAGATTGGATAGGAGAGGGGTTGTGAGGTAGGAAACAGTGTGTGGTTGTTGATGGAGTGGAGTTGTCTTGGGCTAATGTAGCAAGCAGCGTTCCTCAAGGTTCTGTATTGGGCCCCTTGCTTTTTCATATATATATATATATATACTGTATAATAATAATTTAGATGTCAGCCTAGTCAGTACAGTTTCAAATTTGCAGATGACAAAGTTGGGTGGTAGGGCGATTAATGACGAAAATAGAGGTAAAATCCAGGAAGATCTGAATAAAATTGTAGATTGGTCAGTCACCACATAGCAAATGAGATTTAACATCGATAAGTGCAAAATTTTACATATAGGTTCGTGTAACAGTAATTTTGCGTATAGTATGTCAGGGAAGGAGCTGGCAAGCATAGAACAGGAAAAAGATTTAGGAGTTAGTCACTGGTGGTTTAAAAGTGGCGAAACAAAGTACAGCAGCGGTCAATAAAGCAAACAAAGTGCTAGGTTTTATAGCTAGGAATTTTGAGTACAAATCGCACAATATTATTGTTCCTTGTTATAAATCATTAGTTAGACTGCATTTGGAGTACATGATCCAATTTTGGAATCCACATATGCGCAAAGGTATAGAAAAAATCGAGAGTTCAAAGATGAACAACTAAGATGATTCTGTCTCTTAGGTCAAAGTTGTATGAGGATAGGCTTAATAGTTAAAATTGACTACACTCGAGACTAGGAAGTTAAGGGGCGATCTAATCCAGGTTTTTAAAATTATGAATGGGTTCGATAATGTAAATAGAGAGCGTTTTTGAAATATCACAATACAGTAGAACTAGAAATAATGGGTGTAAGTTGATAAGTAGAAGGTTCGAGACAGCAATTGCCAAAAACTTTTTTATGCATAGAATAGTAAATAGCTGGAATAGTTTGCTGGTAGAAGTAATTAGTAGCACGTCTATAAACATGTTTAAAAATCGATTAGACGTGCATGTTGATAGATTGGGTATAGTTTAAGGTAGTAAAATTAAGGCTTTTGTGGTTTGGAACCCATGTGAAATTGTTGGTCCCCTCCGCCACCACGGAGGACATGCGCAATACACAATTACATGCACAGTTAGGTAGACCAGCCACGAGTGGATCCCACGGTCTTTGTTGGTCTGTAACATTATAACATATTATTTGCTGTTAAGTACCTACACAGATTTTATGTAAATATTATTAATGACAAGAAGAGCTTATTCCTTACACAGATTCCAAGTAATAAGATCTTAATTTTAGGGACTTGTAGCTATAGTAAGTTTATTTCTGTCGTCATTTCAGTAGCTGTAGTTGAACTTTCTTTTCAGTGATATTCGGAAATTCAACTTTTTATACATAATTTAATGTAAATGACTTTCAGGACCATCAGATGATTACAAATATGAATTTTCAAATTGAATTTAAACTAAAATTTATAGCTTTGCTCTTCATGAATAAAGTATAGTTTACTGGTGTGATCTTTTTAAATATTTAAATAACATTATTTCCATTTTGATAATGCTACATTTCTGTTGTTTACATAACCATATCCACTCATTTAGTATGTTATTGGAGCTGTATTTATATAGCTAGTGAAGATTTGTAGTTCCATAAGTCTATACACCAACTTGGATTTAGTTAATTTAAATAGAGCATTGTCTGAAGTAAAAGCTATGACTATAGGCTACCACTATCCAATGAAGCAAGCTCAAGCATAATTTGAGCTAAGGAGAGATCTATTGGGCTCTGTTCATGTAGGAAAAGAAACCCGTTTTCATCAACAATGTATTATATAAGTCCTGCTTTTGTTGTTCATCTTGGAATGAAGGAACAAAGAGAATAGTTTAACCCTTGTTTTATAATCATGGTAAATTATTCCAAGGGTATATTATATAGAGGTTATGAAATAATGGTAAACACCTATTTCATACCCATGGTAAATTATACCAAGGGTATACTTTAACCAGGTTATGAAATAAGGGTTAAAAAGGCATACTGAATTGTAAAGGAATACAAAAATAAAACCTGTAAAACCTCTCTACTCACAATCTTCTTTCAGATCGACAGTATAGGTTCCGCAAGGACGCTCTACTGGCGATCTTCTTGCATATCTCTGACTCTCTTGGTATAAAGTATGACATCACATGGAAAATTCTGCACATACTGTTTTCGTTCTTGATTTCCTGGTTTTCTACATATCCATGTTGGCAACTCCGCTATCCACTCTGTTGATGATTCCATCCGTCACTTCTCCACCCGCTTCACGGAGCGTCCCTCTCTCCAGTCACACTATGCTTCGCGTAGGACAGCTATGGTGCACCCAACTTCTGACCTTTCTACAACCTCTGACTGAGACAGAAAACCTTATAGCTTTCAGTGCCTCAAAAACTCATTTTCTTCATCTATCTACTCGTTGCAATCTTTTACACGACTATCCTCTTACCTTTAACAAAACACAACTCAATCTTTCCTCTTCTCGCGATCTTTCCCGGAAAGATTACATATACTCTCCTCCTAAAACAGCTCCCAAGAGGTTGTGTGTTCTACCGGCTCCACAGTTCCTTCACCCTAACTCTGTTGCTGTCTCTGTACAGGGGTCTTCTCAGCCCCTGTATGGAATATGCTTCTCGCGTGCTGGGTGGCTCAACCCACGCAGCCCTACTTAACTGGGTGGAATCAAAGGCTTTTCGTCTCGTTAATTCCCCGCCTCTTAATGACTATTTCAATGCCTCTCTTCGCTGGACTGTTGCCTCTATCTCTATCTATCATCGCAATTATAACACACTGCTCTTCTGAACTTTGTAACTGCACGCCTCCTCCTTTGAGGAGAGTACGCAGCACCAGACCTTCGATACATTCTCATTCCTTTTCTGTCCAGCTCTCTAGTGCAAGGGTTGATTGGTATTCTCAATCTCTCATCTACTCAACCGGTCAACTCTGTAACAACCTTCCTCAGTCCATGTTTCCACTCGTCTATGACCTTCAATCTTTCAAATGCGGTGTCTCCAGACATCTCGTAAACTTCGGATCTTGATTATGGGTCTTCTTTTCTTTTGGGTGGGGTGGCGTTTTTGTGGGTATTCGCCCTTGGCCCATCCTTCCTGTATAAAAAATGTTTTAGGCTGCCATTAATTCCATCGGGGTAAAAGTAAACCCAAACACTTAATTATCTGATAAAAGTAATATAGTACATGTTTTAGTTGTATTGTAGTCTGGACGTTTGTTCATTGGTGATATGAAACCATGGTTATTATTTTATTTATAACAATAACATTAATAACCCTTACAGACATGCCTCGTATGAAAAACTAATATTTTAGGTTAAGTTTTTAGAAAATGATTGTTCAGAATGTGAGGGGAGGGGGATTTTTAAGCTTGTTTTGTTTGATCAGTTATGAGACTTTATTCTCGCTTGTTCATCAGTTGTCAGTTTGTCGTTGCTGCTGGTCATGACTATTCATCTTACGAGTGATCCAGACCACCTTGTTGACTGGGACTTCATAGAGGAAGTCCGACTGCATGTGTCAGAGTGCCCTGCTTGTCCAATTTGCCTCCATCCACCAGTAGCTGCTAAAGTAAGTGTTATTCTTTTGTATGTGTGAGATTTGTGAAAGTGAACATAAATAAAATTAAGGTACTTGTGATTGAGAGAGGAGGAGAGTCAGCGTGTAGCATTGTGGTGAATTGAGAACAGTGAGAGGTGAAAGAATGTAAGTATTTAGGGGACTCCTAATGTAAAAGTACATCACAGATTGAAAGTAAAGCAAAAGCAGTGAAGTCGGGAGACTTGGTAAGAAGGAAGTGCTTGAGTGTAAATGCAGCAAGAGGTTTACATAAAGGTGTATTAGTGCTGACACTAATGTAATGCGAGACGCTTCTTTGGCATGGCATTTCATTTACTTGCGATGAATTATTTAAAAGTATGTTTGGTGTTTAAAACTAACTAACCATATGAGAAATAAAGATGTGGAGTAAAAAAGTCGTTAGAGATGAGAATAGAAGATAGTATGCGATGTTGTCATGATGTGGAGAGAATGAATAATTATAGAATTGCGGAGAGCGTGAGTAGAGGAAGACTGAATAAAAGATGAAAAAATGTAATTAGTAAATGTGTGAATAAACGCTGAGTTGATAGACGTGTGGCACAAAAATTAATGACAGGAACCGAACCAGTTTGCGAAGTATGCAAATGGTGACGTTGGTCTCACCTGACATACCCCAAGAGGTAAACCCACTTTTTCATGAAAGGTTGGGGTGTCGCCTTGAATATCGGAGTACTTTTTGTCATGAATTAAGAATGGAAATGGGTGTTTAGGTAGTGTTTTTATACCAATATTTGTTTTGCTTAATTTTTTGTCTATTCTGAAATTTTTCCTCTCATTAATTTGTAGCGCAGTTGTAATTCGAGATGTGGGGGACCCTGTCGGTTTTCTTTTGCATCTGACGTTAACACAGAGGAAACGAGTGAAAAATATTCGTTGTGGGAGACAGTTTTATGTTATGTTATTGAGGTGGACACCTTTACGATATTCTTATTTGCACCCATTTTATTTTTTAGGTGACAAGATGTGGACATATTTTCTGTTTCTCGTGCATCCTACACTACCTCGCTCTCACGGATGAGAAATGGCGAAAATGCCCCATTTGTTTCGATGCCGTAACCAAAGTGGATTTGAAAAGGTATTTGTACAAATATACAAAAATTAGTTTTGGGTGAAAGTACAAAAGAGGAGCACGAGAAGTTATTACAGACTACTTTCCCACACGGAGAGGGACGGAAGTGAACTCAGTCATCTGAGTCTGGGCAATGACAGTCACAGTAAGTGGTTGGCCCAACTCCAATTTTGGTGAAGGTAAGAGTCAGGCCCATACCTTTGCAATCTGCAACCAACTACACGTACTAAATATTAGAATTTGGCCTATAAATACGCGAAATGAAGATACAGTATTTAGCCATTGTCCGTCATTTTGGCCATTTACATCAAGCAGTTCAGTTAATCCTCCCTGTGAATAAAACTTGCGATTAACCCAATTCGTGAAGTTTTTAGGTGAATATAGTCATTTACAAAATTTGAAATAAGGTAGTAAAGTCATTGAGATAGGGTTTATTAGAAGCACAAAATTTCGCCTTATTCTAAGTCTTTATCTGGCTTTCACTTGAAGAAGACCTTAGAATAAGTTGAAAAGTTGTACTTCAAATAAACCCATTTTGTATTATTTATTCTGGTGAAGTTGCATGCACGACATCGATAGTTTACTTATAATTTGATTTAATTTTGTATAAGCACTTGGAGTAACTCAGGTGCAATAATACTCAATAGGCTACCCTATTTTTTATTAATTTAATATCAGGGGATGGGACTTTTTTGCTAAATTCACGATTAGATCCTCGTCAAGCTTTGAGAAAGATGCTGCCTTTCCTAGCGAATTGAATGAATTGAATAATCTTATTAAAATGAATTAAATTGAAATATATAAAATGTATAGTGAAACCTCTGAATATCGGACTAATGCGTGCAGAGCTTGTCCGTTGTTGGGAAAGGTTTTTTACTGTATGTATGTTTCTGGTAACATTAAATGGTTAGTACAATAATATAACGGTTGGATAAACAGTTTGGATTGGTTGGCAATATTTAACTATGTACTAGGTTGTTTTAACTAAGTACTTTCCACAATATATGAGTGGGTCCCGCGTCTTAAGGTACCTAAGCGCCAAAATTAAAATTCGCCAGAAATCGCCTCAGAAGTTCAATATTCTCGCAATAGTATCCGTTATTAATTGAGCTAGAACGTTCATTTTTGGCTAAATTAGAGTTCTAAGTATGCTAATGAAAATGTTGATGAGTTTTTGGAATAGATTTCATATTTTATATATATTTTTTTTAATTTTTTTTTTCTTATGCTGAACTTTGGGTGAACTTTTGGCTGGCGATAGAGGTGAAAAAAGTAGTTCGCTTCAAAGGTTTTCAACCATACTTCGTGTCGTAAGGTCATTATAACCCAAACCACGCGATAGAGGAAGGGTGAAAATAGTGATATCCATCAAAAACGTTTTCGGCTGTGGTGGCGCTTAGGTACATTAAGACGCGCGACCCCTCAATTATATTATACATGTGTGTGTATATCAGACATGGGGGGGCAATTACTGATTCCTTCTATTACTATTACTTCAATTTTCATCTATTACTTGGTCATCTATTACTATTGTATGTGGGGCACTTCACTCATTTGAAAAGGGTCTTTGTCTATTTAAATGCAGTTAGCAGCAGTGTGTGTGACAAACCAAAACAAGCGCTTTATTTCAGACTCAAAGGTACAAACATTACACAAGAGGTCCATAGAAGATAAGAGATAGTTGTCTGGAGCACTGACTAAGTAGGCCAGTGAATCGCTGGTGTAAAATGAACATACAAATACAATGATCCAATCATGAGGTGGTGTGCCAACTATTACTAACATCAGTAAAGCTATCGCCAGGAAGACTACACATGGATGAAAGGGTCAAGTTATTATCTTCACAGAAGGCTTTTAAGTGGTTGCTAAACAAAGAATTATCATTAAGCACATTAGCATTAAAGTCGCCAATAATAGCTACACATGTCGTATCCAACTCATCAATAATACTGCTGACCTGCCCCAATTTAATGAGGTAATCATCATTATTATCAACTGACTGAAAAGGCATATAGATACACAGAATTACAAATTTTTTATTGTCTACACATGTTTCTATTCCAGTTAGCCAATTCGAACCAAGTTTTAATTCACGAATATATTTCCCATACCCCAACCTCCATAAAATAGCTACCCCACCAGGTGGGTGGCCTGCAAGGAGACCATCTTGTTTATCTCTGGCGGCCTCCCCTATTCTATGAAAGTTACTGGACATGCTATTCAGGTCTTTAAGTCCTGTTTCCCGCAGACAGAATATCAGCATCCTCTAACAGCTTATCAATTATGATCCGCCTGTGTTTGCTATTATTGCCTAAGCTTAGGCCTCTACAGTTATGAGAGATTACCTTGGATGTTGCAATTAGGAAGATGCAGGAGTTCTGCCAGCCATCTCTACATATTGAATTCCACTTATACCAGTTACAGCATTAGATCCAGCTGGATTTTCCTCCACAGTATGACGCCTGATGTCTCCATAATTACCCTCTCCAGCACTTGCGAGAGTGGCTGCAGGTGTTTTTCTTCTTCTCATAGAACCGCCGTACATATACCCGTTCCGGCCATACTGCTGGATTCATAAATACCCCTGGATCATCACAGACTACTGTAACTTGAAAGGAACTGTACGTAGTCTATCTGGAGTCAATTTTCCTACATGTAACCTGAAGGTTCACTTTATCTTGCAGAAATGCCTGCAGCTCCTCAGCCTAAGATCAGGTCAACATCTCGAGACGAAAATGTTTGCAGTCTTCGTTGGTACAGCCATCATACTATCTGTTTTGGCAGCCCCTTTGATACCCCGCCGTTTTCTGCCAGCCTTTGCCATAGGCTGACTCCCTCTAACCGCTGCATGAGTGGGACCACCACCATTAGCTACTGCAGTGGTTGCAGTTCTCCTCATCATGACCCCCGACTGCATTCCCAGCATTCCGATTCACCAAGGCCCCTTGGGGGATACCCTGTGTGAGATGGTATTGAGCTGGTGATGTAGCAGTGTCTGCACTCATGGATCCAGGATAAGACAGAGGCAGAGGGCTCTGCACTCATGGATCCAGGATGAGGCTGAGTGGCAGAGGGCTCTGCACTAGGCCGGGTCGAAATCTAGTCAAAATGATTTTTTTTAGATGGGCACTATGTGGGTTTATGAAATGATATCCTGACCAACATACTCCAAAAGAAAGTTTATGCTCCCCTCCGTACCACTAGCATACTCCCTCTTATTTTTGGCTCCGCCCCCAAATTAAAAATAGTATCATAAATCAAGATGGAGATCATTTAGGGCATTTTTTTTATAGAGATGATCCCCCTTAAAATTGCATAATATACCTCGTGTGCAATTTTCAGACAATTATCCAAGAAATTTCAAATCTTTGAAAAATTGCCGCATCCCCAAAAAGTGTTATCAATATATAGAAAAGGGTGGCATAAACTTTAGTTTGGAGTACTGATTGCCTAGGAGACCAATTCATAAACCTCATATAGGCCTAGTATATTTGTCTGAAAACAAGACAATTAGTCTATTGTACCATTTATTACACAAAACAGCTTTGAAGTAAAAACAAAATTTAATTTAAAAATTACCTTCGCAATTCACTAATTACTTGTGGATGTGCCTTGGCCCCATTGGCTTTTCCATTCAAACTGTGGCAGTCTTTTTCTTGATTCCAGTTGATTGAGGATAAATGTGCGCCGATTGCCGTAGCCAATCCTTTGTTCTGATGCTTTTGTCACTAAGTTCACTGCACTTTCCACGCTTTGACTGTGGCATGAAAAGGCAGCAATTTTCAAGGGTTCTGTTCTTGTATGCAGTAGCTCTTCATTGCTGAAATTCCTTATCAAAGGTGGAGGATTGATAGCTTCCTTTCTCCAGTCAATCATCTCATAGTAGTTTTTGGAATCGAAGTTTAGAGATTTAGGAAGCTCAAAATTTCGTGTGCCACTGAAACGTGTCCGACTGAGAAGTATCTTCTGAAGAGCATCTTCTCTGACATGTCTGCAATCAGTAAGCATTGACAGTAGGATAGCTTCGGGATTGGCAAAATAGGCATTATTACGGAACTCCGGTTCCATAATAATGCGATATTTTTCTTCCAATCCTCGCATCAAGACAATCAAATGAAAAAAATTCCGTGCTCCGTTAGTAGCTTTAGGATGGGATTTGATATGAAACCATCCGGGAGCATATGATTTCATGACGATGGTTACCAGTTCTTTCAGATTTTGTTCGGGATGCAAAGTCGATACATATAAACGAAGAATCCGGTTTGCTCGGGTAATCCAGCGAGCATGATGAATGGCACCTGGAGACCTGCGGGCTAGACTTTCAGATACCCATCCAGATTGCACTGCTAGGCACATATCATAGAGATACTTTTGATCACTGCTCAACTCTCTCAAGACATTCGGTGGTATATCTTGGACGTTGCCCTGAACTGGTGAAAATGCCACTAAGTCTAAAATGGTTAAATCACATTTCAATTTGGCTCCAATTGAACCTTTAAAGGTATTTGGCCCTGATGTTTTTCCGTCTATGGTTTCAAATATGTCTGAAGGGGAGTTCGTTCATGTGTAAAAGAGAGACGAGCCATTGAACTGATCTATGCAAAAAAATTTAAATAATTTTTATGGTACCAGCAATTCTACCAGTATTGACAGCAGTACCGTCGTATAGATAGCAGAGCATTGAGTGTGTCCATGCTCGCTGAATCAATTAAGAACGTTATAATTTCATCAACTATACACCGAGCATTTCCTGCGTCAGGGCAGAGATGGTCTACATAGATACCTCCAGGGTCTTTGATCAGCACAATGTTCTTTTCTCTTTTCCATGCTTGGTTAACGTATCATCCTTTCTTCCATCAAACCCTATACATTCAATATTCACATTTTCACATCTAGATCTAACAATATTTTTCTTGCCTACACGAATTCTCTCTCCCTATTTTCTTCTTATCAAGCATGTTAGATTGATCGATTATTCCCATATCTTTCAATGCAGCATTAACAATAGCTGCTGTAGCTCTCGAACTCACACGGTAACGGTCTGCCACCAATGGTAATTCATTGTATGAATACCTATTTTGATAATTTTCAATCAATTCCACATCAGGCACGAATTCTAGCTCATTGTCACTGTCTTCTATATCTTCGCTAAAGTCATCTACTGAAGAAGATGGTACAACTTCCATAGCCCCTGCCATTTCCACTTGTGACCTTTGTTGCCTCACTTGTTCTTCTCTTGCTCTTGAGAGGGATCGTCTCTGGACAGCGGCAGCTTCACGATCAAATTGCCCTAATTGATTTATTCTTTGCTTTTGGCCTACAAATGATTCCCACTACCATTGAGATTTTTACCTCGCATCGACAAAACGGCCTTTCTATTCCTTTATCATAACATTTGCAAGTACAAATGTCAAACATTTCATCATATGAAGCAAGTTTTTTAGCAAAATTTTCATTCATTTGACGTAGAGGAACCTTGTTCAAGGAAAGAGCTGATCTGATTAATCTTTCCACTGCAGAAGAAATAGATCTTTCTTGAATGACAGGCAGAGAGAACATGGCCCAAATATCTTGAAGATCTTTGGTAACTATATTGTAGCAATCGTTCGCAGTTGCTGATCCCCTTGACTTGATTTTTTTCTCTTGAATGAAGAAATAGTGCCTGACAACGTCTGCCTTTGTAGGAATCATTGATCGGCGGAATTCAGTGGCAAAACCAAAAGCTGCATTCGAAGATTTGTTTCTAGTTGACATTTTTTCAACCTTTTTAAAAAATTAAAAATCCAGCTTTTATAGAATCATGCATGGATCATAAGTAAATCTAAAGAGCATAAATTCTTATAATTCCTGTAAAAATATATGATAATTAGAACATGAAATTTATTGGTATTAAATTTGAAATTCAACACAGCTCAGTAAATTGATTACACATAAACGATGTTTGTGTAATCAATTTTCTGATACAGCAAATATTTTGAGAAAATACGCGTGGTGAAAATTTTGAGAAATCCAAATGTTTGAGGTAATTGCCTGAAAATTGCACGCGAGATATATTATGCAATTTTAGGGGGGGTCATCTCTATGAGAAGATGCTCTAAATGGTCTCCATTTTCATTTATGAGACTATTTTCATTTTTGGGGCGGAGCCAAAAACAGGAGGGAGTATGCTAGTGGTACTGGGGGGGGGGGGAGCATAAACAGGAGGGAGTATGCTAGTGGTAGGGGGGGGGGGGGGGGAGGCAGCAATAAACTTTCTTTTGGAGTATGTTGGTCAGGACCCCAATTCATATGCCCCACATAGTGCCCGATCTTCCCCCAGAAATTCGACCCGGCCTACTCTGCACTCATGGATCCAGGATGAGGCTGAGCGGCACCAAATAACAAATATTTGTTTTAACTAAATCATTGCAATTTCAGAGACTGTAGGTCTTGATAAATTTTATTTTATTGAAGGAAAAATTTGCCACTATTCGTTCACTCGCATGTTTAGAGTAGATTTAGTTCATTTTTCAGTTTTGTTCACACAAATGTCCATTGCCACTAATAGATAGAAAAGTAATAGACTATTATCTATTACTTCGCCTTCTATTACTATTACAGCCAAAAAATTATGATCTATTACTATTACTTGAAAAATCCTGTAATAGTCTATTACTATTACCTCATGTCTGATGTGTAATATATATATATACAGGGTGTTTGAAAACTTTCTGTACAAATTGTAATGGGGGATAGGCAACACCAAGACAAACCCTTTTCGTCTATAAGTGTGTCCGCTGACGTCACCATTCGGCGCGAGAGGGCGCCGCTGCAATTGGCTAAAAGGGAAGTGGGCTAGACTCGCGCTTGCCGCGGGCATTCTTAAATCGGACGTAGTACGCGTAACATGGAGCGCTTCACGATTGCTGAGATGGCTGACATGCAATATGGTGTATGGAGCTGCCAATGGAAACGGAAGAGCTGCTGTGAGGTTGTACCGACAGCGCTTCCCAAACAGACGTGTGCCAAACCACCAAACGTTTGTGCATTTGCATCGGCGACTGCGAGAAACTGGAACATTCCATGCAAACATGCATGACACTGGTCGGGAGAGAAACGTGCGCACTCCTGACATGGAAGAAGAAATCCTACGGCGATTTGAGGACAATCCAAGCGCAAGCACGCTAGGTTGACGTATCCTCGGTGTGAACCACGACCTGGTCTGGAGTGTGTTCCACGAGCAGCAGTTACATCCGTTTCATCGTCAGAGTGTCCAGGCATTACAACCTCGGGATTACCCTTTTCGTGTGGAATTCGCACGCTGGTTTCTGCAGCAGACAGCGGTGCAGCCTAATTTTCCGGCTTATGTGCTGTTCTCAGATGAGGCCTGTTTCACACGTGAGGGTGTGTTTAACATGCACAATTCTCACGTGTGGGCGCACGCAAATCCACATGCTACACGGGTGCATGCTCATCAAGAACGGTTCGCCGTCAATGTTTGGGCGGGTATCGTCCATGGCAAGTTGATTGGGCCGTACCTGCTGCCTGCCCGACTCGACCCGCGGGTTTATCGGATATTTCTTGAAGAAACGTTGCCGGAACTGCTGGAAGATGTTCCCGTGGCTATTCGTAGACGAATGTGGTTTCAACACGACGGGGCCCCAGCGGCCCAGCACACTCCAGCAACGATGTGCGGAATTATCTGAACGCCACTTTTGGGGACCGATGGATAGGCCGGGGTGGGCCCGTAGCCTGGCCACCGAGATCGCCCAATTTAACATGCCTCAATTTCTTCCTGTGGGGACGGGACACATGAAGAACCTCGTGTACGAGACTCCCATTTACTCAGAAGAAGACCTCGTAGCAAGAATCCCGAAATGCCGGGAATCTTTCGACGTGTACGTCGGTCAATGCTTCGACGCTGTCGGGCATGCATTGATGCTACCGGTCGCAACTTTCAGCAGCACCTTTAAATAAACATGCCTTCTTTAAATAAACATGTTACGCGTACTACGTCCGATTTAAGAATGCCCGCGGCAAGCGCGAGTCTAGCCCACTTCACCTTTTAGCAAATTGCAGCGGCGCCCTCTCGCGCCGAATGGTGACGTCAGCGGACATACTTATAGACGAAAAGGGTTTGTCTTGGTGTTGCCTATCCCCCATTACAATTTGTACAGAAAGTTTTCAAACACTATATATATATATATATATATATATATATATATATATATATATATATGCAAATAACTGCAATGACCGCGCAGTATATAAATGAATAGAAACGACATAAGTATTAAGGAACGGTTCGCCTCATTTTTCATTATTTCGTTATCTCTCCTCCTCGTGTGCAGAAACGTTCCTTAATACTTATGTCGTTTCTATTCATATATATATATATATATATATATATAAATATATATATATATAATATATATATATATATATATATATACCCACTAAGACGACGCCTTATGATTTCAGTGTTGTAACTATCTTGCATAAAGACTTCACATCGAGTCAAGAAATTGAATTAAAACTGATGAGACGCGATAGGGACTCTCTGGTCCCAATTCCTGTATCGTGTTTCTCGCCTTCTCTCAAGAAAGAACCAGCAACGCTCTCCATCCCCAATGCTGTTCTTTCTTATTCAAAATTGATTGTTGCTTCTAAAAGCGAGGTACTGACTTAAGTTTTACGTACAGGATTGAATTAGTGTTTCATTTGAGAGTTCGTTACTGATTATTATGGAGAACTAGGATAACTAGTTTGATTTTAGTAAGGAGACTGAAGGTAGGAGGGGCGGTCAGAAAATAAGTTTACATGGCGTATAATTTCGTAACTAAAGGACCTACATTGATTGTTTATATCAGGTGAATTCGTAATCATTGTTGGCAGCACTGCACGTCGATTCGGCTGCCATCTACCGTATATTAGTTACACGAGTCGGTTGAACATAGCGGCTCGACTGGAACAGTGCCCTGCCCTACGGAGCAGTCCAGGACGTTTACGTTTAATGGCCGATCGTAAACGTTCCATCGTTGAACAATATGCAGCTGCATTGATTGTTGTGCCTTTTTGCGTTAAGTCTTCGAGCAAAACGCCTTTGTGGTCCCAAAACACGGTAGCCATCACTTTGTCAGCGACCTCACAATCTCGAATTTCTTTGGTCGCGTGGACCTAGGGTGTTTCCATTCCATGCTGGCACGTTTTGTTTCCGGAGTACGGTGATGAACCCATGTCTCGTCTCCTGTGACAATGCGCTCGAGAAATTCTTGACCACTGACAGACTCAGAATATCGCTGCAGAAATGACAAGGCACTGTTCCAGTCGAGCCGCCATGTTCAACTGACTCGTATAATCAATGTACGGTAGATGGCAGCCGAATCGACGTGCAGTGTTGCCAACAATTAACGAATTCACCTGATACAAATATAGTCAATGTAGGTCCTTTAGTTACGAAATTATACGCCGTGTAAACTTTTCTGACCGCCCCTCGTAAATTTATGGCACAGGTAGTTTCATCCCCACGTCGTTGTGGGCCATGTCCCAAGCACGTCTTTCTATCGCTACACCATCCGAGAAACCCCCCCCAAAAAAATTTCCTTCGAATTGCAGCTTTTGATGGTAACACGTTTTGTGTACTTTTCAGAAAATGCACTGGTTACCCCTTCACTAATTATTGTTGTTGTTATGGAGGGAGAACTACAGTAACCGTAGATTGATGTTAATGCAATCTGTTTGATTTGCTTAACGTTAATTTTTCTTAAATCATATTTCGTGTGAAGTTATTTTACAGCCGAGTTCTCTTTGTCAAGATCGTAACTTTTATGATAAAAACTTAAAAAACCTATAAAAACTGGTTGCATGTAACTAATTTATAGTGGCTCTAAATTAGCCGTCTTGAAGTTACAGTATGTAAGCTATACTCTCACAGCCCTACCTACTACTAAAACTATTTGTGGCCTGGTCGCAACATCGTTTCCCATTGGGTTAGTAAGATTAATTGATGCTTCTGTTCAGTAGTTAGTAGTTACACAGATGACCATTCTCTTCGTCCAGATGATGTAGCGACCCGTGGTTCGGATCCTATGTTAAGTTGTAAATCCTCTCCTTCACGTGATCTTTGCCGTTAGGAGGGAGGTTAACCCCCAAACATTAATTACGGTTAACTAATAAACATTCCTTCCTGGCGATGAAAATTAATTAATCTGTTACAACAACAGGTGTCCAAATTCATTGTAGGAAGAGAGATCGAAGCACTGAGGTGCCAGTTGGCATTGGAAGGGGATCAGCCTGAGGCCTGTTTCATACAGGAAGCGCTCGCTCTCGTCTCTCAGAGAGAGTCCTTCCTTATTTCCAATCCTCAGAGTCTTCCTTCACTTCCTGAAGAAGGGACTCCTTCAGATACACCACCATTTGACGAATCATTCGAGAAGGGAATTTCCCTTGACGAGCTGCATTTGGATGAATGCCGAAGGGAATGTAACAAAGGATTAAAACAAGTTTCAACTCTGGAACAAGAGGGACGTTTGCCCCTGAAGCAGAAACAGAAGGGGACGGCAGAAAGTCCTTTGAACATCCATCTGGAAGATTTGGACATCGGTCAGTTGCAAGGAAATGGGACTCCAACCAATCAGGTAAGAGTTATATTGCTGAATCTGGTGTCGTTGTCATCATGGAACGTCATCGAAACAATCTATTCTTGGTTAATGTCGTATTTGAAAAGGGATTAGAAATTCTTCGTATAGACTGGTCTCTAGTTTATCAAGTTTTTGTTTTATTGGATTATCGAGGAGTATCGGTATGTTTAAAAACCATATTAAGGTGCTGCTATATATATATATATATACACACACACACACACACACACTACCCTCCGCAAGGGGGTTCTAAGCTCGTGCTCTTTGTGCTCGTTTGTACGTGCTTGTTCCTGGAGGTTTCACGTGCGCCCTCCCGGCCCTAGCACCCAAGGATGATGGGGCTCGACCCTGCAGTCCTTGTCATCCTTGGTCTTTTTCCACTTCGACTGTCCCCTCCACCCTTTCTTTTTCCTCTGTCTTTCCTCTCACTTTTTCTTTGTTTTTCCGCCGAGATATGCCCTTTTAAATAGAGGCGAATCGGTTCTTCCCAAACTTAAAAAAAAAAAAATATACACTACTAATAGTTTTTATACATGTTGGCCACTAGTGATTTTGCAGAGCACTTGTCTCAGACCACCTAACTTTACACACTAAGAGAAAATCTTTTGCTGGCGTTTGTACTTGAAAAATCCTAAAGATCATGTTTAAGAATTTCTGGTGGGAAACGTTACGTAGGTCACATTCTTTCATGGCTTAGGATTACCTGAATGGAATGTTCATGAAAAATTGTTAAAAAATGGAGAAATATTAAGGATTGTAGAGAGAGGGAATGGGGAATGGGAAGTGTGGGATACTCGCCAGATATATGAAATTTGGCCGAAAGCAGCATTTGTATAAGTGAGGCGGGGAGGGGAGAGGAGGAGACAGAGACCAAATATATGAAATTTGGGCAGAAGCAGCACTTGTATATGTTAATGAAAGTGCCTACTGCAGGCAGAATCGGAGTTCTCGATTTTTTATAATCTCGGATTGTTGTAATTATTTTTTAAGAATATATATATATTTTTTTAATTTATACTTTTAAATGAATATTTCTAGTGAAATTTATTAATGAAGAGGGTTTATTCTTAAGGATATTTCCTTTCAGAAGCCATTGGGCTTATTTTATCTTTATTTGGGACCGAGATATGGATACTGAAAATTTTGGGGTCCCATGACTTGAGTCGTTGAACCGATTGAGATATAATTTAAAAATCCATGCATTTTTTGGTTAAAGCTATCTATACACACAAACTAACAAAATAAGAGATCGTGCCTGATGTCACATTTTGCACGATTTGGTCACATAGAGTTTTTCTTTAAAGGATGGAAAAGGAGGCCCAAAATCAACCTTTTACTTCTACCAAGAAAGCAGCGGCGCGCACGTTTACCTTCATGTTCTGAATGTGCACATGCTGGTCAAGGAATATGGATGCCTCGAGAACTGTCCACACGCTATAAAAGCAAAAGTTTTGGAGAAGGTTTGTATGCTTTGTTCTTTCTATAAAATCGTATAGCCGTCAATCTTTAAAAATTATGTGGCCTTTGATAAAAGATGCATTTGTATATAGTATAGTGAGATAGAACTCGAGATCAGTTTATTTGCACCCTGAAAATTTTATTTGGTATGAAATAGAAAGTTAAGGTACCAAAATGTACATATTTTTCTCGAAGGAATCGGACTCAATGACTGATACACTTCGTCAACGTCTGCGGTACCTTCGTCATCTTCCCGTCACTTGCCCATTCGAAGTGGTTGAAATAGAGATGAGACCACCTTTGGTGTCGCAACTTACGGTGGTGGAGTTTCAGGTAAGAATGTATTGGGTGATGAGATTTTATTAATTTCTTAATAGGAAGGTAAATTTAGGCAGAAAAGCCAGTATGCTTCGGTAACTTAAAGTAGTAGTAATAGAAAATACAAACGTAGTAATGCATTTCTCACCAGAAAAGTGTACTGTGCGTAATACTTCATAAGTTTTACTTAGAAGTTCTTGTTGGCTCTTATTTAAATTGACGCAAGGGATTGAACTAGTGTTTGTGAACCGCTGTTCCACGAAATTTCGTGATAAGGACAAGAAATAATTGAAAAGTGAAAAATTACGGTACTGAAGGTATATTTGAAACAAAACATTCACGACTTGTTACGTCGATACAGAAACTGTATAATAACAGTTTGAAATTACGTGATGTTTAGGAGAAGGGGGAGACTGGATGTTATTGGAATGAGTTTTCATTTTAATTTAATTTTTTCTCTTCGTTGAAGGGCCAGTTGGAGCAACGTGAACGGAAACGGAAAAAACGGGCGAAGGAAGAACACCGCATTGAGAAGAGAGCGCAGGTGGAGGAGGACAGAATGATGGGACGCAGCAGAGGGTCGAAGATAAACATGACTTCCTTCAAACATTTCCCATCCTTTACTGAAGATCTTTCACCCCCTCTGTGAGTGTTTGAGGAATCGTGACTTTTGGAATAAGTACGCATCCTTTACAGAATGCAACCATAAATATATAAAGCCCTTTAATATTTTTCGGAGTACCTGGTAGCTGTGGTTACGGCGGCGGATATTGAGTGGTGAGGCTCTGGTTTACTTCCTCCTGCTGGCTCCTGGGTTGATTTTAATTGGCCCCTTAACGCTGTTAATGCTGGGGCTAAAAGTGACCCTTGGGGCACACTCACCTCTACGTCATGGGGGGAAATGAGTTTCCTGGATGTTGCCTTTTTAATATTTTTAGAGTTTTTAATCGGTCACTAAATAATTTTAGTTCTTGGGAAGGATTTTCGTCTTTATATAAGTCAGTTCATTAATGTAGGAGACTTTATTCACCGGTACGTTTCTTTAATGCAACTTTTGATTTTCTTCAGTATTCCTGAAGAAGAGTCTCTCTCTACACGTCCCGTTGGTTCTTCAGTAACGGAAGATTTTCCCGACATGAGCCCTCCTTCATTCGCACAGGTAAGGACAAGAGTAATTAAATGGAAACAAAGTATAATGGGAAGTTTTCCGGGCGCGTGTGTTTTTGACTACCTTACAAAACCGCGACCTTTCCGTAGTTTCATTTGTAGGTGGTGACATTTTACCTGATAAAATTAACCTACCCTAACCGTCATTATATTATTCTTATATTTAATGTAAATAAAAAAGTCCGAATCTATGGCGATAATACGCTAATGCCACTACCCGCGCGTTCATGTGATGATGGGCGTTCTGTATCCTAAAGATTGTCGCGAAGCCATTAGGTAGCCCGGAACACGCGCATAAATGTATTAAAGGTGTGAATTTTGTCAGGTAATTAGTTTATTTCTCTTAATCTATAATCGTGTATTTTAGATGATACGTTGTGGTCAAAAGAAGCCTTCGAAAGACACTCTTGTTGAGGCTTTTCCTTCTCTCGGAAGCACCACTTCTACTTCTAGTAATCGCTTGACCCCACGTCAGGAATCCAAAGAAGGCAAGTAATTTTTATTAGGCTTTAAGAGTTTTTTTCCCCTCGTGAAAACTAAGTGGATGCAAGGATGGGACAACATCTAATTTTCTTGGTATTTGCTAAGTCTCATTGACTTCCCATGGCCTGTTTTGTATGCTGGACCATATTTGTAACATGCAGAGGTTACTACGACAGTTGTTTTCCTGTTCTATTAAAACTGGCTTCAATCTACAGGGTGGGCCGTAAGTTTCCATACATAGGAAAATTTAAACGTTTGTTTTTATGTTTCAGATACCCTAAGAATATGCGTTTGACGAAAGAGCAACGAATTGAAATCATACTGATGGCTGGGTCGGGAAGCAGTCGCATGGTTGCAATGAACTTTAACAGAAAACATGGAACGAACATCACACACGACACTGTGGCAAAACTTATTAACAAGTTTCAGAAAACTGGAAATGTTGCAGATCAACCGCGAAGTGGTCCAAGACGTACAGCCACCGATGAAGACACAACAGCTACGATACTTACAGCGCTTACACGGAGTCCCAGAAAAAGTACACGACGGTTGTCTGCAGAACGTGGTGTCAGCAGATCGAGTATCAGGCGCATTTTGAAAGCAAACAAATGGCATCCATACAAATTGCATATGGCACAGCATTTGAGTGAAGACGACCCGGATAGACGGATGGAATTCTGTGAATGGGCATTAACCAAAGTGAACGAGGATGCAAACTTTTCAACTAAGATCTTGTGTACTGATGAAGCAAATTTTTACGTCAATGGAGAGGTTAATCGGCAAAACATACGTTATTGGAGTAATGCTAACCCTAACTGGCTGAGTCCGACGAAGATGCAAGGTGCCGGTAAAGTGATGGTGTGGGCCGGGATATGGGGTGACAGAATTATTGGACCAATTTTTTTTGTCAGTGGAAATCTTAATGCCGAAAGGTATCTTAACATGTTGCAAGAAGAGATTTTCCCATCCCTGCTAAACGAGGAAGGTAACTTCCCAGTTTACTTCCAGCAAGATGGAGCTCCACCTCATTATGGTCTTCACGTGCGTCGGTATTTGGATCAGCAGCAGTTTCCGGATGCTTGGATTGGTCGGCGTGGTCCTGTGGAGTGGCCTCCCAGATCCCCAGATCTCACCCCCCTTGATTTCTATCTTTGGGGGCACTTGAAGGCCATGGTGTATCAGGAAAAGATACGAGACATAAATCATCTAAAGGAACGTATCACCAACGCCATTACAAGCATAACGTCAACTGTGCTAATGCGTGTTCATCAACAGTGGGGAACACGTATTGAAATGTGTTTTCAAAACAATGGCAACCATGTAGAGCATATTATATAAATAAAAATGGTTGTCCATAAAAAAATGTTTATTTTTCCTATGTATGGAAACTTACGGCCCACCCTGTAGTGATAGAGGAAACTGTTTTCGGAACTACTTGTATTGATTCTGTGAATTGTAGATTAATTTTTACATTGCATTTGTAGGAATGTACAATTTGGGGAAAAAATTTTGGAAGCATAAAAAGTTGACGACAGTAGCTACTTGGTAATATTTTAGGTTAATTCCTAGTTTGGGGGCGTCGTCTTAATACGCAACGCATATGTATAAATATTGGATAAGCAACAGTATTTATGAGCAGTGTCGGGTGGAAATTTTATAATTTTGTGTATTTTATAAATAAAAGGATGAGGGGTCCCGCGTCTTAAGGTACCTAGGCACCAAAATTAAAATTCGCCAGAAATCGCCTCCAAAGTTCAGCAATATTCTCGCAATAGTATCTGTTATTAATTGAACTAGAACGTTCATTTATGGCTAAATTAGAGTTCTAAGTATGCTAATGAAGGTGAGTTTTTGGAATAGATTTTCATATTTTATATATATTTTTTTTAATTTTTTTATGCCGAACTTTGGGTGAACTTTTGGCTGGCGATAGAGGTGAAAAAAGTAGTTCGTTTCATAAGGTTTTCAACCATACTTCTAGTGTCGTAAGGTCATTATAACCCGAACCACGCGATAGAGGAAGGGTGAAAATAGTGATATCCATCAAAAACACGTTTTTGCCTGTGGTGGCGCTTAGGTATCTTAAGACGCGCGACCCCTCATATATTTTGATATATTCTTACACCCATCGTCTGTATCAGGAGAGGAAATCACAGCTTTTATATTTCCGTTTCCACCTTATCAGTAGTGTAACATTATTCTTCGTGCTAAAATTAGTAACATTTTTGACATTGTAGGAGAGGCGTCTTTGTGTTTTAAAAAGTTGAAAATATGGAGTCTGACAACATTAATTCATGCAAAGGTATAATTCAACTTCATAATTTTATAATAATTTTAAGAGTTTATTGGAATTTTGCATTGCGCTTAAATTAATTTTAAATGATTTCAAGTGCCCAAAATGTGGAAAAATCTGTAAAGTGGACTTAAATATTTGCAATGCTGTTTAAATGCTATACCAAGAAAAAACAGCCAAAAAAAAAAAACTTTTAAATGATCGCTATTTAAGAATACACTTTTTTAAAAAAGCCATCTTAATCCTTTTCAAGTGCTTGGTTTCTGTTTTGCTAGACACTCTTGTTTTACAAATTTTAGTTTAGAGAACAGCCGAATAATGCCCGAGTTAGGCTAGGTTCCTTTAACACCTCACAACGTTCATAAGTAATTTTCCAATCCAATGGTGTAACTTTTATGCATGTGCAATAAAAATTTGAAGGACGCCTCTAAACTATGAAGTTACCATATTCTATTTCCCTCGGATATTTTAGTCTTTTTGATGATTGTAATAAAATTTCAAAAACAAAACCAATTTACAACCGGTTAGTAATATTTCATGCTTTCCAGAATTTTTTTTTTTCCTGAAACTGTAACCTCCCAAATGAAATTTCTCTACCAGTAAAAACAGTTTTTACGATCTTTTAATACTACATATATAGATTTTAAGGTTTTTAAAATTTTAAATTGAATACTGAAAAGCTAGACGCTTTAAAAATACCTCTTTATTTAAAGTTTCTTAAATGCTTCGTACTTCATTGTATTAATGATGTAAATAAGTTGCAGAACTCTTTAGAGTGAATTTATATTAATCCTAAGTTATTATTATTATAGGTATAAAACGGTCATTATTGAAGGTATGATACTAATACTATACAAAGAAATAAGTATTAGACACGAGAGATGAACAGTAACAAGTAATATATATTTAATCCTAGATTTGTATTAGTATTCCATTATTAATTTATTAATCGAGATTTCAACTTGGTTTTAAGCGAATTTGCACTCGCAATATTTTTTTATATCGGCATTTAAATCATTTCATAGTTTGTCCAATGAAAATGCGTAATTTTTAGGATGAAGACAATCTAAATTGAGGAATAACATGTTTTGATCTATTTCTGGTCTAATATGAGTGGATTTCTCGAGTTAGAAAATATTTATTTACCCATTGTAAGTTAATGATTTTGTTCTTGCATTTGTAAATGAAAATAAAATGTGCCAGTTTGATTACATCTTTAAGCTTTTGTAGATTTAACTCTTTAAATAATGCACTAAAATAATGATGGAAACCAGCATCAGATAATAACCTTATTGTTCGCTTTTGGATGACAAAGATACTGTTTAAAGCAGTGTTTCTCAAACGGTGGGTCGCGAAATGTTTTACTACCCCTGTAGTAGTGATTTATGCACAAAAACAACCCCACTTCGTAAGTTTGTTTACCCATGTAGGAATAAGGAGTCGCGCCGACCTAAAACTCTGACACCGGGGTTGTTGCGCAAATCCGGTTGAGAAACACTGGTTTAAACCGTTGTTAGCCGAGTTTCCCCAAACAAGAGTGCTATACGTTATGCAAGGAAAAACAAGAGTATGATAGTTAATAAAACCTGTTTAGGAACCATTTCTAAGTTTAAACACTATAGTAACGTTCCTTAATCTTTTTTGAGATATAATTTACATGCTCATTTCACTGCAAATTCTTGTCTAACATTACACCAAAATTTTTTGTTACACTGCACACCTTTACAGCGATTTCAACATTTAGTTCAAGATACACATTTCGTTTATTAGTAAAAATTCTGAAATTTATTTTACTGTTATTTAGGAAGAGTTTATTGGCGGCCAACCATTTCATTACATCTATAAATTTTATTTAAATATATTCTTAGCTGAATCTGCAGGAAAAAGACGGTTGTATCATCTGCAAACATTATGAAGTATATCAGATGAGCGTGGAAGGTCATTTATATGTAATAAAAATAACAGTTGACCCAAGACTGATCCGTGTGGTACACCATGTCTGACAAGCGTTTTAGTTGAGCAGGCCTTATTTACTGATTCAATATCTATTGGACAAATAACTTTTAACCAATCACTGATTGTTCCTCTAAAGCCGTAACAATATAATTTAAGTGGAATATTATGGTCTATTAAATCAAACGCCCTACTCAAATCCATAAATATTGATATCATTATTTCTTTCTCTAGTTATATTTGACATTTTCGCCAAGATTTAAAATAGCCATTTCCGTTGTTTTATTATTACGGGAAGCCTATTGATTTGGAGATAATAAATTGTAGGATTTTAAATATCGCTGCGTTCTACTTTTTACAACTTTTTCAAAAACTTTACTGAGCACAGATAATAACATACCAGCCTGTAATTAGTTGCTAGTGCAAAATCACCGCCTTTAAAAGGGGTGTTATGCAACCATTTTTTGTTATTGATGGGAATATTCGTTTGGAAATACTTTGATAATTTTAACCAAATTTAAAAGTCTTATCTTTAACAAGTTTCAATATAGGTACAGGAATGTTATTTTTAATTTACCAGTAATATTCCGGACCTTGGTAGAGGTAGCAGGAACAAAAAAAACTAGTATTACTGAGTGGCAGTTCAGAATGGGAATATCTCTTAAGAAATACTTAGTTCCATCTTCTTCAGGAGTTGCGTGCAATCCTTTGGGTAGCGAGGATGAGGAGGAGGAAGCGGACAAAGTACCGGACTTCAGCACAGCTTTTTCCGACGCTTTCGCCAAGGCTCTCGACCAAGCAACGAAGAAGGTGTCCGGTAAGGAGTTATGAAAAGGTTAAAAGGATGTTGAAATCTGTACAGGGTGGTTTGATTTGCGAACTGGCAGAACTAATGAAAGGAAAATGAAGGCGTCTTGCCATAACTTTCAAGATAGAGGTGAAGATCAGCGCTCTAAACGTGTTTTTATATAACGTTTCGGGAACAGTATCCTATCGTCAGTGCTAAATAGAATGTAATCTTTACTACTAAAAATGGGAAAACTTCTCCGAGATAGTTTGTAAATGAAATTAGGACGAGTGGATCGGTGAAATCATAGACCTGTGCCGTGTACAGTAGATATAAAGGACAGTAGCTATATCTATTATATAGATACAGAGTTCATTCTTGTGGCTTGTTTTGTAAATTATATTATTGTAAGCCTTCCAGCTCTGCGTCACTTCGAAATGGTGGTAATCAAATAGTGAGAAGTTTAGTTTATAACTACAATAGTAAAAGGTTTCATTCACATGTCATTGGATTTAATTTCGTAATGAAACGTTGGTACTGGTATTTCATTATTAGTGTTTCAGTATCAAATTTACGACTAGGCAGATGTGTAATCTCCGTTTTCATAATTCAATATAAACGGTGTAATACACTAAAAACTGTAAATTGATATTAAATGAACAGTATTGCCATTTGCTTTAGTGGTGTAATTGGGTCAGGGAGTTCAGTTTCCCTTCTGTAGTTCTAATCGTTTATTTCATAATAATAATTAGTAAGGAGGGCTAGAAATTGGTACAGTGCTTAGGCCAAGTAATGCGGCCCATTGCTCTAACTTTGATTATTATTATTACCAGTACCATCGGGAGTCGACCTCCAATCTCAGTCTCTTCACTCGGCTGACCCTATTTCCTAATGCAATATATACTAATAAAAATTAATCTTCACCAGAATCTACATCCAATGACACGTCTCAGCGAAGCAAGAAGGGAAAGAAGAAGAAGGGAATCGTTTTGCTTTCATCTGGAGGCCGTTAGCAGACATTGTTTTAATTTTGATTTAAAAACACAATTCCCCTTAAAACTAATTACTGATAAATGTTATTTTAAATAAACTTAGAGGTTACTTTTAATTTTTTCAGTCCTTCAAGGAGTAAGAATCGTTCCATTGTCGTTAAGAACTTTTCAAAGAAGCTTATTTACTTTTAAGTTGAAATTTATATCTTTTCCTAAGATTCTGAATGAGTTATAAGTTTTTCATTGTTTTTCGGATTTTAATATAGATTAGCAATCCACATTAATGCCGTTAAGTTAATGCCGTTAAGTATCACTTATTTTGACTATATATTATCATTTAATGACATCTTAGTCGTATTTACTTTTAACATCGTAAAAGCATGTTATTTTCCTATTGGGGGTTTCATTATTTTTGTGATCAGCTTGTATTACACATTGTGCTTATATTAAACATGGAATATATGTTGTTTTTCCACTTCCTCTTGTACTGCAATACAATGACTTTAATGAAGTTACTGAACACAGTTGTGGAAGTCTTTAATTAACCCCTTTTGAGCCCCAATGTAACGTAATTTTCTTTAGATTAATTAATTATTAAAGTTAAATAAAAATGCAATTCAGGTCATAAAGGGTTAAGGATTCTTTACATAATTCACAAGTAATTCCTCAGAATGGAGTTTTCATGCACAAAATGCATCTTGTAATTACTAAAGGGTGCCCCAGAAGGCTTGGAGGGGTTTTATTTGGCTATAACGTTTTTGTTTGGGGATCAGATAAAGTTTGTAACACTTGAAAATATAGTGATTTTAATTACAAATTTAATATCGTGAAAATCTTTTTTCATTGCGTAAATCTAAAATCGCATTAACGTACGTTATCCGACTCTGATCTTGTGGTTTAATTTCTTGAGCAATTTGAATCTTGTACGAGTTAAGATTGATATCCTCTTAAAATTCGATATAAGGAACTATTTGAAATGTTTAATTCCTGGCTCCGTCGTCGGACTGATGTGGATTTTCCTCAACGCTTTCATGAACCATATCAACCAGAGTTGGACTTCGGCTTGTCCGTGGTTCGTCTTCTACCCTTTCCCATACGAAATTTGGCGACGTACCGTCGAATAGCTCCATCAGAAGGAGCAGAACGTGTGTGGAATTTTAATCGAAAAGGTCTTTGAGCGGTAACGATGGAAAAGTTTTGTTAAAGTTCCACAATAGCCACTTTGTTGCACTGTCCAGGATTCCGTTTTCATTAATCGCAGCAAGGGCACTTTAATTGGAAAAAAAATTTAAAGAAAAGTTAGTCAAATAAAACCCCTCCAAGACTTCTGGGACACCCTGTATTAGCACTGCCTGTCATCAAATCGGATTACAATAATACTCTTTCTTAAACTTATTTATTTTTGAAGCGAACTTAGTTGGGTTTTATGTCGTCGTAAATTTTTCCTAATTAAGGTTTACATACTTCCTATACCATTGTAGTTTTAGCGTTTTCTGAAAGATTTTTCCTGATTGCTCAGTGGTCTGTGTCGAATTTTGGGTTTGCTCCCGTTTGTTGGCGCCTGGGTTGGGTTGACTACTACTACTGTTAATGCTTGGTTTCCGGTGACCTTTGGAGAGTGCGCACCCCAACACTAGGGAAAGGAATTCCGGATGTTGACTTTTGACAAAGATCATACAATGATTGTATAATGCATACTGCAGATTTTAAAAGTCGAGAATTACATATTTTTGGCATTCTAGAATAGAGAGTAATAAAGTATATAAATTTCAAAGTATATCATTCTCGTCTTTTACATTTAATCAAAAATATAGTTTTGCTACTGTTGTACGTGTGAAAAGTTTGTTGAATCTCGGTTGGCTCACCCGTCTTGGTTTTCGTTTTTAGTGAATTGACGGTAGAATACTTAGTTTTTTATATCCGTTTAGACTGGAGGTTTATTTAATTTTCTACATACATAAATGGCTAATGTATCACTTACATATACACTTTATAATATAAACAGGTCAAGAATTGATAACGTTGGTTATCATATAAACAAAATCTTTTTCAGACTCAACAGGTATAAAAAAAATATGCAAGTGGTCAGTTACCAGTCCACTAACCACGGCTTCTACCGTCGATTAATTTGCGTTAAGGTTGATACTGATATCGATGGGTGTATGTTTCCATTTTAACAAAAGAAGGAACAAATATTGAGAATTGGATATTTAGAGAACGTAGTATTCTAGTGAAAGTAGCGTATAGTTGGAAACGTACGTCATACATAGTGTCTCCAAAAATGGATGCTCTATTCTGTTTAATTTCCGTTTTACAAAGTATTTGATTATCACTATCATAGAATTTAGTATTTCTTTGCGGTCCAATTATTTTTAATTCATTACGTATCACTTGCTTCATATAAAAATTAATTGCCTTACTTTTGCTTAATACAAATACAATATACGCTATAAATCGAGAACTTGCTAAATCTTAACAAACGGTGTGTAAATTTCCTTTTCAAAAATTGTAAACTATAGAAGTATGATCATTTTTGTGGCTTTACATGTATTTATATGGAAAATCATTCTGATTATTTTGTGCGGAACCAGAAACAACAATATGCAAGAATAGCAACATAATGTGGAGGAAATATGTCATCGATCCATCAACATTGCAGTTTTCTATTGCGAAGAGGCTACAAACTGGTGGGGTATACTGTATATTAAACCGTAACTATCCAGCCATGGCTGTTCCAAGCCAATCTGAGAAATGGGAAGGGAAGTGCAATGATGAGCCCGGTTGCCCCGGTAATGTATTTGGTTCGACCCAGTTCTCCCTTTTTAAAAGGGACTTATTTTTCCCGGTTGAGGGCGTTACCGACCGTCTCTGAGTCCTCGGTTGGACGAAGGATGTAAAACGGAACAACCAACCAATGAATCATCCCAATTAATAATGCTTTCTACACAATACTGTACTCACCAGAAATAATAACATAAAGTGTACTACAATGCAGCATTTCTATAAAGATTTCTACACGTTTGGTTATCAGGAGAGGAAACCCAAAGTTTAACATTTAAGTGAATGGTTACTAAAATATTTAGTTCTGAATAACAATATATCTTACATTTTTTGGGTGAATGGTTACTAAAATATTTAGTTCTGAATAACAATATATCTTACATTTTTTGGTTTAAGGAAACATCTATCATGAGAGAAAGGGTTAAACTGCAAGCCAAAAAGAGGATCAATTTGCTAAATTGCAGTAGAGTATAATAAAGGTTAGTAGCGGCAGTTTATTCTTTGCGTGCACTTTTGAAAATCTTTATCTTATTCCTTTTCGAATATTTTGTAAAAATGGTATACCAACTTTTTAAACCGTGATTAGATTTTATTTTTTTTATTACAAAGAACTGAAAATTTGGCCGTTACCAAAACGAAAAGAATAAATAAGCCTAGCCTAACCCTCAGGAAACAACTAAAATTTGCGAATAGGGCCTAGCCTACTAATGATTAGGCCAAATCGTGAACAGTCGCTGCGTCTTATAAATCTTTTACGTGGAATTTTTTCTTCACCATAAAGAAATAATTTGTTTCATATGGAAATGGCATCAAGCAGAATTCCTTTTGGGAATCAAAAACTGACATATATTTTACTCCACTATACCCAGACCACTAATAGTCTTGGTGTCATATATGAGGTAGGCCTCGTACTGTAATCCTAGAACTAACCCATTATCATAGGCCTGCACGCATTGCTTAACTTGATTAGCTTAAATATCTCAGCCTAAACTTTTGTGACCATATATTTTGGGTATAGACATCAAAACTAAGCCTGTTTCTTTTTTTTATATAACTTTTAATTTAAAAATTTTGCTTGCCTCGGCTCAGTGAAAATTACTTGTCGTCCCAGGGTGTAAATTCAAACACTTTATCTACGGGGAATTACATACTCTAATAATCTAACTTACCGAACTTAACTAATCTAACTAACCCTAACTTAATTTAACCATAAAAAAAAATTGTCAATAAAGTGTCACGTCGACGAAAGTTAGCCTGGCAAGTTCTGCTTTATAAAATTTTTACAGAGCTTACTTGGGTTGTTAATATAAGGTGACCAGATTTTCTGGAGTTAAAAGCGGGACTTCTCTTGAATAATAAATAGGAAATATTGCGCTTGCAATAGCCTACAATAGCCTATCCAATAGCCTACTGGTATAAAATAGGTTGTAACATAAAATTATATTTACTGAATGCACAAAAATAACCTGCTTACCTTTTAATTATCGTACTCTTCACATGTATTTGCTTTACAGCAGCAAAAGTTCCTTGAAGTCATCTTGCTTACAGGTAGTAATTTTGATAAAGCTGGACATTTAAGTCCATCATTTCCCAAAGCGGGACATTTCCGCGTCCCCTAAACTAAAGTTTCTAGAGGACAGTGGGACTTTTCTGCGTCCCCTAAAGTTTCTAGGGGACAGCGGGACATAGCTCAAAAGCGGGACAGTCCCGCCGAAATCGGAACGTCTGGTCAACTTATTAATATACCGTAGTATTTGCCTACCAGTCTATTAAGATCGCTGTGCCAATTTCTGCCCTCCTCTCATTATTATTTTCTATAGGCTCTTCGTGAGGTGTTGGTTGTTGCTGCAGGAGTTTCGGGAGCGATACGAATTCCTGGAATTGGTGTGGGATTTTTTAGGGAACCATTTCTTCAGCTGCTTCCACTGAGCCAAGTCAAAGGCTGTCTCGACACTATTTTGCCAAAACTTGAAAAAATGACACCCCTTAACCCCTCTGATCCGTTAGTATTTACAGTACTTTTTTATAATTTCTTACAAGCAGAGCCTTCGGCTCCCTGCCCTACGGGCGAGGCTTGTGCTTCGCAAACTCGCCTACGGCGAGGGCACGTTAGGGTTATCCCTTTGGGGGGGAGGTCATTCTCCCTCTCCCCCAAAACCCCCTCACCCCCATTTATGCAGCTTGGGGGCTAACCCCCACCCCTACCCTTGTTGCATAACCCCCTCCCCCATTACCCCTCTTCCCAAACAGACAATTGCTCCTCTCGTTGATTCAATAAAACTATAGAAAAGAACGCATCCATAAAAATCCTAAGCTTCACAAATCTTGACACAATGTAAAGCTTTTATGGCTGCGTTCTTTTCTATAGTTTTATTGCGGTGCTGGGGCCTACGGGCCCAGTAATTACAACGCTAGAACCCCCTCTCCCCTCTTCATGGGGAGAAAGGGGCTGGCACCTTGCAACAATTGATTAACATTACAATTGCATATGCAGTTGAACATTTTGCGGTCATACTTGGAAGATTGTATAATACTGTTTTCAATTTTGAAAGTATTTTGAAAGAATTTTTTCATATTTTGAAAGGAAATAGAAGAAAATGAAGGTGGTTTTTTTATTAGTTAAGGGATAAGTGCATAATAATTATCCATGCAATTAATCCCGGATCAGTGTTTTAAGGCTTACTGTAGCTTACAGCGATAGTTCGGAGATACAGAAATAAACTATAGTTTATTATTATAAAAGCTAAAATCGCCCGAGTTGTGGTTAGGAATGTTTTTAGAAGCTAAACACACACACACACACACACACACACACACACAGTGGTGTAGTGCTAAATAAAGAAGTGAGGGAACGCATTTTGAAAGTGTTACTCAGATGCGGGGGGGACAATGGCGAGCGCGGCGAGCCCATACAGCTGGGGGTCCGGGGGCACTGTAAGCCCCCCGGGAAATCTTTTGAAATCTGACCAATTTCAGGGATATTTTGAGGTCATATGCACTGGATATTAGGATATATTCCAAGGTTGAAGATGCAGTATTTCCAGTGTCATTAGATATATGACATCCAGTACGATCAATAAAAATAGCTAACAACTGGAATGATTAACTAAAAAAAAGTTAACTGGTACGCCGTGGTGACTGTTTCATCAGATCTTTATAGGCTAGCATTGCCTCAGTCGAAGCTAAAAGAAATGAAACAGTTAATGATTCTTTCTTATATTTCTTCTAGGGGTGGGAATTAAAATTTCATGACGTTAGAGATTTGTAAGTTCGGATTTATTTGAAATAGTGAGGGAACGCCGTTCCGTCTACCAAAAAAAGTAAGGGAACGCCGTTCCCACGCGTTCCCACAGCACTACACCACTGCACACACACACACACACACACACACACACACACACAGATAAAAGAGAAAGTACGGGGCCTAATTGCATAAAAATAGGGTAAATATTCCGCTTAACTCAAATCGGCAATTAATGACCAAAAGATATTTTTCTGGTCAATTTTTATGTGCTTTGAAAGAATCTAACATCCGTTTTTTGTGCAAATGAGCAGTTTGAGATATTTTCAGTTTTTGTATTTGAAGAATCACAAATTTAGAAACAAAACGGAGCGCAAATTCCTTCAAAATACATCAAAATTAATCAGAAAAATATCTACTGGTGTAGACACAACGTAACCTGACTCTCTAACCCTGACCTAACCTAACCGGACCTGACCTAACCATAACCCTCCAACCTAATCTAACCTACCGGTATTGTATCCTAACTTAACATGATTATTTATTGTTTTGTACAGGAGCGGTGTTAGTCATTTGGGGGCCTCTGCAAAACGACATAGGAGGCCCTGTCATAGCATATTTTATTTTTTTTTGTGATTAAAGTTGCGATAAACACTTCCTCCCTCCCAACACAAATTTACAAACGCAAATTGGTAGTTTGTTTTGGCTCTTTATATATCTTCAACTGAAATTACACTACAGTACCCCGAGGCCACCACTCAGTCTGGGCCCGAAAAGAGAAATAGTATGAAAAAAAGCATTAACTTCCATAAATTGTGCTCTTACGCACTGCAACTTCCTGGTTCACATCCCACAATTACCGAACACACAATGGGACAAAAAGTTCTGCAAACACAACGTTAAATTTGAATGTGAAACGTGAAAAATTGTTAACAATCGGTCGCGTGGGGCGCAGGACCCTAACGCCGCTAGTGGTTTTATAATCATTTGCGCACTGTATAAAACATAGTTTTTCACGTTATCTTTCGTAACGATTCAGAATATTATATCGTCATGTTAAGGTGTTGGTTTGAGTTCAGCGGAAAATTAACCGAAAATAGACCTACAGTGTATATATAAACTTCATAAATTTAATATATATATTTTTTTTTAAAGGGAAGACGACGTTGATATACTTTTGAGTACAACTTTTCCATCAATTATGAAAAATGTGTCCGAATTTTCTTCTGACGAAAATGTTAAACTTAGGGTGAGTTGAAGTGGTAGCAGCATGTAGAGTCTCTGCACAGATAATACCTTACCTTACCTTAGTATACCTTAGTTGTATTCTGTCCAGTAGTGACGCAGCTATGGTGGGCCTCCGCTGTCTTCAGGCAGCTCCAGTTGCCTTATATCTCGAGTGACACAGATAATAAGAGCTGAAACTGGGTCCTGGATATAGTGGTGTTGGTGGTTGGTCTGGAATATTGACAAGCCACTTTTCTAGATGGTTCTTGAAGGTGTTTGACGTTACACCTGTCAAGTTCCTCATTTTCATTGGTACGCAATTAAAAAGACTAGTCCTGTTATAAGTGAAGCTGTTGTGCACCAGAGTCTGCATTCGAGTGGTTGAGCCCTGGGTACTTCCCTTCCTCACCTTATATGCCGTGCTTTCTGAATGACAACATTGGGAACCAGATTTTCTAATATTTTCCAAACATAGTAATGAATCGTTCTCCTCTTCGTTGGAGTGAATATAGATTTAACTTTCTCAGCCTCTCCCAATAGATTAGGTGTTCTGCTCCATTTATCTTGGTAAATGTCCTCTGAGGGGTCTCAATCATAATTATGTCTGCCAGCTTGTGGGGAGACCAAAGTTGGCAACAATATTCTAGTTTTGGGGGCCCTAGTGACTTCCACAGTGTCAACATGCACTTTTCTTCCCTTGTTTTAAAGGTCATCAGGATCCAGCTTGAGAGATTCCTAGATGTGTCTATGATTTTGAAAAGTGATATGAGAAAGTTAAATTATTACTCATTAGACTCTCAGATCTTTGATATGGTCTGTTGCTATAATTGTCTGTTGGCGGTAGTTGTAATTATTTGTCCTTTTGATATATTCCATCCTGCCGTATCTCAGAAGCTCAAATTTGTGCCCATTCAAGATCATGTTGTCATCTGCTCGTTTCAGTACTGGGTCTAGATCTTGTAATTGGTAGACATCTTGCACTGAATTTATTTTCTTTATTAACCTTGTATCATCGGCAAATGATGTAGCTGTTGCACGCTGTAGACCCATATCATGTCTCCAATCATTATTAGGAAATGAAGTGGGACCAGCACTGTTCCTTGAGGCACCCCACTGACTACATTGCTTGCATTTGAAAGCTGGTCTTGGTCTGTCACCCTTTGCGATCTTTCATGTAGGAAGCTGTGTATCCACTTTCCTATTTTCCCAGTGATGCCCAATGCTCTCAACTTGTGCAGCGAGATTCCGTGGTCGACCTTATCGAAGGCTTTTGCAAAATCCAAATATATAACATCAGTGTTGCTGCCTTCTTGGATGTTGTTCAAAATTTTTTCATAGTGGAGTAACAACTGCGACAGACATGAACGGCCCTCCCTGAAGCCATGTTGTCCATCATTGAAGGGTTCTACTTCTAGGTGGTGTATGATTTTCTGACGCAGTGCTCTTAAAAATCTTTATTAGGTGTGAGGTCAGTGTGACAGGTCTATAGTTTTCTGGCAAACCCTTACTACCACCTTTGTTGTTGTTGTTGTTTAGCCGATCAGCCCACCCTGATCGAGCAAGCCGGCGGCACGCAGGTAACCGATCGCTCTCTCCGGAGTGGACCAGAGGTTCAGCGCACTAGTGATGTTGTGTTGTGTTCTATGTTCTGCTAGAGCGGTACAGTCTGTCATAATGTGTTCAATTGTTTGTGGTGTGTCCTGGCACAGGTGGCAGGTGTCGTCTGTGGAGTTGTCTAGTCTGTGTTTATATGTCCGTAAGTTGGGGGTGATGTCCACATCGGAATCGTGCTAAATTAACTCGATCCGATCTGCTCAGGCTGATCTCTGACCTGTTAATGGGTGGCGGCTTCGCACCTAGGACCGCATTCGGACCGAGTCGTGTCAGTGCTTTGTGGGTTAGGTGTGTGTGTGTGTTTTCTTTACTACCACCTTTGTAATGGGAGTTATAATACCAACTTTCAGTGCTCCCAGTATTATTCCTGTCTGTACAGACTTTGACTATAGAAATTGCAGTGGAACTGCTAATTGCGTCTTAGTTTTTAAGCAGCTGCGCACTGAACCCGTTTGGTCCTGAGGCTGAGTCTAGTACAATGTTGTCAATGGCTGTTACTATATAAAGGTTCTTGAGTCATATACTTTCTTTTCCTCCTTTGGAAGACTGAACATTTTTTCATACTGTTGCCGCAGCATTTCTGCCATTTCTTTTGGATCACTCTCTGCCCCCTATTGTCTCCTATGTTTCATAATAGGAATGGCACATTTAAGAGAGCTTTTTGTTTCTCTGTGCTCTCTAGTGGCTCTTTGGTCCATTCTGTCTTCAAATTTGTTATCACAGCATGTTTCACAGTCAAACGTTCTATTACTTTTGGAAAAACATCTTAAAGTATACACTGGAAGGTTTGTACAGTTGTAATGAATCTATTTTCTACATCCATCACACTGTATGTAGTAATCCATATCCTCACATTTGTTGCATATTTCACATGCCCCTGCTTTGTTTACATTTTTCAGGGTAACAGTTTTTGTTTGTAAATGTTTTTGTTTACAATTTTGTTTGTTTGTTTGTAATCACTTACTCAAGATATTTGTTTGTAAATATATGATATTTTGTTTATAAGTTTCTACAATGAAAATAAAATTAAGGGCTCTCTTAAATAGGTCTTGTAATATATATATGAAGCGTTGCGAGTACGAGGGGTAAACCCGCCAAACCAGTTTTGAGATACTCGTTTAAACTTTGGCTATTATGTACGAGCAAGGCCAGATTAAAACATGGGCAATCAAGGCTACAGCCCACGGGCCCCACAGTAAAGAGGGGCCTCCAAAAAGCATCAGAGAAATATTTTCTAACATATTTTTAGAAATTAAATATTGTCAAAACTATCAAAAAAGTAGTTACTTGTGAAACAAGAAGTAGCATGCTTCAACTACAATTGAACAGCTTATCGTTGATATCCATTGAACATGAACTTCTACAAAAATTTGAGTTCAGTGATGTTTTTAATTCATTTAGCGAAGCAAAATCTAAAAAAGTTTCCTTGTAATTTGTAAACTTGGTTATGCAAATCTTGATTTTGTTATTTCAATTGTGAAAAAGAAAAAAATTTTATACCAATTTTTTTTTTTAATTAAGGGGCAAAGGGCCTCCAAACTTGCTTTAGCCCCTGGGCCCCGTAGAGGTTAATCCGGCACTGTGTACGAAGGGCACATAGCGCAAATACACGCATTGAAAATAACTACATTTTGAGTGTACGAGGTGAGTATTTGGCTATACCAAGTTGTCTGTGGATAGGGGAGGGTTGAACTATTCATTCGTACGACAATCACAAAATCGCCAATGTGGCAAGTTCGCCCCCCCCTCGTACTCGCGACGCCTCGTGTATATATATATATATATATATATTATGTGTGTGTGTGTGTGTGTGTTATTTTGATGGAGTTATTTGTCTATTTAGTTACTCTTGTTTACCTGGGAGAATGCAGAACCGTTAATGAATGCCGTGGCATCTTACCTGTCGCAGTGGCACTCCTTTCGAATATCTTCAGTAAAGGTATGTACTACAGTAATTGGCATACATACAACTATTATCGACTTTAATCCCGTAACAATGGTTTTATTTGCTGTTATTTCTTTTCGACACCAGCTCGTATTCATTTTTAAATTAATTCAAAAGAATGAACAAAATAGGTATTGAACTCCTTGTTCAAGAAGAGGTATTGTTCGAATTTCGGATTCATTCTTGAAATTTAGGAACTCTGCTTAATTCTCTAATAATGCCCAAACCAAATGTTTGATTGTTATATGACGGGTCAATATAACCCGTCTATGATAAATCTTTTCCGGAGTCTCTCGTTCCCAATGACTTAATGTACAATTTGGGGAAAAAGGTTCGCCTAGGAACATAAAATTTAGAAAATAAAAACCAATCATTGTTGATAGTCACTTTTATGCTTTATAGGAATTTTAGGTTTGTATGCGAACTTTTTTCCAAAATTGTACGTGCAAGATGAATGAAAAATGAATATAAAATGTGTAAAATAATTTCCTTAAAGTCGATTATAATGTTGTTGTGCCTCCACTCTATCAGCGAAATTGTTTGATGTGCCTTGCGGCCTGTTGCACAATGCAGGAACAAGGCCAGAGACGAGCAGGATACAGAGTTAGTCGGTTTAAAAAATCCTGTTCTTAAACTCAATGTTGTTTGTTGAAAAATATAGGGAAAAAACTTGGCGTTTCAGAGCAGAACTTTTTTAATCGATGTTCGTTTACTTTAGTTCAACATTCAATTCATTCAATTAAACCTTAGTTTAGAATCATTGTATTGTACAGGTCTCCCTAAAAGTTATACTCGCCAAAATTCCTTAAATTTGGCGGTAGCGAAAATAAAAGCCCACTAAACCGATAAAAAGGTATAATAAACAGGAATGAAATATATACATAACACTTCTATATTCTCAACAAGATTTACCAAATGGCCGAGATTCTGACTCCTGACGGAGGAAGCTCACTGGGCCTTCCTAGGGAGATGCCACAACCTATTGAAACCACCTCAGGGCTGCAGATAATAGGAGATACCTTACAAGTGGACCCCTACAGCATTAGGACTGTCTTTAAGGTAACTGAAGGTTGGTTTGACTTAGTAGTAGTAGTACCAGGGGCGTACACAGCATTTCTTAGAGGGGAGCGCGCGCGCGCGCACAATATATATATATATATATATATATATATATATATATATATATACACATATATATATATATATATATATGTGTGTGTGTCTGTGTTGTGTCAGCTCAAAATTGATGATGATTGATTTGGACTCAAAATGAATTGCATTTTGGAAGACTTCATTTGTATTTTATTTCCAATTTATGGGTAAAAAATTAAATTTGCACAAATTAATCGTACGTATAAATGTTCCTAAGCCAGCCAAAATTTATTTTTAGTTTTGAATTAATAACATGTCCTGGTAACCATGAAATAACTGAAATTCCATATGACAGATTTTTTTTTTTTTTTTTTTTGTGGTGAATGTTGCAAAGTTATCGATTTTTGAAAATTTCTTTTTCAAATATCTTTAATGAGTTAATAATTTTTACAGTGGGGGGGGCCTATGCCCCCTTATGTACGCCACTGATCATTACTATTTTTACTGATTTAGATTTCTCATCCCAAGGAATGGTTAGCGGAAGACGGGGGCAAAACTCCCCACTTGATTTTGACATCACAGACGGATCCAACGAAGAGGGCTTGTAAGGAATTATATATACGTGTGTGTGTGTGTGTGTGTGTGTGTGTGTAATTTTTGCCATTTTCCTTTTTTTTTCTAGCACTTTCAAAATAGCTTATAATAGCTGCCCTCCGAAAACAAAACTAGCCCATGTTCAGGTTATAAACAGAGCATGCCGTGTATTAAAGGAGTGTGTAGATTGTGAAAGATGTCTCGTACAGTTGGAGCTCATGATATATCATCAGTGACCCGTGATCGTTGATTGGATAATCGGATTGAGATCAAAGTGGAAGGCCTCAAAGCCCCGAGTTTGAACATGAAGTAGTTCATAACGTCATCGTAGATTTTCGTCGGGCAAATAAATTTTGTAAAATGAAATAAACGAATTTACCGTCGATCAGGTAGGCCATCACTGATTACAAAGATTACTTAAGAGCTGTTGCTTTCCATGTGAGGTTCAGTTCACGAATGAGGTGTGCAAACTTGCAAGTAGGCCTAATGTCATTATATTACGAGAAACGGCTACTCTTTTCCTTAACTGGGTTACGTGTATGGGGCTGACTCTATGAAACTCCTGCTTACAGCCGCCACTGTAAAGCAAAGAGTAACATGGGCCAATTAAGTACATGATACGATCGCGCATTCATAACCAGTATAAGAAGAAAAATTATAAATACAATACATAATGTCTCCCGATTGGTCAGAAATATGTACTGGTCTCTAATTGGTCATTTTAAAATTGGTTTGATTTGATGATCATCTGATTCGCGCATGTTTTGTTCAATGAGCAAGTTAAGTGGGTTGATTTGTAGTGACATACTCCGCAAGAAGACCGTGGTACGTGTCATTCATGTTACATACACATCACATCTCCAAATCCACCATTTAACAACAGAAACAATGAGGGCAGCAGTCCTACCCTGGGCATCTGTAAACCCTGACATGACCTCTCGTGAGCACGTATGGGATCACCTTAATCATCACCTACAAAAAGTAAGACCTCCCGCGTTTGTGGCAATTCATGAAAGAAACTTTAGCTGAACTTTGGCCATGACTTAATACCATGATGCCAAAACTCATTGCTTTGGTACCAAAACTTGGCCAAGCATTTTGTGGGGGAAGAGGAAAGCCAATTTTAGACATTAATTGAATGTTTATATTTTCTTTAGTTTTTCTTCACTTACAAAGGTATTAATTTTATTCTGTCGTGTAAAATATACACGGCAGAAAATTTTATTACATAGACCTAATTATTTTCCCATTTTATATATATATATATATATATATATATATATACTTTTAAATAGAGGCGAATCGGTTCTTCCCGAACTTAAAAAAAAAAAAAAAAAAATATATATATATATATATATATATATGAAAATTATTTCACGAAAGTAACACGTGAAAAATATTTATGATGAATAAAACCACGAAGGAAAGGAAACACAAAATGGTGCTCAAGCGCTTTCGTCTAATGACATCCTCAGGAACACTGAAGTACATAAAAAGGTTAAGCCTATATATAGGTTACAGAAAGAAAAAAAAAAAAATAAAAAAAACATACACACACACACACATACATATATATATATATATATATACAAATACATACATACATACATACATACATACATACATATATACAATAAACAGAGAAGTAAAAATAAAAATTAAAAATTAAAACCTTAAAGGATTACCCGTGAGGCGTACAGATTTGTAAGGAAAAATATCGATTTTTAGCACAAGATCAAATGGATTATAAAAATACAAATTTATACTGGAACTCTGCCCGGGTTTTAACACACTGCTGCCTATGGTCAGGTTTCGATATATATAAAAAAATAAAATGCAAATTAAAAGTTAATCGATTTTTAGTACAAGATCAAATGGATTATAAAAATACAAATTTATACTGGAACTCTGCCCGGGTTTTAACACACTGCTGCCTATGGTCAGGTTTCGATATATATAAAAAATAAAATGCAAATTAAAAGTTAATAAAGTAGAAGACAAGTTTACCAAAGATTTAATGTTTTACCCTTCTTATCTAAATCTGTTTTAAAGGAATTCAAAATAACAGGATCGAGTTGAAAAAGACCTTTGCTTATGTTGAAGTTATTTGAAAGTTGGATAATGGCAGACTCAAGAATATTTCTATTAACAATGTTGCTTGAATGGAATAAAACTGAAGCATTATTCCAATCAATACAGTGGGCTAACTCTGACAAATGGACAAAAAGGGCACTGGACAACTGTCCTGTTCTAACGGAATATTGATGCTGTTTTATACGTGTGTGCAAATCCTTTCCCGTCTGATTTATGTAAAAGGAATCATTGTTTACAACCAATTTTATAGATAATGCCTGAATTATTGGTAGGGCTATTTTTTACTATGATATTTTTCACAATATTGTTATATGAAAATACTACATTAATATCCAAAAGTTTAAGTACATTAGCAATGCCTAAAAAGCCCGGGAAAAATGGAAGTACTAAAATATTTTTTGACAAAGTACGAGTGTTAATATTGACACGATAGAAAGTTCGTTTTGCCTTGTTGAGACAAGATTCCATAAACGCAGATGGATAACACAAATCACTTCCAATACCGTTGATTTTTTCCAATTCGGCATCGATGTATTCCGGACTGGCGATCCTAAGGGCGCGGAGAAACATTGATGAAAATATGGCCTTCTTAGTGGGGGTATCATGTCCCGAGTAAAAGTGTACGTAGGACAAATTGTTTGTCGTTTTCCGATAGATACTAAACTTAAAACCTGGGCTTTCCCTATGTACACGCACATCCAAAAATGGGATTGAATTGTCTTGCTCAACTTCTAAAGTAAACTTAATGGAGGGGACTTGATCATTTAACTGAAGGGAGGAAGCTATCCAGGTCACGATTCATGGGCCAGATACACAAAATATCGTCGACGTACCGCAACCAAGGGATGCCAACCCCCAGGATTCTCGGAATATAGGTAATTTCGAAAAACTCCATATAAATATTGGAGAGGAGGGGCGATAAGGGGTTGCCCATAGCCATCCCAAAAACTTGTTGATAATACTCGTTATTGAAAGTGAATTTACAGTCTTTGATGCAAAGCTTAATGAGTTCCAAAACAATGTGTGAAGGTAGTGGCAGGTCATACTTATGTAATTCTTGGGAGAGAAAGTCAAGCATATCGTCAATCGGCACTTTTGTAAACAATGAACAAACATCAAAACTGATCAATTTATCGTTAGTTTCAGTACGTGCATTATTCAATTTTTCTGTAAGATCCATGGAATTTTTTACATGTGAATCAGAGATAGTTCCGAGAATGGGGGACAAGACTTTGACAAGCCATTTGGAGAGTTTATAAGTAATAGAGCCCACCGAGCTAATAATAGGGCGCATAGGGTTACCAGGTTTGTGGGTTTTAATAAGACCGTAAAGGTAGGGCAGAGCAGGTGAAGTGGACATGAAAAGCGGAATTAAGTCCTTATGATCTTTGAGAAGGCGTTTCAAGCCACTATTAAATGATTTGATGACGTCATCCTGCGGGTTCTTCCTAAGTTTGGTGTATGTGGCGGGGTCCTGGAGAAGCTCGTTCATCTTTCCGATGTAGTCCACTTTGTCCATAATAACTATGGTGTTAGCCTTGTCTGCTTTAGTAATATGGAGCTCCCCATCTTTTTTTAATTGTGAGAGGCTATTGCGAAAACGTTTAGGAAAGTTATCTTCGTAATTACCATTCGCCGCACTATAAACGAGGCCTTTAACTATGTTAAACAAATACTGAGGGAGATTACACTGTTTTTCAAAACACGCGAGACTGTAACAAATTTGTAAAGCCGAAGGTTTTTTAACTAAAAAAGGACATACCATATCCAAGGGCACTTTTTGCATCGTCACTAATGTTTTTCGAAGAAAGGTTCAAAACACACTTTGAGCTTTTTTTACTCCACTGACTATCTCGAATGAGACTTTTAATTTTTCGATCCAAAATGTTACGAAGTGAAGTAGTTCTCCGACGCAACTCGTTGTAAATTTCATCAAACAAAGGTTGGATCCACGGTTGGGGAATAACGGTTACAAAATTATGTTTGGCGATGTTTAAATTTTTGAAGGCGGACCACTCATTTTGTCTGGTGACTTCAATATGTTTCTTTAAAATTAATCTGCTGAAGTTGTTGAACGGATGGTCGTCAATTTGTCTGAGGCGAATCGGAAGCAGGGATTTGGGAAGAACTTGCTCCTCTAGACACTTAGTAAGAAACTTCCGTCGGATACGAATTGCATGCCCCTTCATTAATGTAGAAGAAAACACGGACACAAACGGAGACAAGAGAGGGAACAGCAAGCCGAAGGAACGCGTGGTGTTCATTATATGAAAATTATTTCACGAAAGTAACACGTGAAAAATATTTATGATGAATAAAACCACGAAGGAAAGGAAACACAAAATGGTGCTCAAGCGCTTTCGTCTAATGACATCCTCAGGAACACTGAAGTACATAAAAAGGTTAAGCCTATATATAGGTTACAGAAAATAAAAAATAAAAAACATACATACACACACACACACACATATATATATCTATATATATATACATATCTATATATACAAATACATACATACATACATACATACATATATACACAATAAACAGAGAAGTAAAAATAAAAAAAAAAATTAAAACCTTAAAGGATTACCCGTGAGGCGTACAGATTTGTAAGGAAAAATATCGATTTTTAGCACAAGATCAAATGGATTATAAAAATACAAATTTATACTGGAACTCTGCCCGGGTTTTAACACACTGCTGCCTATGGTCAGGTTTCGATATATATAAAAAAATAAAATGCAAATTAAAAGTTAATCGATTTTTAGCACAAGATCAAATGGATTATAAAAATACAAATTTATACTGGAACTCTGCCCGGGTTTTAACACACTGCTGCCTATGGTCAGGTTTCGATATACTGTACAGTATATAAAAAAATAAAATGCAAATTAAAAGTTAATAAAGTAGAAGACAAGTTTACCAAAGATTTAATGTTTTACCCTTCTTATCTAAATCTGTTTTAAAGGAATTCAAAATAACAGGATCGAGTTGAAAAAGACCTTTGCTTATGTTGAAGTTATTTGAAAGTTGGATAATGGCAGACTCAAGAATATTTCTATTAACAATGTTGCCCCTCCTCTCCAATATTTATATGGAGTTTTTCGAAATTACCTATATTCCGAGAATCCTGGGGGTTGGCATCCCTTGGTTGCGGTACGTCGACGATATTTTGTGTATCTGGCCCATGAATCGTGACCTGGATAGCTTCCTCCTTCAGTTAAATGATCAAGTCCCCTCCATTAAGTTTACTTTAGAAGTTGAGCAAGACAATTCAATCCCATTTTTGGATGTGCGTGTACATAGGGAAAGCCCAGGTTTTAAGTTTAGTATCTATCGGAAAACGACAAACAATTTGTCCTACGTACACTTTTACTCGGGACATGATACCCCCACTAAGAAGGCCATATTTTCATCAATGTTTCTCCGCGCCCTTAGGATCGCCAGTCCGGAATACATCGATGCCGAATTGGAAAAAATCAACGGTATTGGAAGTGATTTGTGTTATCCATCTGCGTTTATGGAATCTTGTCTCAACAAGGCAAAACGAACTTCCTATCGTGTCAATATTAACACTCGTACTTTGTCAAAAAATATTTTAGTACTTCCATTTTTCCCGGGCTTTTTAGGCATTGCTAATGTACTTAAACTTTTGGATATTAATGTAGTATTTTCATATAACAATATTGTGAAAAATATCATAGTAAAAATAGCCCTACCAATAATTCAGGCATTATCTATAAAATTGGTTGTAAACAATGTGATTCCTTTTACATAGGTCAGACGGGAAAGGATTTGCACACACGTATAAAACAGCATCAATATTCCGTTAGAACAGGACAGTTGTCCAGTGCCCTTTTTGTCCATTTGTCAGAGTTAGCCCACTGTATTGATTGGAATAATGCTTCAGTTTTATTCCATTCAAGCAACATTGTTAATAGAAATATTCTTGAGTCTGCCATTATCCAACTTTCAAATAACTTCAACATAAGCAAAGGTCTTTTTCAACTCGATCCTGTTATTTGAATTCCTTTAAAACAGATTTAGATAAGAAGGGTAAAACATTAAATCTTTGGTAAACTTGTCTTCTACTTTATTAACTTTTAATTTGCATTTTATTTTTTTATATACTATATCGAAACCTGACCATAGGCAGCAGTGTGTTAAAACCCGGGCAGAGTTCCAGTATAAATATATATATATATAATATATATATATATATATATATATATACATACCGGGTGTCCGAGAATTATCTGTACAATTTTTGGCTGTTATTAAAAGTCAACCATGAAGTGTAGAAATTCCAGTGTTGTCCCATTTTACAGAGAATCTCATTAAGTTTTTTCTGATACCACGTTTTGACAAGTTTTTTAGAAATGTACGCGGGTGACAGACATTGATGATTTAAAAGCAAGAATCACAGCTGCTATTGAGCGAATTGATGTGGATATGCTGCAGCGTACATGGCAACATTTGGAGTATCGATTGGATGTTTTGCGAATCACTAGTGGTGCACATATCGAATGTTTGTAACAACGTTACTTTAATAAAAGAAACTTTTGAAAATACAGATTCTAAATAATCTTGTTTAAGAATTTTACGTTGTTATCAAGAATTTTATTAAAAGATGAAATTGTACAGATAATTTTCGGACACACTGGAATTTCTAAAAAACTTGTCAAAACTTGGTATCAGAAAAAACTTAATGAGATTCTCTGTAAAATGGGACAACACTGGAATTTCTACACTTCATGGTTGACTTTTAATAACAGCCAAAAATTGTACAGATAATTCTCGGACACCCTGTATATATATATATATATATATATATATTATATATATGGTGTAGTGGTTAGCATCGCTGACTACGAATCCATCGGCCCGGGGTTTGATTGCTGGTGACGACAGGCGGCGCGCAGCTAACCCAGCTGTTCTTCCTTCCACACAAAAATTGGTTGGTAGATAAATAGGTCCCCTGGGTTAAGACGTTGGGGCTGCTGATCGGGAGGTCGTGAGACCAAGTCCGGTTAAGAGCTTTGTAATTTCTAACCACCCGCGGTGCGGTCGTGGTTCTGATTCCACATTAAGCTGTAGGTCTAAGGTGGAGCAACAAGCTTGACCTTCGTCAGAATGAACAATTTGGGCGGAAGCAAAACCAAGGTTAACCAAAGTATTATTTATATTTTTTAGTGCATTTTGATCTGCGTGAATCCTCTATCGACCCGAACCTTTTACCGTCTGCCCTTGGGTCAAAGTTGACCTTACCTTTGGCTGCTGTTCGTACAACTTCAACAACTACAGGTAATATATAAATATATATATATATATATATATATATATATATATATATATATATATAATGTGTGTGTGTGTGTCCCCAAAAAGTGACCACCTTTTTACTAGGTCAACAACAACACAATTCGAAGGATAAATAACTAGATGAAACGGAAACCATATTAAACACTTTAAAATGAGTTTATTTAAATCAGATGAATAATCTGTTTACAAATTCACCATTAAACAATAGTTAAAAAAAAGTTACTAATACGAAAGTAGAAAAATTGCTAATTTCATGTTGCTGAATAGTCAAATCGTAATTTTACGATCAACTTTGGGGTCAGTTGTCGATTCAGGGTAGGTCCAGGTTAAGCTAGTTGGTGCATTGTTATGGATTGTTCAACTTGTAGTGGGCAAGGCTAAGTGGCCTAATAATTGAAGTACACCTAGGCCTCAACGGTATTGTCGTCACGGCAACCAGTTTTGATTTGGCAGTGAACGAATGAAGTTCGTTAATGCTGTTATTTTATGCGAGTTATGGCACGTTTAACTGAGGAGAAAAAAATTGCTATCAAACTACTTCACAAAGAAAAGGGTTTCGGTGCTAAAACAATATTAAAATAGTATTGTAATCGACATTAGTATGTACATAGTATGACACGTTTGATGGAAAAAAAATCTTGAAACGGGAACTTGCACGAAAGCCGAGGTGGACAATCACGTACAGTAAGGACCCCGGTAAACATTGAATCTGTAAGTGAACTTATTTTCAGCCAAGAATACAATCCTCGTTCAAGTTTGAGTGTACGGAGAACTGCTAATCGCATCGATATTGAAAAAAGATTAAATGCATCAAAGTATAAAGAAAGACCTTGGTCTAAAAACATTTAAGCGCTTCCAAGTGCCTCGCATATCTGAACAGTCCAAAATGTGTACAGTCGACTGCTTCGCCATTTTAGATCAAATAACAACGTGTCTGGTTTACAGGTGAAAAGGTTTTCGCTACTGAACGGCCTCGAAATACGAAAAACGATAGTGTACGCTAACGTAAGAAAAAACAAGACATTCAAAAACCAGGCTCCGAGAGAGAGAGATCATTTCAGTCAGTCTGTGATGGTTTCTGTTGGTGTTTCTCATTTAAGCAAAACATCCATTGTTTTCGTCAATATAGATGTAAAAATTGATTCAAAACATTACTATGAAGATATCTTGAGTAAGATGATGTCCGAAATTAAAAGTTACGATGAGAATTCTGTTTTTCATTAAGACGGCGCTCCATGTCATTGGTCTCGGCACACCATTGCATACTTGCAAGAACAATGTCCCAATTTAAATCCAGTTGACTATTTCATATGGAAGCATCTAGATGACAAAGTTTACGGATAATTCAAGATGTCCATCAACTTCGAGAGTGCATTTTAACAACATGGAGTGAGCTCGATCAAAACACCATTTCTACAGCAGTTTGCTAGTGGCGCACGAGGTTAAAATTGGTCATTAATAATAGTAAAGAACACGCTATTGTTTAAGATGAATTTGTAGACTCTACTCGTCTGATTTAAATAAACTCTCACTCATTTTAAGACCAATATAAAGGGTTTAATATGATTTATGTTTCATTTAGTTATCCTCGGAATTGTGGTTTTGTTGGCCCGGTGAAAAGGTGGCCACTTTTTGGAACGCATGCAGACACTCGCACACATTATATATATTATATCAGTGCGTACGCAGGATTTTCCTAAGCCGGGGGGAAGTCTAGATTTTCTTTTTATTCTGAAGGAGTTATTTTTTTGTCCTTAATGAACAAAAATGAAAATCAATGTTAAAAGAGCTGAAATAATAATTTTTTGATTATTAATAATTAGTAGTAACAAAAAATTGACTCGTATTTTTATTTAGAATATAAAATCAATTCTTCTAGGCTTCTTGGCCTAAGGTGGGGGAGGTCCATACCCCATGAACTCCCCTTTGCGTACGCCACTGATATATATATATATATATATATATATATATATATATATATATTTATTTGATTTTTGATTGACAGTTTATGCCTATCAAAACTTATTGTATATGTCGTATTTCATTTTACCAATTAAATTTCAGGTAACTTCGTTAATGTGGCTGAATTGGAAGGAATTCGACTCTTTACTCTTTCCTCTCTAAGTGCCAACTGGCACTCGGGAATTATCATTTATTTAATACCATCTGTTGCTGAAAAACTCAGCTTCCAGGATTTCTGGGATAATTCTCAGGTACGAATCACACACGTGTAGCAATTAATTGAAAACAGTGACTCGGTTCTGCGTGCTTATGAATGTCACTAACGGCGTATCATGACATTAGCTATGGAAAAACTATACATGCCTGTCATACACTTTACATTACAGTTCACAACAAAGCGTAATTCAAACCCAGGCTTATACATGCCTACAATATGGTATCGTACATGGTACCTTTATTTCATAATTAAATACAAATTGTTAATTTATTGCATTAAATAACTACAAAATTGCCTCGGGATTGGCGACAAAGCCTATTGGGAATGGAGAAAAATTGCCATATGTAGGACCCAAGTAAGCATTGGGCCTACATACAAGAAAAACTATTTTTTCGTATCAAAATTTTCCATCGCTGATTTATGAAAATTACTTCGAGAAGAAATAATGAAAATACAAAAATTAGACGTCTGGAGACTTTGAAAAGTAAGCGAATTTAAGACAAAGATTTATATTAGTTCAGCCAGAGCGGTCTAGTGACGAGCATTGCTATAGGCAAGGAGGACGTGTTTAATCTTCCTACAAGTTCCGAGTGAAAAACTAATAACACAAAAGGATAGGCCTATTCCTTCAGGTATTTAGGCAGTGGATTGCCTATATTAATTAAACTGAATAAACTCCTTGCGCATCCCTATCGCCTACATCGAAAGAGAGGCGCGAGAGGCAGCCGCGCGCCCTCCAACCAGAAGCGAGATCCAACTAAATAATAAGCTATGGTACTTTCCTTTTTTATCATTAGGCAGTGCTAAATACAGAAGGCAAATAAATTATTTTGAAGACCTCCACAAACACAATTTTTTTACGAAAAGGGGGGGTTTTTGCCGTCAACTCGGCATCAAGATCGGACGGAAATTTTCACCGGATCGCCAAGTTGATATCAATCAACCCATAGGCTATAGCCCTATATAGTTTTTTCATATTAGCGATGTCGCCGTAGTTGGACTTTTTTTTTCATGAAAATCATTAAATATGAAAAAAGGGGGTATAATGGTTAGGTTTGGTCAGGGCCGCATTTAGGGGGTGGCGCACCGGGCAAATGTCCAAGGCCCCGCGCCGGATGGGCCCCCAAATTTCGATTGAAAAAAATTAAACAGGGAAAGGAATCGCCGACGTGGTCCTCAACTTTCTGGAGACGCATGGCATTCGAATTGGAGACTGCAATATGGCAGGGAAATACAACGGCGTAAAGAGCCACATCAAGTCAAAATCTCCGTATGCTGAGTTTGTGCCATGCATGTGCCACTCACTAAATCTTGTGGGTAAATCAGAGTGGACAGTTGCATAGCAGCCGTTGAATTGTTTATGCTCATTCAGAATGTCTACACGTTTCTCGTCTCCTCGACATACCGATGGCGTCGACATGTAGAGGTTCTCGATAGTAGTTCTCGTAGTGAGAAACTAAAGGTCGACAAAGGTCTCTCCGATACCCGCTGGTCAGCCAGATCAGATGCCGTCCAATCTTTAACCGAAGGCTACGCCGAGAATATCGTGATACTGGATGAGCTAGCAGCAGATACCAGCCAAATGCGGAAGCCAGGGGATTGTCTAAACAGCTTCAACAACTCGAAACAGCCATTTTATTGGTTTTATGGAACACTATTCTCGAACGATTACAAAAAACGAATGCATCTCTGCAAAAACAAGGAATATCGTTAGACTCAGCCACCCTCTTGCTGAAATCTCTACTGCAATTTGTTGAAGATCTCACATCAAGATTTGACGAATTCGAGGACGAGGGCATCGGAAAGTGTGGTTATCGAGTATACAAGGAATCGACTCAACGCACAAAGAAGAGAAAGCGCCATCATGACGAAATCGGAACTGCCGAAGATACGAACCTGACACCAAGAGATTCATTTCGGACCACTGCATTTCTACCGATAATTGATAAACTGTGTACCACTCTGAACACTCGTCTAGAAGCGTACGCTGTCCTGCAGAAAAGATTTGGATTTTTGTATTTCCTTCTAGTCCTAGACATCGACGGTCAGCTGAACATCTAGTAGAATGCTATCCGGCTGATCTGGAGAGAGAGCTGGTAACAGAAGTTGTGCAGTTCGCTGCCCTAATGAAACCCACCGAAAGTGAAACAGAATCCCAGAGGGAACGTGAAGACATGTGCAACAGATTTTATCGGCATTATGAACACAAACGAACTGAAAGGAACATTCCCAAACATGGAAATAGCAATGAGAATATACCTGTGTATGTTTGTCACGAACTGTTTTGGTGAACGTTCATTCTCGAAACTCAAACTGATCAAAAATTACCTTCACTCCACAATGGGCCAGGAGCGCCTTTCGTTCCTGGCGCTGTTGAGTATAGAGCATGAGGTGTTGCAGTCGGTGAGTTTCGAGGACACAATCACGCATTTTCCAAACAAAAAGCCAGGAAGCGTCCTATGTAATATTCATTACAAATCTACACACTATCTACAGTACAGTAAGCTGTACAGTTTAGCTGTTTATTAAGTGCATTACAACTGTGTAGCTGTTTATTAAGTGCATTACAACTGTGTAGCTGTTTATTAAGTGCATTACAATAACTGTGTAGATGTTTATTAAGTGCATTACAACTGTGTAGCATACTAGTGTAGCTGTATACACTGTATGTGTACATAGTTAAGTTAGTCTTTAATATCACATTAATAAGCCGAATGGCTTCCGCATGTGTGTTTTGTGTGTTAAAAAAATGTATCTGTTATGTGCATTACAAAATATTGTCATTCATTAACACACTAAAATAATACATCCCGAGAAATAGTTTGCCCAAGGCCCCGCACACTGTAAATGCGCCCCTGGGTTTGGTCATGTTAGGTTAAGTTCATTAGGTTATTTAGATTAGGATAAATGTTGCGGTGCACGATTGAAAATGTGAAAATGTCGCAGTGTGTGTGCGTCTGATTCGATTCAATCAACGATATAAAGAATTCTTCCATAGCCAAACAATGTTGGAGTTTTGTTCGTATCAGGAATATATTTTCTTTGTTAGATTAATATTTGGTATAGACTAGACCATTTTCATGAAAAGTGGCCTGTAAAAAATTGTAGGGGCATTTTTGAGTAGAAGGTGGTGACTAGTGTTTTTGACCTAATTCAAGGGTCCTCTTATGCTGAAATAGGATACCAAGCTATATTTTTGGTTTTTTTTACCTTCAAAATAGCTAAAAACAATGGCCGTTAAAGTCGATTATTTGTAAAATGGCCCTATGCGTTTCTTTTACACTTTCGTCAATAATAATTAACGGATTTTGACGAAAATTGGCATTTTTCATCACTGGATCACGTGGAAACTATTCTGTAAATATCAGCATTCTATCTTTGCTAGGGAAAAAGTTGGCTCACTAACATAATGTAATGTGTTTATTACAGTGACGTAGTTGGGAACAGGAGATAGAAAGCGAGCAATTACAAGTGGACAAGTTTTGTTCTTTGGTTTTGTCTAGACACACGATTTATGGCTGTGGTCTATAGAAACAATAAAATAACTGGGATATATACCGAAAATGATATTTAAAAGTACAACATGTACATATATTGCACAAAACCATTGTAAACTTAAGCAGATTGAGAAGTACTGTTACTTTATGTACTGTCGTTAAAACAGCCATCCTGCCCAGTTGCCTTCCTACATCCACAAGCTGCAGTACATGGAAGTTTAGTTTTTCTGCATTTGCAACGCATGGTTCGACACCTAGCAAGACAAGAGCAAGACACAAGCTCGACACAAGCTCAACGCAAGCCTCAGGGATTGGATCAAGTGTCATCAGTGTGGGCCGCAATCCCGAATTGTCTCATCTCCATCCCATCTCAGTGACTTTGGGAAGTTGTGGAAATGGGCGGTGAGCATTTTTCCAAAGTGTACACTAATAATGCACACGCTGTATATGATATTTACAGGAATCACTTGTGGGGGCAACAGTTCTGGTTTGCAGGATTTTTCAAACATAATTTTGCGTGCGGCATCAATACACTCAACACCATAGATTCTGCACATGAACGTTTCTGCTGACTTCAGTTGATTTGGTGTTAAATTTCCTACTCCCAAGCCAAGCAGAAGCTGGTGATGCTGCAGAAATACTTCCCATACTGTCTGCTTTGTGTGCCCAGAAATATGGGATGTGGTGTCACACCCTGTCAGGGCATGAAATGGAAGAAGAGATTCCAGTGAATTTGGTGGAAGGTTATCATAGACTGCACGGACAGGGATGTACTTCCTCCTTTTGGCTGTTCCGGCCATCATCCAAAGATTGTCATAATGTATTTTTGCAAAATGTGACACCAAAAGTAAAATGACATCTATGTCTCTTGCAGACACCACGATGTTGTCAAAATGACAGTTGATGGCATGCAGAACAAGCCGGGTATCTGCTTCCTCATGTGCCGCTCTTATGGGGTTCAGATTTGTTGTGCCACGAGAAGACCTAACATCCTGCTCATCTTCAAAACCGCCTGCAACTATTATCTCCTTGTCTCTCGGAGCATGTAACAGAAGTTCCTCAGAGAGAAAGTGAGCCAGATTTGCCTTGTTTTCTGGTAAGGCAATGAAATTCATCCATGATTTTGGTAGCGGTACCTGTCGGCCATCAATTACGCGTCGGATTGGTCGAGTAGTCTTCATACGTCTGTTGCGTGTTCCTGCTTTTATAGATTCTTCTCGGTATCTGTCAAAAATGACATCTATACGTTCATATGCCATTCCTGACTGGATGATTACCTTGTAAATATATCGGCTAAATCTCCAAACGTCTTGGCACCGTCTGGCTTTCCAATCGAAAGCACACGGGCTTGTCCATCTATCAACAGACATGCAGAGCTGTTGTTGAGATCTAGTGTCGGGACACTCAATGTCTGGTCAAAATTTCGGCCAGCATTGCTTTGTTTCCTGTTCTCAAATTGCCATTCATTTCTGCCAAAGCAAGAGGAACAGGTAAAAGTTCATGTTTCAAAATATTTTCTAAGTCCACTGTACGTCCAGCTGAATATGAGGTCACAAGACGTTGCAGAAAATGTTGATCTGCTTTGAGCACAATTTTCTTGTTCTTTTCCGTGCTGTATTGTATGACATCATAAAGGTTTCTAAACGTTTGGGGTTGGTTTTTCTTTATGGTATTGTATATCGAATGAGGTGCCTGTGTCCCTGAATGAACTATAAGTCTATCATTCAAAAATGTGTTCAGTTATTGTTTCCCAAGTTCTTTGGCTTGAAGTAACGACTCTTGTATTTTGTCATTTGCAAGATCTTTTGTGGCAATGTTTTGAAGAACTGTTGGCTGTACGTCAGGAAGGAATACCTCGAAACGCTGGAGAATGGCAAGCAGCCGTTGTTCGTCTGCATTGTCTCGACGTTGTCTTGCTGGTTTTGATTCGTTGTGGCTGATTATATCCTTAGGGTAGATTCCAAACACTTCCCCTGTATCGGCAGCAATATGCGACCCAGATTGTAAGAGTTGGTGTTTGTGATGCCAACAATCCCGCCACCTCTTTTTCCAGTTCCATTTAGCCACTCTTGAGCTTGATCACCTGGTTGAATTTACGTTTTGATCGTTTTACTAGCAAGTTTCCTTGCTGAAATTCTGCTAGCACGGCCGCTGGTAGGTTGTGCATGTCTGCTACATAAACAGGACCCCATCTTCCATAGTTGTAGTGATCATACCTCAAGAAAAAAGGTAACATGCAGGTGAAAGAATGGAATGCAAATCCCATATTCCATCTCGCTGGGCCCTCGTGAACATCAAAAGAATCGACACTATTTCCATGTATCCCCACCAGAGAGAGAAGTTTACATTTTCCAGCTTTTTCCTGTCTACAAATGCTGACTTGATTGTGAGAAATTTTGGATTACTGAAGAGGGTGATCAGTATCTGTGCCTCACTGGAGTTCACAGAATCCTTTGAAATCTTCAAACATTTCTGCATCACATTTTCCACATAGGCGAGAAGGCTTGGACCTAACAGACACCACAAAGCTTGCAACGTAAGTTTATGTGCACGCATAGCTTGTTGTATTTCTTTCGAGCCATTGCAGCTTCCACAGCATTTTGTCCGATTATACCTGCTTCGGTCCATGCTTCTGCAAGTCCTGAGCTCCCCATGTGCTCCCCTATAACCTTCAAAAAGTTTATTGAAGTGTGTAACCCTCCCAATTGTGGAATGAGTTTATTACAATATTCCGGGTTTGACCACTTTAACTCCTTAAGTTTCTCATACAGGGCCTGGTCCACAGATAGAACTGTGTATTCCTGTCCTAGATGGGAAGATACTTCCATACGCCTTTCAACTACTGTTTTCAAGGTGTCAAACTCATGAGCTGGTGCCTGTATTATGGGCATATATCCTACTGTGGTTGTAGGGGGGTCATTTCCTGAAAGCGACTCACTGAATACTGTCCAGCTGTTTTCAATTGTAGACTTCTGACGCATTATGTTGTATGCTAGGTCAGTTGCTTCTGATTTAATTGCACACTCCACATCTCCATCCGGCTGGTCGTACCATTCCTTCTCCACTTGTCCAAGGAATGCTGGATTTGGTCGAACTGCTGGCATTTTAGCGGCAAAGATGTTTCCCATTGTTCGGGTACATCCAAACTTTGCTTGGTTGATAGCGTCATATCATTTAGCAATATCGGGTGATTCATAAGTCTGTTATCACTGTAATGGTGAAATATTTTGTGTTTCAGATTGTTGATTTGTGAAAATATGGGGTATGGTCAAGGATAGGGTATGCAACAAAACCTCGTAATGTCATTGATTTAAAAGAAAGAATTTCCACTGTTAATTTCCAATGTGTAATTGTGTAAAAATAACCTCAAATAAAAAACATCACAGGTTACTGTGGTTTGTAGTTATTTTTTATTCACCATTACAGTGGTAACAGACTTATGAATCACCCGATATATCAGGTGCTGGTCCTCGTTGCCATGCTGCAACCTGTGTGGCATGGAAGGTATTCTTTCCATCCAGTGTTTCATCTAAGATGTCAATATTATCTGCTGAGTAGTGCACAAGATTGGGAGGTATTACTGCACCAGTGTCAGGGTCCATGGACTGAAGTGTCGATTCGGCTAATGATGTGTCCAGCTGCATCACCTGGTGATAACTGAGTGTATGGCCTGCTTTATGAAATATTTCCACCAGTTCTTTTGACCTGGTAACCTGATGAAGTGTGCTGCCCAATCCAATGTGTTTGGGTATCAATTTACAACCACAACTGACCCCATAAACAAGGTCTTGAGCGGTGCTTAGCAGTCTTTGCTTCAGTTTTTCATCCTCCTTGTTTTCTTCATCTGGGTCTCTCTCCAGTTGACACGGCCCTCCATACACAAGCTGGAGAAACATATACACACTCTCTGGTATGCATTTCATTGCATTATCTTCGCTAACTTCAAAACCAGTGTGTCCAGGCTGATTCATCAAATCACCTCGAAGTTTCAGAGCTACATGAACTAAAGAGAGAAATATGTCCTCCTCGGGTTCATACGTGGGCATTGTTAAATTTTCATCAGTTTGTTCTGCCAGTCGAGATACGGCAACTCTGGTATATTTCGATGGTACAAGCAAGGTTTCTCTTTCAGTGGGTCCTCCTTGTGGTTGGACAAATTTAATTAAATCACCAACTTCAGACTGCAGTTTCTCTCTGAATGTTGTCCGACGACTGACAAAAGACCATGGTATCACGGTATTAGCATCTTTGGACAGTTGCACATAGTGATTCCAAACATCACTTAACTTGTGAACATGACCTTTTTCAGCCGCATAGGGTAACTCTGAAGATGACCATATCAAGGGTAGATCTGGGTTGCATTCAGTCTTGTTTGGACTTTGTTGTGATTCTTTTGAATGAGCTATAACATGGAAGATATTATTTTGCTTCAGCAGCAATAAGATTACTCTCACCCGCCAGACGAAAGCAAAGTTTCTTGTCTAACTTAGCAGCCTCAAGGATGTCAGTGCTGGTCTTGAATGTCATGACTGAAGAAAGATGCTCTCTTGGGTTAGCCTTTTGACGAAACAAACACAAATCCCAGTCTGTTGGGTTCACGGAACTGTACTGTTCTGCTGCATGTCGCTGTCTTGTCCAGACTGAGCCGAGTCCAGCCGATCTTCAAGTCGCTGAATTTTGTTTTTGTCTGTAAATTGAGAATAACAGTTTTTATGCCACATCAGAGATGACGTACTATTGGACGAGAATACTTCATCTAGCCGATCAATGACACTGCGATTCTTGAAATCACGTAATTTCTTTCTCCTCTCATATGCTCTTGTGATCGTTTCAATTCCTTGTTCACTCGCATTACATAACCCATCACCTCTTTTTTTTGGCAGATAATGCATAAGCTAAAATCTACTGACGAAGGTCTTTTTAACTTCACCAGAGGATCCATGTTCAGTGATGTTTATGATCTGGAAAAAAAAGAAAACACACGTTGAAAATATCCGTACACCAGCAATAGGACTGCTGTAATAATAAATTATTAAATTGTAATATTTATTTAAATTATAATATAAGAATACGGGCAGTATTCTGAAACTGAGAATAAGAGAATAATTAATCCCATACCAGGGGGCAAATATCATTCACACGCAATTAACAATAATCCACTATCAAATACATCACATATGTCGCTCTACACCTCAAAAAAACAACTGTAATTCCAACACAATTTCTCTGCATCTGACATTTCACAGCATTCCTACGGCCAATCAGCGCGCAGCATTTGCTCCTCCTAACTAGCATGCATTTCATTTCGCAGAGGCGACGCCAGTTACAATGTTTCGTAATAAAACAATTATTATTGAAACTGCCTTTACATATTGGGATGCCTTATACCTCATATTGTTAAGGATATTCAGTACTAAGACTGATTTTATCACTTGTTGTAAACACTACAATATTCGAATTTAAGCTATTTTCGGAGTCATTCTTATTCAATTTTCAACATGAAAAAACAAAATTTCAGCTTGGTATCCTGTTTTTCTAGATTCAGCACCCTTCAATTAGTCTAAAAATACTGGATACCAACTTCTACTCCAAAATGCCCCTTCATAGAAAATCTCAAGAATATGGACTAGTCTAGTAGAGAAAATCAATTTAAAAAAAGTTTGTTTTTCACGTAATGATCATCACAGCGTGTGAGGGCTCTTTACGGCCGTCTGCGGGCGCGGGAAGAAGCTTTGCTCTGCCGAATGACGTCAACACAGGGAACCTCGCCCATCCACGCTCATTTCCTTATCCTGGTTTTCAATGAAGGTATGAAAAATTTAGTGCGAGACCACTTAAGTGTTCCAATACTTTTTATTTGTGTATTACAAACCGCCAATAATTGATTCTCTCATCATTGTACACACATTCAAGATAACTAAAAAGTAATAGCAATGTTCGAGTTGTTTTTCTCTTTCGTAACGGCAGAGGTCATGTAACGAAGAGAACCTGTAGCTTAACGTGTGATCTGAACTATCCATAACTTAGTGTCTTCACTCTGCGTATGCGTACAGGGAAACCGCATTATCCACTGACGTCGGAGGCTCGAACCCCGGTGATGCTAGTAACAATAATACAGGAGTCGGAGCAATGGGTCGCATTATTTGGCCTGAGCGCTGTGCCAGTTTCTGGCCTTCCTGAATGGTAATGATTAGCATCTACTAATCATTACATCTAAACGCAAAATACCATCCCTATCCAATTAATGAACGGACTCAACGTTACTTAGCCTCGGACTGAAAGGTAACGGCTATATCCCAACTACCTCATTCCCCAAACAGAGGTCGGTTTGAGTGTAAACTCCAGGAGACACTTGAGCCCGAGCGTTAAACAAGGTGGTGCTTAGACCAAATCAAGACTTAAATAAATTATAACGCAAACTTTCCGCATCGGCTTTCTTCGTTATCTTCATTAAAGTAAAAAGTTTACAATTCTTCGTAACTTATTAAAAATTAAAGAGTAGTTTAATTAAAGGACTTGAAACTTTTTGGTTCATTATTATTTAAACTTTAACAAGTTTCTTCAGAATTTTTTACTCTTCTAATGAGTTTAGATATTTGTTATTTATAACCTTTTTTCTTCCCTTCTAAAGCTTTGGCCCTGCTTCATCTTGTTCCCCCGGAGTTAGCTCTTGTGGAATCATTTCCCCCAAATTCGCACGAAATCCCACTTAAGGTAACGGACTGAAAAAGTGTGATCATGTGAGAAATACTGATATCCATAAGAGGTGTGGCAATCGAACAAATCTTGTGGAGAGAGCAGATGAGAAAATGCTAAAGAGGATTTACGCGTCGGAGGGGGAAAGGGGGAGGGAAAGACCGAGGAGGAGATGGAAGGATGGGGTGAGGGAGGCTTTGAGTCAGCGGGGCCTAGACGTCTGGGAAGGTGAAAGATGCGCGCTAGATTAAAAAAAAAAAAATGGAGCGATGTGGTATACTGGGGGCGAGGGGCTAGCAATGTGCCGGTTCAGGGTGTATGAAGCGGTCTGGGTAAACCGTGTAGTAGTCTGCCGGGCTGGGCTGTGGATAATGTTGCCCTGAGGCAGGTGCATTATTGACATGTCAACTGATGAAGTGAATGTGAGCAATTGTTCCTGACGCGACCTCACCACGGTGGAAGAGTATATCTATCTATCTCTCTCTCTATCTATCCCCTATTTTAAGTTATTTAACTAGCGTATAATATTTGGCTTAATTTAACTTCAGTACAGAGATCAAATTGATGATGTATTGAGCAGTTTAGAAGTTACAAGTTTCAAGATTGAAAATCTGAACTCTAATCTCACGCCTTCAATTATAAGTCACTTATCGAGAAGTCCAAAGGTTTGCATCTAATTTTCTATCTTCTTGATTTATGCCAATTTAATAATTTTACAATAGAATATACAGTACATATGAACAGTTTACCCGTTTATCTCATTTCATTAGTATTACTAATGTCGACTCGCCAGTTTTCAATGGTGGGCTTTGAGTGTCACTACCAAGTGACTAATTGTATAACGATTTTTAAACTTTGTAATAGTAAATACCACTCTCCTGCAGTCAGTTTTTATTGGTTTCTATCAAAAATTCCAGGAAGTGCTCTCATAAAGACGGGTTTTTAACTATGAAAATAATGAAAAATCATTAGTTAACCCAAAGAAAAACTCAGCCAGATTTTAATTTGGCACTGTTAACCCTTCAGTACCCGAAGGTTTTTTCCGAGACTGGATAAAATCGTCTGGCATTGGCCAGAACAAAGTGAAGTGCCACTGGTTACTAAAGGGTTAATAGAACTGTAACATCTGCATAGTAATCCCAGCATGGTTTTGAAACAATGTTCTTTAAAGAAAATTAAGACTTTATATTGGCTTCAAAACGCAAGCTAAAATACACACATAATTAAAAAAATATATATATTATATATATATATATATCGTAAAGAACGACGCTTGTATAGGAGATATTCCGCGCAAGACGAGAGAGAGAGAACGGAACAAATGAAAAAATGAGGTAACCACCTGGGAATCGAACCCGCAAACTCAAAATCACTTCCGCAATCGCAAATCCGCAAACTCAAACCTTACCTTCCGCAACCGCAAATCCGCAAACTGCTTGTCATTTTTGGTGCCGCAAACGCAAATCCGCAAACGCAAACCATATTTCCAATTTTTACAGTGCTGGGCACTTCCGCAAACACTTCCGCAAACCGCAAATTCCGCAATCGCAATTTTAACTATAAAAAGTATCCAAAACATTAAAGAGGTATAAAAAGTTTTTATATCTTTTTAATGTTTTAGCCTTGTTTTTATTAAAAACAAGGCTAAATAATTTATTACAATAAATCACTATTGTAGAAGAAATAAAAATACTACATATATTGATATATTATATTGAACAAAAACACCTCCTGCAAGTAAATAGTAAATAAATTAAATAATAAATTTAATCATTTGAATTTCATAAATTTTGAGACTTAGACATGTTAGAGAAGACTGTACTGTAACTGTAGTAACTGTACACACACTACATTACACAAGTTAAATTAAGTTAACACTGTGACTGTACACAACTCAACCCCTCTAGCCTCTACAAGTGTACGCTTCTGGCTTTGTCAACAAGCTCAGTCGTCCTCCTCCAGTAACTGAGCCAAATCCAGTTTTAATAAGTCCATGTTCCCCTTCATGAACACGAGACGTTCGAAGTTGTCAGAGGTCAGGCTGGCCCTTTTGGGAAATTTGCGGAAAGATTTGCGTTTGCGGTCTTAGTTCCGCAACGCAAATTCACTAATTTGCGATGACGCAAATCCGCAAACGAAAAACATACTTCCGCAATTGCGGAATTTGCGGTTTGCGGTAGTGTTTGCGGAAGTGCCCAGCTCTGATATATATATATATATATATATATATATATTTTTTTTTTTTTCTTTTTCTGTGTAAACCTTAATTTTAACTTCTGTTAACATCTAAAATACTTGTCCTTAGCTGAATCATTAAGAGGCATTTGTTTTATCAGAATTTGGGATCAAATCGGTCGGTATTAATGAACATCTCTCATTTCTCTTACTTTGATTTCAGGGACTCGGGAAAGCTCCTCTCGCCGCTTCACGCATGGTGCGTCCCTTGATTCGAAGGGGATCTGTACCTCCTTCCAGAAGTGGAACGAGTAGAGGAACAGTCCACCCTTGCTACCAGCAAATAACGCCACCCAGAGTTAAATTCCCGTAGCTATTATAACTACTAAGTAGGGAATAATTACAATTTGTCGGAATAAATTTTGAGGGATTTACCTACGCATAACTGACCAATAACACAAAAGAAAGCTAATAGAATTTCACAATTTACTGACGCTACACGGAGAATTTTCTTTTCAACAATACCATAATAAAAACTAGATTTATCACAATATTTTTTATGTTGACGTACCTTAGAATAATACGGACCTTAAATTATGTAGTTCTACTTTTTCAAATTCCAAAGCCACTTAAGCAGGACCAATTTGCCACGAAACCAAATCGAGTAAAAATACCGAACTTCAGAGTAGGAACAATTGTGAATTTGGGAACAGTAAACTGTATTACTTTAACTTTTATTCCCTCTGACCAATGGCAAACAAGAAAATTTTAATAAAAACTGCAATGAAAATTTACACACGTAAAAATGCAATAAAAATACAATTATACATATTAAATTTTTTTACTATTTATAGCTACATTATTGGACTAAATCTACAATAAATATCTTTGTTTCAAATCTTTTAACGTACTTCGTATTAAGGCACAGAGTTTATCATACTCGTACATTGCTTTACAATAACTTTAGTTCACATACTGAAATTAATATCAATACGATCACTTCATAAATAAACAAAGGAAACAAAACCCGTAACTGAATGGGATTTACATAATTTCTACACTCCACAACTTATGAGATTCCCCACTGCTTAGTAGTGAGGGCCGAGATGTTTCGTAATTAAATACATTACCTCTTTCAATTTTAGGCTTTATTTCCTTCTGATTAGTAAGCGGTATGACAAAAACATACCATATAATTCTCTTATTAGAACTTTCAATGAAAGCAAATATTTAAATCTTAATTATTAAAATTTTAAGTTACGATTTTTCCCGTTTTTAACAAGAGAATTTTACTGGATTTCAGATGCACCAAAAAAAACTAAGTTTTTGTACATAACACTATTTAAACGCTGTACACAATATTACAAAGTAATGACATAACGCACTCAAATATCCTTGTCTAATCCAGTTTGAAACAACTCTCCGATTCCATTTTTTTTTCTTCCCAATCCTTGTGTAACTGAAAACATTCCAAGCTTTATCATCATTTCATGTCATTATGTACACACATTTCAACAAAATCTGATGAGACCAAATGGCAGTATATCAATAAAATATTAGTAAATATTTTCATTGCGGGTATTCGCCTTCGATATTACTAGTTCTTAAAATTCCGATAGTAAATTGCATAGATTAACTATATTACTTTAAATTCTACTCAAATTAAATGAACTATTCACTTGAACTTTTCAAATGCTTCAATATTATCATAAAAGGTCTATGCTTCTAAAATTGTTAGTTTAATTGTACAGTTTCGGAAAAAGTTCGCCCCAAAACAATTTTTAAAAAGCGTAAAAAAAATTACTAATTGGTGATATGTTTTTCTATGGGTATTTAATCATTCTCTGGTGACAGTATTAAAATTTTAAAAAAACTCAGTTCACTACTGATTAGTAATTTTTTGTTTTTCAGAAAACTTATATTTCTTGGCAAATTTCTTTCCGAAACTACATGGGAAGACGAGTGGTGTCATGGATTAAGATTTTAAAAAAAGCTTCAATTATATACAAAGCTTCACGTACTCTTTTACCATACTTCAATATCTACAAGAAAACATTAACAAAATTTACAAACATTAAAGTTATTTCACATAAAGAGTCTTCTAATTGAGTGAACAAAATAATTTAACTGCCGTGAAGAGTAAATTCTACTTTAAATACACCAACAAAATAATACAACTTTTACATTTAATATAAATAGGAAAAAAAAAATTTCAATACCAAAATATAGAAAATTACTATCTAAAAGTTAAAAAAAGATTGTATTCCACAATTTGCATCATTATTAGTATAATTATTACTACTACTATTATTATTATTATAAATATATGAATGTTAACTATAATACTATTTCGACGAATAAAAACAAAGGGCGAACGAAACGCGAGACCTTCGAAGCACGACGAAAATCAAGCGGTTGCTTCTGGCTTCGAATTCACTTCTAGATTGGCATCAACGCACTTCCACAATCCGTAAGTCTTGCCGACGGTGGTCTGCCAAAGTCTCAGGGTACCATCTTCGCTTCCAGAGGCGTACAGCTCACCGTCGGGACTAAATCTCACGCAGTGGACGGGTCCGAAGTGACCCTTAAAGGACTCTATTTCAGTGAGTGTGGTATAGTCCATCTTGTACATAATAAAGTCCTCTCCTCCGCAGATGAAGACAGAATGATTTGGGTGGAGAGAGGCTGAGTAAATGGCGGATCCAACTGTCACACTTCGAGACTCTTCCAAACTTAAAAATGCAAATAAAAAATTAATTGGGGACGATAATCATTCATTTCTGAGTTAAAATAAACTGATTTTTTATAAATCGTGCAAAATTATAAGCATCAACCAGACTTAAAAACCGTAGCAAGTTTATAGGTGCATAAATAAATGGCAGTAAATTTGGGATGGGAGAAGTGGAAAGATGCGAGTAAAAGGATAAGTACATGATTATGTTCAAATGGAAAACATCGAACTGAGATAAATATCTTCAACCATGGACGGTACATTTTACAAAAGAAACCTCATTATATCTTTTATTTAACAGTAAGAACACTTACGTTTCAGGATCACAAAACCCGACTTTATTTCCATAGGCGATAGTAAGGACTTTGCCATTGGCAGAAAGTTCAATGCTTGTTGGAGTTTGAGACATTTCCAATTTTTTTATTTCCTATCATTGAAAGAAATAGATTATTATACACTGCCATTTTTTTAAAATTCTCCAATGACTTTATTTGGGGGGGGGAGGGGAATTTCTATGCAATAGAAAACAAATAACTTTAATAAATTATTATATAAAAACGAAAGAACATTATGTATGTATAACTTAAACATATAAAAGTTTTTCTTTTACTTAACTCAGACCTACAGCATAGACTTCATAACTATTCTCAATTTCTTTTATATTTCAAAATAATCGTACTTATAAACTTTACCTTAAACTAAGGTTTATATTTTTTAAGTATATTAGAGCCAATAAGATATTTGCTTAATATTATAAAACCAAAGAAAAATATTCAGCGCATGTGTAAAAATTGCAAGGCATTTTATATTAATTAATTTTAGACCTAAGCCCTAGAAGATATATAATATTTTGAACTATCTTCTACATTTTTTATAACTAGGAGCAATCGGAGACAACAAAGTATGCCATATTCAAAATTCCAACCTTACAATAACTGTTACATTGTACAGTTATCACAAAAAATTTGGCCCTATATTTTTTAAATGTGACCTGTCAAGCATAATTAGTCCTTGTGTGGAAATATAAGTTACTCAGTATATATTAAAGAATATACAGGGTGTTTATAAAGTCCCTATCTATTTCAGTGAAAATGTAGCAAAAAGGGTAAAATTCAATAACAATATAATAGAAGGCATACATTTAATGAATACTTAAGCATATGATTCTACATGAGCACCATCAGTATCTCTACAGAGTTCGAATCTGTCAGCAGCATTGCAGAACACATTTTGGAGCATGATGGGGGTTATTTTTGTAACTGCTGTTACGATACAAGCACGTAAATGTCCCAGCTTCATTCAAATGGCATTTTAAACACCGTCGTCTTTCAACAATATGGAGCACCTTGTCATTACACAAACATGGGGTTTTATCAAATCAAACATCTATCAAATGAGGGTTACAGATCTGCAAGATTTACGTGCTCGTATCGTAACAGCAGTTACAAAAATAACCCCTGTCATACTCCAAAATGTATTCCGCAATGTGCTGACAGATTCGAACTCTGTAGAGATGCTGATGGTGCTCATGTAGAATCATATGCTTAAGTATTCATTAAATGTATGCCTTCTATTATATTGCTATTGAATTTTACCCTTTTTGCTACATTTTCACTGAAATAGATAGGGACTTTATAAACACCCTGTATAGTATAATCTGCTTACCTTATAACCACTTTTTTTATGGCGTCACAATTGCCAGGTGTTTCTGTTTAAATAATAATAAATATTTGCGCAAAATATGGCATTTATTACACCACAAAATAAAAAATGCTTGTTTTTCACACAAACTGATCAGTTTGACAAGTCACATTTTAAAAATAGCACTGTACCAAATTTTTTGAGATGAGTGATGACTGTCAAAAGCCATCAAAGTGGCTGTTAAAAAGCGCTAATTCAGAAAAGTCAATAACCTTTCTAGGCTAACCATTCCACAGATTAGTTAATGTCATATGTAAAAAAAAAAACATCTGAAGAGTATTTGGTGTTTTTTGGCAAAAAAGTGTTAGGGTGGGTGAGCTGCGTCATTAAGTGTGATGGAGTACAATTTTTAAATCATCACAATCCCTTCAGAATAATGACTAAACGGAATTGATCCTCCATTAAAAGTCGGGAGGAATCGCCAAAAAAATAGTGTAAATTACCTTCCCAGATTGAATATCCCAACACCTAACAGTTTTGTCTTCGGCACAACTCAAAATTCTTTTGCCATCTTCCATATATGTTACATGTTTTAATCCAGCAGTGTGACCTGAGAATATCTGTGGTTCTGAAAAATAATTACACAGTGAAGTTACACAAGTAAAATATCCTGCTCAATTTTTATTATTTTTTACCATTTGCAAACCTACTTAAAGCCTACTTAAAATTTCACCCTGATGTACCCAATGTGGCAATTAACAAAAAAGAAAGTAACAATGTCACATAAAGAATTAAATTTTCAAACACACCTGCTTCTGGTTTTCCAAGATCAAAAATTTTTATAAGTTTTTCATTGGATCCTGTAAGAAGTTTTGAAGAATCTGGAGAAAAGTCAACAGATTTGACAATGTGAGCATGAGAAAAATTCTGTAATTCTTCTCCAGTTACAGCATCCCATAACTGCATAAATAAAAATTAGTTCTTTAACAAATAAATTGCAGAAAGAATGAAGTAAGGTAAAACTTTAAATTAACTTCAATTCTAAAAAATATTTATTGATTCTGATATAAACACCAGTTTCAAAGGCTTCCTTCTTAAAACTATCTCGCCAATTATGCAAATTAAATATGATCTACCTACTTACCTCAAAGACTGAAAACTTATGGATCTATAGTTTATATATATTTTTGCACTATATTATTGACAGTGGTACCAAATGCACCAAACTTCCTTAAAAAGAAGTCCTAATTCATTCTACAGTCTACACTATTTACTTAAAGTTTGGCCGAGGCTTTTTAAGCAACCCTCCTAAATCTACAGCCTATTTGTTTACAATACATAGACTGCCTAGAGGACATTCAAACCTAAGGTTATTTGCAGGGCTAAGTCATCACAGTGTTATAATGACCTGACAATAAAGCAAAATGATAGTGATTGTATCACTGCCCCACTGAGAAACTAATGACACCTCTAGTTTCATACTATATTAATGCATATAATTAATACCAGGGCTGGGTACCAGCAATATAAATGATACCATACTTGTACTAGTATTTGTGACTAAGTAGTACTGATATTACCAACTTCCCAAAATGGTACAGGTACTAGTTGTGGTATTTGCTAATAGTTACAGGACTTACAAACACTTTATACATCTAGAATCTACTTTTAATATTACAAAAATTAAATATTATTTCTATATAGGTATGCATTTTAATAACTAAAGAAAATTAGTTATTAATATGCCATATTAATAACTAATAACCTTCCGATCACTGTAGAATCTATCTAATATTGCCAAAATGAAATACTAGCTATTTCTTATATGTGCCATATGGTAACTAAAAATTTATAACCCTCTTCATCACTTAAAAAAATGCTTAAATCATTTAACTAAAATTTGAAAAACATTGTCTGCCTCAGTTAAATCCATTAGACTTCAAAAACAAAATATTATTTAAGGAGATTTCTGACAAAGATAACCTCAAATCATTGAGAATGAAGTGCATAAATGAAAAGAGCCTCCCACACTGACTTGAGTTGGGGGAAGGGCTGAAACTATTTGAGCAGCTTCTACTAAAGGATTTGGTCATTTGGCTTAAGGTTTTATAAATTCAGTAATAAAAATAAAGATAGAATAGTTCTTATAGGGCCTAGAGCAGGGTCTCCAACCTTTTTTTTGTTCACTGCCCACTTTTACGATTTTTTGAAAATTAAAAAAGCTTATTGCCCACCTTAGATCAAAAAGAATAAATCAACATAATCGATAAAATAAATAATGAAATAAATGTTTAATTACCTTTAATGTGAGCCCACTAGTAGGCGCTACTGCCCAGGTTGGAGACCCCTGGCCTAGAGCATCAAGGAACTTGAGGAAGGTTACTTGAAAAGGATCAGGACAGGGTTGGTGTTTTAAATGAAAATACCAACAAAAGACCACCAGATTATATGGTATAGGGCCCTACCAGCTGCTTTTAAGGGTTACTGGTACTGGTATTTGAAACTTTAAACGAGTGGTACTGGTACCAAACTCTAAGTGGTAGTTACTGCTATTTTGTATTGATACTGGCTCCCAGCCCTGGTTAATACAGCACTTGACAACCTATAAATATTTAAAAGCTAATTGATGACAAAGTTGGGCAAAACTACCCAAGCAAGTAGCACTCTGATAGAAGCTGAAAATTACCTTAGCTGTAAAATCTGCAGCTGCTGTGGCTGCTTTTGAGGCATTGCTATTAAGAGCAACTCCCCAAACTGCTCCTTTATGACCTTCAAATGTTCCTATCCAATCTCCCGTATCACCTTGACGAAGCATAGGTTTCCCATCTGAAGAAGTGGAAACAGAAATTAAATATGGTTGTTTTTATTTCACTGAAAACTCACTTCATACCATATAGTCTTATTAAAATTAATATAATTTATAAGGTACTAAAGTTCCACATGGTAGGCCTATTCATTCTGATTACTGGCTAGTTTGTTAATTTGGGATATATGGTGCCATGACAGGATAATAAAGCTATGCTCTAGTTCACCCTAGTGTTATAGTTTTATGTGGCAAGTCCAGACCAATTTAGTGAAAAAGATCACAATTATTGGAGAGAACTATAGACTTTAACAACCTTTACAGTATGGTATATGAAGTTTGCAGCATCTGTTTTAAGAACTAGGACATGTGGTTAAAACAACTTAAATTTAATAATCCTCAACCTTATAAAATTGAAATTTTCAACCAATCTGTACAATATCAAGTAAGCCAACATTAAGAACCATGCCTTATGTCAAGTGGTAAGTAGCTTCAGGTAACTTTTATCTAAACAACTGCAAAATATGTAGTATCACTTTTTGATAAAAAATAATCTAGTTAAAAAGAACCATAATAATTTAATAAACTTATCAATATGAAAAAGTTTAATATCAATGCATAAATTATTCTCTATATACACAATATTTGGAAAAGAATAATTTTAGTAAAAATCCATTACCTACTAATTACTTATTAAGAAGGTGAAAATCTAAAATATTACTACTTGTATATTATTTCAGTATCAGTTTTTTCTATGTGGTACCATTTACCTATTTTTCTTACTAAAATTTTCTTTCTTATACTAAGCCCCTATCTATACTCAATCACTTGTATAAAGTCAACCCATTTTATAGTACATGGAATGCTATATTCTTTGTCTTATAATGATAACTGAATATGAGAAGGCAAAGATACCTGAAGATTGAAAAAAAATGAATGTTGTACCCATTTACAAAAAGGGTAGGCTAGTAAAAGGGAGGTAGGAAATTATAGGCCTATTAGTTTAACATCATTGGTAGGAAAGATACTAGAAAGAATTATAAAGAACAGTACCGCATTCAAGGGCATGTGGAAAGTTTTAATCTTATTTTAATTTCCCAATGTGGACTTTGATCAGAAGGGTCTTGTTTGTCTAATCTAGACTTTTTAAGAACTCATTTGTAAATGATCAGATAAATGATGGACATAATGCAGATCATCTTTATTTGAATTTTAGTAAGGCATCTGCCAAGATTCCACAACTTAGGAGACTTCTACATAAATTAAAAGCTCATGGGATATTGGGTTTAGTATAAGCTGGGTAGAAGAATGGTTACAAGACAGAACAGGGGATAATTTTAAATGGCCATAAATCAGGGTGGCACAAAGTGAAAAGTGGGATATACAGGGTGATCAAAAAGTCGATGAGCACCTATATTACTCTGAGAGACAAAAGTGCATACATACAAGAAGTTAGATATTTTAATAAAAAATTATACGATATCGTGCAATTTGTGTTACTGTGATATTGCACAATATCGTATAATTTTTTATTAAAATATCTAACTTCATGTACGCACTTTTGTCTCAGAGTAATATAGGTGCACATCGACTTTTTGATCACACTGTATATACCATAGCAGTCAGTGTTAGGCCTATTACGCTTTACTGTGTATATAAATGATTTAGAGGAAGGAGTAGATAGTAAAATATCTATATTTGCAAGTGATACAAAAGTAGTTGCCCATTATAAATATGGAAAATTCTTATAAACTACAAAAAGAACTTGATAGATTAGCTGTCTAGGCTGTAAATGGAAGATGGAATTCTATGTTAAAAAATGCAAAGTCCTCCATTTTGGTAGAAATAATGTAAACTCAGAGTTGCCAACATGGCTATATATGGAAAACCAGGAAATCAATCGTGAAAAAACAGTATTTTGGACAAAAAACCAGTATGATTCAAGATTCAAGGTTTTACTGAAAACCACCAATATATTATAGTACAGAATAGCAACACACATGAAAGGTGATGCTTGTGTATCTTTTATAATGTTCTTAGTAGCTGCTAAGAGCATTCTGCAAACTATAAAATTTATCATTTATTATAATTACATGTGTGACAACAATATGAAGTTTAACACAGAAATTTCAGCAGTTATGGTACAGAAAAAGGGAGGACCTAAAATCCATGGAATATTATATCCCAAATGGACAGGAAATTCAGAGAAATTCTAAAGCAAAAGACTTAGGGGTTGCAATGACTGATGATGCAAAATATGAAAAAAATAAGATAGCAGTAAACAGAGCAGAGAGAGTAACTGGGCAGATACTGAGAACCTTTAAATGAAGGGACAGGAATATAATGATTCCTCTACTGAAAACACTGATCATACTAGGGATGTACTGATATATCAGTATCAACCGATATTTCAAAAGTACGATTTTTCCAAAATTATGAATAAAAGACTATTTAGAGGGTGAAATTTCCAATATTTCATCGTTTTATCACTTCACATATATATAGGGTGAACCAAATGTAGGTGGACAGTAAATGATAACGTTTATTTTGAGAATACATATTTAATTTTTTTGTATACTATAATACAAAATAAAATTTAAATAAATTTAGTTATAATATTTAATATAATATAACACAACACCATAGTTATAATGAACACCATAGTTATAATATAATATAACACAAACCGTATTCAACCTACTGTCCACCTACTTTTGGTTCACCGTGTATACAGTCATACCCCGCTTTACGTCGGTTCACTTTACGTCGAATTCGATTTTACATCAGTTTTCAAGAGCAAGATTTTGTTCACACTACGTCGTTTTACTCGACTTTACGTCGCTTTATGTCATTTTTTTACTTACGTCCTTGGAACCAATTACCGACATTAGGCATTTATTTTCATATTTATTATCTATAGTATTGAAAACATAACCATAAAGTGTTTATTTATAGTTGTATCTAATCGCTACCGTCGTCGGAGTGTTTTACAGTGTTTACAATCGGTTTTCGGTAGACTTAGGCACCTCTGTTCGCTTTACGTCATTTTTCGACTTACGTCGGGGTCCTTGGAGCCAATTACCGACGTTAGGCGGGGTATGACTATTTTATATATACTGTATATATATATATATGATGAATAAAACCATGAAGGAAAGGAAACACAGAATGGTGCTCAAGCGCTTTCGTCTAATGACATCCTCAGGAACATGTGTTCCAATGAGCTTGGTGTACCTGGCTATGTGAGGTGGAGAGTACAAGAAACCAACTCACTACTTTACCAAGCCAACTCAAGAAGAGGGGCAACAAGCTTAACCTTTGTGAAATGAGGAATTCCTCATCGCGTGGAACAGTTGAAAGGTTGTAAACTTGAAAAATTACTCTTCAAATGGCTTTTTTAAAAGTTTATTTTGAATGAAAAATATTTTAAGAGATCAGAATTTATTATGAAAAAAATCGGAACACAGAATTTGATAGTAAAAATCTGGAAAATTCTGAGAAAATGAAATAGTTGGCATGTATGGTTAAAGGATGTTAATCAGGAAAAGATCTTGGAATTATAGTTCGTACAGGATACTCTGTGTTAACTGATACTTTATTAACTGGAACAGAGCAAGTGTAGTTTACATCACCCTGACAAAAAAGGGGACATATATATATATATATATATATATATATATATATATATATATATATATATATACAGGGTGGGCCGTAAGTTTCCACACATAGGAAAAATAAACATTTTTTTATGGACAACCATTTTTATTTATATAATATGCTCTACATGGTTGCCATTGTTTTGAAAACACATTTCAATACGTGTTCCCCACTGTTGATGAACACGCATTAGCACAGTTGACGTTATGCTTGTAATGGCATTGGTGATACGTTCCTTTAGATGATTTATGTCTCGTATCTTTTCCTGATACACCATGGCCTTCAAGTGCCCCCAAAGATAGAAATCAAGGGGGGTGAGATCTGGGGATCTGGGAGGCCACTCCACAGGACCACGCCGACCAATCCAAGCATCCGGAAACTGCTGATCCAAATACCGACGCACATGAAGACCATAATGAGGTGGAGCTCCATCTTGCTGGAAGTAAACTGGGAAGTTACCTTCCTCGTTTAGCAGGGATGGGAAAATCTCTTCTTGCAACATGTTAAGATACCTTTCGGCATTAAGATTTCCACTGACAAAAATTGGTCCAATAATTCTGTCACCCCATATCCCAGCCCACACCATCACTTTACTGGCACCTTGCATCTAAGTCGGACTCAGCCAGTTAGGGTTAGCATTACTCCAATAACGTATGTTTTGCCGATTAACCTCTCCATTGACGTAAAAATTTGCTTCATCAGTAAACAAGATCTTACGTCAAACGCATATTCTTAGGGTATCTGAAGCATAAAAACAAACGTTTAATTTTTTCTATGTATGGAAACTTATGGCCCACCCTGTATATATATATATATATATATATATATATAGACAATTGGTTAGGTTAAGTTGTAATATTTTCAACATTTTATTTGATTAGGTATATGCAGACAATGTAGGGGGGCGCAAACTACACTAGGATAATGTAGGGGGGCACAAACTACACTAGGATAATGTAGGGGGGCGCAAACTACACTAGGATAATGTAGGGGGGGCGCAAACTACACTAGGATAATGTAGGGGGCACAAACTACACTAGGATAATGTAGGGGGGCGCAAACTACACTAGGATAATGTAGGGGGGGCGCAAACTACACTAGGATAATGTAGGGGGGGCGCAAACTACACTAGGATAATGTAGGGGGGCGCAAACTACACTAGGATAATGTAGGGGGGCGCAAACTACACTAGGATAATGTAGGGGGGCGCAAACTACACTAGGATAATGTAGGGGGGCACAAACTACACTAGGATAATGTAGGGGGGCGCAAACTACACTAGGATAATGTAGGGGGGCGCAAACTACACTAGGATAATGTAGGGGGGCGCAAACTACACTAGGATAATGTAGGGGGGCGCAAACTACACTAGGATAATGTAGGGGGGCGCAAACTACACTAGGATAATGTAGGGGGGCGCAAACTACACTAGGATAATGTAGGGGGGCGCAAACTACAGTAGGCACCCTAGGGGCATGCAAACTACACTAGGCACCCCAGGGGGACGCAAACTACACTAGGCACCCCAGGGGGATGCAAACTACACTAGGCACCCCAGGGGGACGCAAACTACACTAGGCACCACAGGGGGATGTAAACTACACTAGGCACCACCAGAACTCTTGAGAAACTGGCAAAATTGGAAAAAAACCATTATGAGTCACCTCTGGAATAACTGGCAATTTTCCCTGCAGTAACCAGCACCCAGCTGGTGTGTGTCCAACAGTTTTCTAAGCCACCACCACCCAGCATCAGGCGCTACTAGCAGTCCCCTCTGAGCCACCATTTGCAAGTGTGTTTTGTTGTTTTTGCCGCTTGTTTGGACTATTTTTTACTATATTTATACCCTATTTGTCATCATGGTGGCTCCAAAAAGCTGGTCCAAGGACTTTTCCTTTTTTTTTTTTAAATTTCAATGTTTAATTTTTTAGTATTTTTCTTCTATACTTCTTAAGTATCTAGCATATTTGATTAACCAGCATGGCCTCAGTCCCATGGATGCCGGATAACACAGTTAACTGTAGTAATATATTATAAAAAGAATTTGAATGTTGTATGATGTTTGTATCCTTGGTTGAGAGGGTTCTTCAATGAGGTTTCTTCTGATACTTCTCAGCTTAGTGGTTCATATCACTCCTCCTCACAGAGAGTTTCCAGTATCAACTTTGAATTGGTGAGGTTTATAAAGATGATAGGAAGAACAGTGGTGGGCAAAAAGTAATCAATTACAAATAAAAATTACTGATGTCTGAAAAGTAAAGTAGAAATTACTTCACTGGATTAATTATAATATAATTAATCCAGAAGTAATTTCTACTTTATACTTTTAGTTACTTTTCAGACATCAGTAATTTTTATTTGTAATCAATTACTTTTTGCCCACTACTAAGGAAGAATGATAAATTGGTGTTGTTTAGTGTAAGTTGTGGAGTTATCTGGTGTTCTTTTGTGTTGCTTGTCAGCAAGGTGATGGTTGATTTTGTGGGCACTATTTTGAGTCTATTGTGTGTGAGCCTGTCTTGTATACTGTTTATGTATGTTTGTTGATTATTTGTAGCGGTGTCGATGTTGTTGAACAGTGTTGGTGAGAGCAGAGGTGAGGAGTCGGAGTCGGGAGTTGGCCCTTTTTTTAGTTTTTTAGAGGAGTCAGGAGTCGGAGTCGGTAAAAAAACGACTCCCAACTCTTAAATGATTTGTATATTTTTGCATTTTGTAGAAAAATTTATCAGATAATGATTTTAAAACTTCAATATTATTATCCATACTTATCTTTATATGTTAATAAAAAATATATTATTTAGTAAACTATTTTTTATATTGAAGCTCTGGCCAATTTCATTTGGTTTAAATTAGGTAGACTATATATGTATTTTATTTTCAAAAGGAATTTATTGGAAAGAAATTATTTTAGTTGCTATAAAGATTTATTTATTTTTATATCTACATATCAAGCAAAATAAAATTTAATTAAGACTGAGATTTATTATTTATTCTGCTAAATCCTTTAGTACCTTAGGGTGTATCTTTAAAGCTAAGTGCAATGTCTCTGTCATAGGGTTGATGCTTGTGATAGTCTGCTCATCTCACCCGACTCTGTTTGAGGGCCTTCTTAGGTCTTACATATACAGATTTGGACCCCTAACCCTCTCCAATGGGAAAAGAGGATTAGGTTAATGCTACAGCTATAATACTGTAGTGTATAGAATTATTGTAGGGAGTCAGGAGTCAGGAGTCAGGAGTCAGGAGTCAGGAGTCAGGAGTCAGGAGTCAGGAGTCAGGAGTCAGGAGTCAGGAGTCAGGAGTCAGGAGTCAGGAGTCAGGAGTCAGGAGTCAGGAGTCAGAATTTTTTTGGCTGACTCCCCACCTCTGGGTGAGAGAACAGAGCCTTCAGGAACCCCATTCAGAAGAAGCTTTTTTTGGATGACTTGCCATATTAAATGTCATATGCAAGTATCTTCCTGAAAGATAGTTGCTCAGCCACCTTTTGGTGTTATTGTGCATGTTTGTGTTGAGTATTTTGTTTATGAGAGGGAAGTGTGGGATAGCATCAAATGCTTTAGCTACTAATGTCTACTGTTGCTAATAGTGTACGTTGAGCTGGTCATCTGGAGTTGATGCCATCCATGATGTGCTGCGTGAGGTTAGTGAGTAATGTCATGGTTGAGTGGTGAGGTCTGAATCCATGTTGAGTAGGCAATAGTGGCATGTGTGGGTTGGTGATTTATAAGATTAGTCTTTCTGTTACTTTGGAAGGTGTGCAATGCATAGTAAAGTAATGGGTCTATAGGAAGCTGGTTCTGTTGGATTTTTGTTTGGTTTGAGTAGTGTAATAATTTTACCTTGTTTCCATATGTCAGCTAATATATTCAATGACTATTTTATGAACCTTTTGTAGCTGTGGCCAATGGATAAATGGTTTTTTGGCAATATCCTATTTTGGCATCCCAAATTATTCAACCAACCAAAACTAAATGGCACTCCAACACTTTCAAATTACTTGTTTATCTTAATTAGGTTAAGTCTTGATATTTTCATCAGTTTAAACGAAAATATCACAAATTCACCTAACTAATCATCAAGGGCGTACAGTTGACCTAACTGGTTCGTTGAATAATTTGGGATGCCAAAATGGGATATCAATCAATTGCCAGGTATTTTTATTCTGTTTAAAGGCTGACAACCTAAAGGGCCATAATAGGGTGATATCCTATTTTTGGCATCCCAAATTATTTAACAATTACAAAATAAACAAATAGTGTTGGTGAATGTGTATATTTAGTCACTTCCTGACATGTATGATAGTGCAGTGATACACGTGTCTATGTATTAAAAATAAATGCTCACATTTTTGGTAATAGTTGCTTAAAATTAATCAAAACCTACATGAAAATTATTGACTGTCCACTAAGGTCAACTGTACCCCCTTGACAATTGTAATTTGGGATGCTATTCATTTATTTTGGTTGGTTGAATAATTTGGGACACCAAAATAGGATATTGCCCATAATAGCACTAATAATACACTTATTTTAATTTTGAAAATTTATTGATAGTACAAGGGGATATGGGGTGAGGGAAGTGTTACATAACATCTTAGGGGTGTCTGGTCTAGCACTATGGACAATTACAGGGGAGGGGGGTAAGTTTAGCAAAAATAGTGTTACATATTTTTTAACAGCCCTACAATTGGAGTTGGTTTCTTGAGCTTTCCATTTCATTTAGAAAACATGGAAGCCATTTGGGCCTATCAAGGTAATCCAAGTTATGAGCTACATTTTTTAATAATAATAAAATCTTGCAAGATGTCAAACTCGTCAGCATATTAATATACAACTACAGTAGACTCGCAACTTACACAGATTTTTCTTACGTGGGTTATAATTGTACAATTTTGGTGCTTTAAGGCAGCGTACACACGTCTCACCTTTGACTGCATTCGCAATGCCATGGAGAATGGCACTAACAAGAGTGTTATGACATGCTGGAAGGAATTCAACATTGCCAATTGCATCACTTTTGTGTTATAGGTATGTTATACGTATAACAGAGTTACAAAATATAGTGATTTAAGGGCAATTTAGGGGATTTTTTTTGGTTTCTGACTTTATGTGGTTTTTGGCCTTATGCAGGGTCCCAGGAACGTAACCCTGGCGTAAGTTAAGAGTCTACTGTATTTACTACCACCCAGTGGTGGCTCATGATGAGGGAGAGTAGGGAGGTACAAAATTGTCTATAATATATGCTATATCCCCGCAAGGGGGTTCTAAGCTCATGCTCTTGAGTGCTCTTTGTGCTCGTTTGTACGTGCTTGTTCCTGGAGGTTTCACGTGCGCCCTCCCGGCCCTAGCACCCAAGGATGATGGGGCTCGACCCTGCAGTCCTTGGTCTTTTTCCACTTCGACTGTCCCCTCCACCCTTTCTTTTTCCTCTGTCTTTCCTCTCACTTTTTCTTTGTTTTTCCGCTGAGATATACCCTTTAAATAGAGGTGAATCGGTTCTTCCTAAACAAAAAAAAAACAAAAAAAAATATATGCTATATAAATAAAATAGATTACAAAGTGTTAGATGCACCACTTTCTGCATGTTACAATCATATAGAATTAATACTATGAAATAAAATCCTTTCATAGTTTTTAGTGATAAAAACAGAGGCAGCCCGGTCTTCCATGCCTCCTCTGAAAAGCCACCACTACTACCACCATAGTAGCCTACATAACTGAAGCAAAGAATATACACTATATACAATCTACAAACTATCTCTTTCACTCATGAAAGTGTCTAAATTTTTCTTAAAATTAACTAATGAGCTACTGTTTACCACATCATATGGCAAGTCATTCCAAAAATCTACTACTCTATGACTGAAGAAGTATTTTTGTAGATCAAGTCTACAAGTCTGTTTTCTAATTTTCTTATTATGCCCATGAGTTATCCCATCAGTATCTAGTGAGGAAAAGTTATATACATCTAAATTGTCCAAACCTGAAAACATCTGTATCATATCTCCCCTCAAACAACATCTCTCAAAACTAAATATACCTAATTCCTTTAATCTATCCCTGTATTCCAATCTTCTTAGGTTAGGGATAAACTTGGTTGCCCTATGTTGCACATCTTCAAGCATATCAATATCATGCTAAGGTGAGGGGATCAAGCTTGAATGCAGTATTCCAAGTGAGGCCTAACAAGAATTATATAATTTACAGATGACTTCCTTACTCTTGTAACTAACATTCCTCTTAATAATACCTAACATTTTATTTGCTTTATTTCTAGCCTCTAAACACTGCTTAGAAAATTTTAGATCACTACAAACTATAATGCCAAGATCCCTTTCCTTTCTAACATCCTCTAACCAGTTCCCTTACATCTCATAACTAAAGTTTTCATTATTTCTACCAAAATGCATGACTTTACATTTTTGAACATTGATTCCCATTTGCCATTTACTAGTCCAAGCGACTAATCTATCAAGATCCTTTTGCAATTTATAAGAATTTTCTATATTTGTAACTGGAGCAACTACTTTTGTATCATCTGCAAATTTAGAAATTTTATAACCTACTCCTTTCTCTAAACCATTGAGATATAAAATAAAGAGTAATGGACCCAAAACTGATCCTTGTGGTAACCCCACTTTTCACTTCCTGCCACCCAGATTCATGACCATTTAAAATTACCCTCTGTTCTCTGTCTTCTAACCATTTTTCTACCCAATTTAAAACTGACCCTAATATACCATGAGCTCTTAATTTATATAGAAGTCTCCTATGTGGAACCTTGTCAAATGCTTTACTAAAATCCAAATAAATAACATCTACATCATTCCCATTATCTATCTGATCAGTTACAAATTCTAAAAATCTAAGAGATTAGACAAATAAGACCTTCCTGATCTAAATCAATGTTGTGAACTTGAAATAAGATTAAACTTCTCCAAATGATCTTCAATATTATTCTTTATAATTCTTTCTAGTATCTTTCCTACCATTGATGTCAAGCTAACAGGCCTATAATTTCCTACCTCCTCCTTACTACCCTTTTTGTAAATGGGTACTACATTAGCTTTTTTCCATTCATTTGGTACTTCTGCATAATTAATTAACCTAGCAAACAAAATAGTTAGTGCCTCAGATAAGCTTTCTTCCCCTTCTCTGAGAATCCTAGCAAATATATTATCAGGTCCAGCAGCTTTATTTGCCTTCAATGTATGAATCACTTGCCTAGCATCATCCTTCCTTATATGAATATGATCAAGAATGTCTGAATTTACAGGATCTAAAAGATAAAATCAAAGTTATTTAAATTTTCTTCAGTAAAAACAGGGCTAAAATAATCATTAAAAAATACCAACAATATCCTGATCTTTTTCAAACGTCCTATCATCATGGTCTATTGGGCCAATCCTATCATGGGTTAAGTATTACTTTCACGGCTCCATGAAAATCAACTTTTTAGTTATGAAAGTCATGTATTTATATAGATATAGAATAAGTAAAAACCCTGCTATCTCTAATTTTTTTTTAAATTTCTCTAAAAATTTTTAATTACTGTTTTTAATAAGAACTACTTTGTGCCATTCCATTGCATGATTGCCTATAAAATGTGGCAATGAGGTGGAAATGCGTCAGTTTGGAGTGTAACATTGTTGATGATGGATGTGTGCACTGGATGTTCTGTCAGTGAACTTAAACTAGTTACAGAGGATTGTGTTAAATTTAGCCAGTCACAAACTGCTACTGTTTATGAAAAAGTACTCTAAGTGTGGTAAAAATACCCAGTTCTTTCGCTGCCCAAAGCATCAGTCAAAATTAAGATTGTTAGGTTAGTTATTCTTCCGCACAATTTCTCAGTCTAGATTCAAACATGGTGTACGAAACTTGCAATCTTAATTATATCGAAGTTCATCGTTATTTTTTAGAATTATTCTAGTGTGAACATGTAATAATGCAGTGCTATGATCTATCTACTTGTCAGTTGCCTCTGGTCAATTGAATGCCCAGTTAGGTCAACTGTACACCCTTGATGATTGGTTAGGTTAAGTTATGATATTTTCATTAGTTAACAAAAATATCAACTTAATCTAACCAATCATCAAGGGTGTACAGTTGACCTACCCAGGCATTCAACTGACCATGGGCAACTGACAAGTAGATAGATTACAGCACTGCATTTCCACCTCATTGCCATATTTTATAGGCAATCATGCGGTGGAATGGCACAAAGTAGCTCTTATTAAAAATAATCAAAACATTTTGGAGAAATTTTTTAAAAAATTAGAGATACCAGGGTTTTTACTTATTCTATATAAATACATGACTTTTATAACTAAAAAGTTGATTTTCATGGAGCCATGAAAGTAATACTTAACCACTATTTCTAGCTAGATTTATTTCACTATGCCTTTTACTCTGCCTAATCAAACTATTTAGCTTATTTCTTAACTGCCTATGATTATCCAAGTCCAAAATACTATCACTCCCTTTAAATTCCCTGAATACCCTTTTTTATTTTTAATCATTTCAACTATTTCCCTATTCCACCACAAAGGTTTCCTAATCTTTTTAATCCTAACAGTTCTGAAAGGAATACACCTACATTGTACATCCTCTAAAATTTCTTTAAATCTAGACCACATCTCAATAGCATTTTCATTGGCAAATTCATTATCCCAGTTTACTGAGCCTAACTCCTCTCTAAATCAGTAAAAAATGGTTATTACTCCCAGTCAAGTTTTTTGATGAGAAGAAATTTTTATGGTCAATTTTGATTTGTTTTGCACAAATGTGAAATCTATTTCCTGTGCAAATGCGCAGTTTTCAAGATATCTTCACCTATCTTTAGGTGAAGATATCTCAAAAACTACACATTTTCACGGATATCACATTTGTGCAAAACAACTCAAAATTGACTAGAAAAATTTGTTCATCATTTTCGTTTAAACTAATAAAAATATCATGACAACCTAATCAATCATTAAGGGCATTCAATTAACCTAATTGGGCATTCAATTAACCTAACTGGGCATTCAATTAGGTAAATTTTTACAAGTGTACATTACAGGCTTTCTAAATCAAAACTATTTTTCTGATGGTTTTTGATGCAGTTTGAAACAATCAAACAATCAGAAAAACAGTTTTAATATATAACCTAACCTAAAATTCCAAAATTCTTCAAAAGCCTGTGATGTACTCTTGTAAAAAATACCTTCAATTAACCTAACAGGTTAATATTGGTTATTTCACGTAAATATCTTCTGATCTTTTCGTATTAGGCACTCACTCTCACATTTCAGGCAAGTTTAGGATGAGAGAATAACGCCGTGATTGATAAAAACATCCAATGCAAAAATACACTATAAACAGTTTGGTAGTCCCAATAATACCTTAGGGTCATTCCATGTCAACTCAGCCACAAAATGGCACTTTTTGCACTCACCCCTTTCAATTTTGCTCATACTTGGCACAATAGCAGATATACATGCCAAACTTAAATTCCCAAATTATTAGAGCTGACTGACCTTTGGTTACTGAGATACAAGGTCACAAAGTTGTGACATTTTGACCTTTTTTGCGTTAAATGACTATTTTCAAAATGGTGTAACTAAAACACTATTAAAGCTAGAGCATTGATTTTGGTCTCATTTTAAAGCTCTTTAGTAGCCCCTTGTTTATTGTCTCTTGTTAAATATCTCTACTGTGAAAAATAAAAAAATACCTTGAATAAAAAAAAAATACCTTCTAAAAAATTCAATTTTTTTACATTAATACCTTGAGTCATGTACAACAAAATCCCAAGAAGCTGTAAGTGGCTGATAACTAGTTCAATGTATAAAAAATAAATGAAGTTGGCATCATTCTTCAATTTTAGATTTTTTTTGTCAGTTCATTTATTTAAAAGTTCTGTTCTGATATAGTGTCAGTGAAGACTTAGTTCAACTTAACATTATTAGTTCAAAAACCTTTTTGTGACCTGTGCCAAAAGAAGTCTTTTAAAAGACAACCAGGGTTAAAGCCCTCGACAGCCCCAAATCTACTGGAGTAGCGCTGATCCAAAGGCCCAACTAGTATATAAGTACTGTCAACTTTACAGAGTTGACTCCTGACTTTAAGTTAAAGTTAATTTATTTTTACTAAATAAATGTATAAAAATTTATTTAATAATTCATTAATTGTTCATTGTTTTCTTTTCAGGATTTTCTTTGTGCTTTTGTGATTTCAGAGTACAAACATGGAACATTTAAAACTGAAACAGAAGTGTGCTGATCCTTTGCTGCGTCACAAAGGTCAGTGTCGAAAGAAGAGTTTGAGAATTGTACCACAGGAACTTGTAAATAAGTTTCCCGATCTGCACTTAACACTACATCACAGACTTTGTAAGCAGTGTAGAGAACATCTTGAGTCCTTGCTTGAGAAAGGAATAGGCACTTTGAATTCAGACATAAATGATGATTCTTCTTGTAGTAGTGAACCACCTGAAGATCTTGAGAAAATTGAAAATGTTGACAATAGTGATGCATCAACTTCAGAGCAAAACCATGAGATGTGTACTTTGAATGCTTCTTTTGTTTCAATTGGTGAATCACCCATAAAAAAGAGAAAGCTTGTAGAGCAAAAGTCATATGGAGCTAAAAAAACTAAGCAAGGTGACAGAGACAGTTAAGAAGAGAATGGAAACAGTTGCAGGAAAAGAGATTGCTGACTCACAATTTAAGGAGCCATCTGGAGATGTAGACTGTTTAGAAATAATAAATCAACTCTAGGAAAAATTCAAAAATGAAAATACTAAAAGAAGTGATAAAATAAAAATCCTCACTGTATTGCCCAAAAGTTGGAGCATTAGGAAAATTGCTTCAGAATTTAACACAAGGCATACAGCATCTATTGCTAAAAAAATAGTTGAAGAAAAAGGTGTCCTTTCAGACCCAAATCCAAAGGGTGGGAAAAGAATTAAACAGGATACTGTTGACGCTATTAAAGCATTTTATCTTTCAGAAGACATCAGTGGGTCATTCTCTGTCAGATCAACCAAAAAAAATTGAAATTAACACCCTCATCTCTCATATTTTGCTGAAATTTTGTTTATAGGGAGTTTGTGAGCCCTGAATCCATTTCTGAAATTATAAGGTCAATCCAACCAACGGTTCAAGAGATATGACCTCGGGCAATTTGAGGTCACTCGCGAGGTTACTAACATTTGGCGAGCCATAACTTGGGTAATAATTGTCATAATTATATAAAAGTATATATATTTAGAATCAGAAAACGACAAGGAATCCAAATATGCAAGTTTTAGAACTCTAGGTTGAAAAATAAAAAAGTTACACTATAACCAAAATTTGAGGTCACGATTTGACCTCTGGGGTATCAAATCAGAATTTTTTTTTAAATGTAAAAAATGAAGGCATAGGCATTGGCTATTAGAATCAGCAAAAAAAAGTGTTTATGTTAGTATTTTTCATGTAACTAACATATAAGTGAACACCATATTCATAAGTTGTGCGTCAATTCTACCTATTTTTTCACATTAAGCTCATAATTTGACCTATAGAAATTAAAATTACATTTTTTATAGATATAAAAAACAAAGTCAGAGTTCTTGACTAATAGAAACAATCATAAAAAGTTTGTTTATGTTGGTACTTTTCATGTAACTAACTTATAAGTGAACACCATATTTATAAATTGCTTGTCATTTCAAGGAATTTTTATATCTTAGCTATCAATTTGACCTCAAGCTCCAAGAATTTAATAAAAATTGTATTTCACTACTAATCTACACTGGCAATAATAGTTATAATAGTGAAAGGGGAAGACTAAGCTCACATGTAGCCTAAACAAGCCTGTTGAAACATGTTGCTACTTGTCTAAGTGCAGAATCAACACAGATAGTTGCAAAATTCCTTGTCTACAGGTTAGTACAGTTCCAGCCAGCACTGTGGGTGGCTGGTGGGTATGGTGTTTTAATGAGCCTCAGAGACTATCAAGGCCTAAAATATTAAGTGTGTATAGCTATATATTTTCTAAAAAATATATATTACCTAATTGTAAATCCTATATCTTTACAGATCAAAATACAATGGTTCGGCACTTGAAATACTGCCAGGACCCTATTCAAAAACACAAGAAATGCATAACAATCAATCTTAGAAAAGTGACTGATGTACTTGTTGAAAAATGTGCTGGAAGAGTGAAAAAAAGACTCATTGTTGTGTGTGAACTGCGGGACACTGATAATGAAAAACCCCACTATCTTAGTACCACTGAAAACAACGAGTCTGAGCAGGATTCAAATGAATCATCTACTATCAGTGGCTTGAGTAACATCTCTTCAATTCAAGATCTGGACAATGACAGTGATTGCTTGATAAAGGAAAATCCTTCAACTTCAGTTGAACCAGTTCTAGCATTTCTGGACCAAACACCAGTTAAAAAAAGTAAGTAATAAATTAATATAATAACTTATACTTTACTACAAGGTCTGTTTGATCTACTATATAGCCAATTATATAGCATTTAAGGTACTATAATTAATATTTAATTACTAATATTCAGGTGTGTGAAACCTTTTTTTCTGTTCTTTTCAGAAGGGCTGTCATTAAGCCAGAAAAAGCGCAAGGCTCGTGGTAAGCTATCATCTGCTCAGAAACACCTGAAGGAGAGGCTAGAACTCAGTTATGGTGTTCAAATTACCGAGGAGGTAAGTGATACTTCAAAACCTGAAACTAAATCTGAAAAACATCGACAAATTAATGAATGAATTGAAACAGTCATTCCTGGAGAGCAAATGTCACCATCACAAACTACAAATATTGACACTCTCACCATACACAATTGAAAAAACAGCTAGTTTCTTTCAAACTACAACATACATGGTGAAAAGAAGCCGTTCACTTAAATCAGAACATGGAATCCTTCCGAAGATTCCACTAATGAGCAAAGGAAAAGTGATATCTGAAGAACACAAAGATATAGTTAGAAGATTCTATGAGTCAGAAGAGGTTAGTCGTATGTGTCCTGGCCAAAAGGATTGCGTGAAAGTTATCAGTGCTGAAGGTGCAATGAAGGTGCAAAAACGATTGGTCCTCGGGAATTTAAGAGAGATGTTTGAACTATATAAAAATGATGAAAAGAATCCCAAAATAGGATTTTCCACATTTGCAAAATTACGGCCATCATATTGTGTGCTTGCCGGTAGTGGTGGCTCATTCTGTCTGTGTCTGCACATACCATCAAAATCCAAAATTGCAGCTGGCTGCATTGGGAGAAAGAGGTCTTTCATACAAGGATCTTATGGATTACAGTGTCTGCAGTACAGAAAGAGAGACTTGCATGATGCAACTTTGCAATGATTGCCCAAGAGAAGAGGGTGTCCTGGATTTTCTTGAGTTACTTGACAGTGTGAAATCAGCTCCAAATGAAATATCTTACAAGCAATGGGTGACTGTTGACCGTTGTACAATGGTTGATAAGGTGGAGCCACTTCATGAATACTTATCATCCCTAAGCATGAAAATATCCTGCATGGTTCGTCATCACTTTGTTGCTCAGCAACAATCACAGTACTTCAAGCAGTTGAAAGAAACACTACCACCTCAGAGTGAGGTAGTTATAGTAGGTGATTTCTCTGAGAATTATTCTTTCATTGTCCAGGATGCTGCCCAAGGGTTTCACTGGGACAATTCACAGTGTACAGTTCACCCTTTTGTCATCTATTATAGATCATCTGCAGACCAGGAACTTAGCCATTTTAGTGTCTGTTTCTTATCTGCATCACTAAAACACAACACTATAATGGTTTACTCATTCATATTGAAGCTTATGACATATGTTAAATTCAGATGCCCACAATTGAAGAAGGTGCACTATTTCTCAGATGGATGTGCTGGCCAATATAAGAACAGATACAACTTCACAAATCTCTGTTACCATGAAGAGGATTTTGGTCTGTCTTGTGAATGGCACTTCTTTGCTCCATCCCATGGCAAAAATGCATGTGATGGGATTGGAGGAACAGTGAAAAGAGCTACTGCTCGTGCCAGTTTGCAGAGAACTACAGAGAGGCAAATTCTTACACCAGAACACATGTTTCAGTTTTGTGAAGAAAACTTGAGCAAGATAAATTTTTTCTTTGTAACTACAGCTGATTTGAAAGATGCAGAAGAACGGTTGGAACATCGATTCAAGGATAGTAGGGCTATTCCTGGAACTCAGAAATACAGAAATATCATAGATTTGTTCCCCTAAACAAGGAAGAACTGATGGTGTATCCCATTTCAAGTGGCATTGGAGAAAAGAAAAGAATAAGGAAAAGTCATTTTACTAATGAACCTGCAATGCTTGGTAACCTAAAATGTGTCAAACCAGGAGAGTATGTTGGCTGCATTTATGACATGCAAGTTTGGTATGGAATTGTGGAGGAATATTGTGAAGAGTTTGATGATTTCACTGTGAACTTTCTACATCCCTCTGGGTCATCAGGATCAAGTGCATATTATTATCCATCAAACAAGGATTCATGTGCAGTGCCAGGACATCATATATTAACTGTAATGAGTTGTCCTACCCTAAGAGGAGGCAGCAGAATTCAATACATTTTTCCACAAAAAGAAATTGATGAGAGCATCGAGCATACAAAAATTGTATTAGGCTAGCACATGAATCCTCTAAGTAGGTCTTCCCCTTTCACTATTATAACTATTATTGCCAGTGTAGATTAGCAGTGAAATACAATTTTACATTTTTTGCCTTTGTTTTTATATCTATAAAAAAATGTAATTTTAATTTCTATAGGTCAAATTATGAGCTTAAGTGTGAAAAAATAGGTAGAATTGACGCACAACTTATGAATATGGTGTTCACTTATATGTTAGTTACATGAAAAATACTAACAAACAAACTTTTTTTTGCTGATTCTAATAGCCAATGCCTATGCCTTCCATTTTTTACATTTAAAAAAAAAATTCTCATTTGATACCCCAGAGGTCAAATCGTGACCTCAAATTTTGGTTACAGTGTAACTTTTTTATTTTTCAACCTAGAGTTCTAAAACTTGCATATTTGGATTCCTTGTCGTTTTCTGATTCTAAATATATATACTTTTATATAATTGTGACCATTATACCCAAGTTATGGGTCGCCAAATGTTAGTGACCTCACAAGTGACCTCAAATTTCCCGAGGTCATATCTCTTGAACCGTTGGTCGGATTGACCTTATAATTTCAGAAATGGATTCAGGGCCCACAACCTCCCTATAAACCAAATTTCAGCAAAATCTGAGAGATGAGGGTGTTAGGCACTGGTTGATCTGACAGAGAATGACCCCAGTAGAACAATGCCAGGAAAGAAAGACTATTGTAGTATCATTGACAATGAAAGAGGAAGGATACATTTGCAAAAGCATCTTTTACTTTGCAATTTAAAAGAAGCCTATCATATTTTCAAAGAAAGAAATCCTTTGGTTAAGGTGGGATTCAGTAAATTTGCAGAATTGCGTCCAAAGCAGTGTTTATTGCTGGAGCAACAGGAACTCACTCAGTATGTGTGTACAATTCATCAGAATGCCAAACTTATGTTTGTAGGAGCTGAATTAGAAAAACTAACTGCAAATGATGACACACCTATTAAGAATGTACGTCATTGTGTTGCCCTTTATGGAATGCAATCCTGCCTCACAGAAATGCTGCCTCAGACAATGTGAACAATGTGGAGATCCATCAGATTTAAAAAACAGACTACTGGACATATTTATAAACAACTTCATTGATATCATAAATTTTAAAAAGTGGACCAATACAGATCGGTCAAATCTTGAATCGGTAGAACTGAATACAGATGAATATATTGACCAATTCTGTAACCAACTGAAAGAATACCAGATACATGACTTCAAGACAAAGATGCAACCAACTTATTACCGTGAAACAAAAATGTCTTTGAAAGATGGTGAGGTCCTTGCTGTGTGTGATTTTGCTGAAAATTATTCCTTTATTCTTCAAGATGAGGTTCAGAGCTTTCACTGGAACAATGAGATGGCTACTCTACATCCATTTGTTATTTACTATAAAAAGGAAGATGAGATTGCTCACCTTAGCTGTTATTATTATTTCAGAGTGTAACATCCATAACACAGTTGCTGTACATTTGTTTCAAAAGCATCTGATAAAATTCCTAAAAGATATCTCATCCATCAGTTCCATCCACAAAATAATTTACTTTTCAGATGGGTGTGCAGGACAGTATAAGAACTGCAAAAACTTTTTGAATCTTTGCCATCACAGAGATGATTTTGGAATTGAGGCAGAATGGAATTTTTTTTTGCAACAAGTCATGGAAAAGGACCCTGTGATGGTGTTGGAGGCACAGTTAAGAGATTAGCTGCAAAAGCTAGTCTACAACGACCTTATGATGAACAGATCCTTACTGCAGAACAGTTATATACATTTGCAAGTGAAAATATTGTAAATATAAAATGTCATTTTTCAACCAATAAAGAGCATGAAGAGGAAAGCCAACTTCTCCAAGAAAGCCACTCAACTGCAAGGACTATTGCTGGTACACAGAAATTACACCATTTACAGCCAGTTTCATTGACTTCTCTTAAGGTTAAACATTATTCATTATCAGATTATTCAAATATTGAGAAAGTTACTGAAAAGGAAGAAGTTGTGACTGAGGAGAAAATACATGGTTTTGTTACTGCTGCATATGATGGCCATTGGTGGGTGGCATATGTGCTGGAAAAGATACAAGAGAATAGAGAAGTAAAAGTCACATTCCTTCATCCTCATGGCCCAAACCCATCATTTGTGTATCCTGGTTGACCAGATGAATTAATCTTACCATATTCAGATATTCTAACACAAGTTGAGGCATCTACTACTAATGGACGAACATACAGGATTTGCAAAGAAGTTACTTTGAAGGCATCCAAAGCTTTGGCAGATCTACAGCACAGAAAGGTAAGAATTCAAAATTAAAATGGTCATGTAACTATATATACACTGCATACATTTTAAGTTGTGATAAATGGAAATCAATGAGCACTATACCTATACATATTGTATGTACATTTTAATATGTTACTTGTATTTGTTAATTAGGTAGCTATCTAGCTATACATTAAAAATTGTTTTCTCTTCTAGAAATCACAATAAATTGGGTGGCCCACAAGAATCTTGTCAACTACTGAAAACCATCACATACATGCACAACATACAGGTGAGGTGGGTAAAGAACAAATATTTAAAAATAAGCATTTGCTTGTTTGTAGAAGGCTGCAGATAGTATGTAGATATGGGTTGTATTTGTGAGAGATTGAGCTGACCTTAGACAAAAATGGTTACTGACATTATGAATAATAATTTGGGAATTTACGTTTGGCATGTATATCTGCTATTGTGCCAAGTATGAGCAAAATTGAAAGGGGTGAGTGTTTTAGGTGGCTGACTTGACATGGAATGACCCCTAAGTACCATAATGGGGTATAATGGTAATCTCTTAGTTCAGGTTAGGTAAGTAAGTAAGTTAGTTAGTTCAGGTTAGGTAAGTTAGTAAGTAAGTTAGTTCAGGTTAGGTAAGTTAGTAAGTAAGTTAGTTAGTTCAGGTTAGGTAAGTTAGTAAGTAAGTTAGTTAGTTCAGGTTAGGTAAGTTAGTTAGTTAGTTCAGGTTAGGTAAGTTAGTAAGTAAGTTAGTTAGTTCAGGTTAGGTAAGTAAGTAAGTAAGTTAGTAAGTAAGTTAGTTAGTTCAGGTTAGGTAAGTAAGTAAGTAAGTTAGTAAGTAAGTTAGTTAGTTCAGGTTAGGTAAGTAAGTAAGTAAGTTAGTAAGTAAGTTAGTAAGTAAGTTAGTTAGTTCAGGTTAGGTAAGTAAGTAAGTAAGTTAGTTAGTTCAGGTTAGGTAAGTAAGTAAGTAAGTTAGTAAGTAAGTTAGTTAGTTCAGGTTAGGTAAGTAAGTAAGTAAGTTAGTAAGTAAGTTAGTTAGTTCAGGTTAGGTAAGTAAGTAAGTAAGTTAGTAAGTAAGTTAGTTAGTTCAGGTTAGGTAAGTAAGTAAGTAAGTTAGTAAGTAAGTTAGTTAGTTCAGGTAGGTAAGTAAGTAAGTAAGTTAGTAAGTAAGTTAGTTAGTTCAGGTTAGGTAAGTAAGTAAGTAAGTTAGTAAGTAAGTTAGTTAGTTCAGGTTAGGTAAGTAAGTAAGTAAGTTAGTAAGTAAGTTAGTTAGTTCAGGTTAGGTAAGTAAGTAAGTATTAGTAAGTAAGTTAGTTAGTTCAGGTTAGGTAAGTAAGTAAGTAAGTAAGTTAGTAAGTTAGTTAGTTCAGGTTAGGTAGGTAAGTAAGTAAGTAAGTTAGTAAGTTAGTTAGTTCAGGTTAGGTAGGTAAGTAAGTAAGTAAGTTAGTTAGGGTTAGGTAGGTAAGTAAGTAAGTAAGTTAGTTAGGGTTAGGTAGGTAAGTAAGTAAGTTAGTTAGTTCAGGTTAGGTAGGTAAGTAAGTAAGTTAGTTAGTTCAGGTTAGGTAGGTAAGTAAGTAAGTTAGTTAGTTCAGGTTAGGTAGGTAAGTAAGTAAGTTAGTTAGTTCAGGTTAGGTAGGTAAGTAAGTAAGTTAGTTAGTTCAGGTTAGGTAGGTAAGTAAGTAAGTTAGTTAGTTCAGGTTAGGTAGGTAAGTAAGTAAGTTAGTTAGTTCAGGTTAGGTAGGTAAGTAAGTAAGTTAGTTAGTTAGTTCAGGTTAGGTAGGTAAGTAAGTAAGTTAGTTAGTTAGTTCAGGTTAGGTAGGTAAGTAAGTAAGTTAGTTAGTTCAGGTTAGGTAGGTAAGTAAGTAAGTTAGTTAGTTCAGGTTAGGTAGGTAAGTAAGTAAGTTAGTTAGTTAGTTCAGGTTAGGTAGGTAAGTAAGTAAGTTAGTTAGTTAGTTCAGGTTAGGTAGGTAAGTAAGTAAGTTAGTTAGTTAGTTAGTTCAGGTTAGGTAGGTAAGTAAGTAAGTTAGTTAGTTCAGGTTAGGTAGGTAAGTAAGTAAGTTAGTTAGTTCAGGTTAGGTAGGTAAGTAAGTTAGTTAGTTCAGGTTAGGTAGGTAAGTAAGTAAGTTAGTTAGTTCAGGTTAGGTAGGTAAGTAAGTAAGTTAGTTAGTTCAGGTTAGGTAGGTAAGTAAGTAAGTTAGTTAGTTCAGGTTAGGTAGGTAAGTAAGTTAGTTAGTTCAGGTTAGGTAGGTAAGTAAGTAAGTGTTAGTTAGTTCAGGTTAGGTAGGTAAGTAAGTAAGTTAGTTAGTTCAGGTTAGGTAGGTAAGTAAGTAAGTTAGTTAGTTCAGGTTAGGTAGGTAAGTAAGTAAGTTAGTTAGTTCAGGTTAGGTAGGTAAGTAAGTAAGTTAGTTAGTTCAGGTTAGGTAAGTAAGTAAGTTAGTTCAGGTTAGGTAGTAAGTAAGTAAGTTAGTTAGTTAGTTCAGGTTAGGTAGGTAAGTAAGTAAGTTAGTTAGTTCAGGTTAGGTTAGGTAGGTAAGTAAGTAAGTTAGTTAGTTCAGGTTAGGTTAGGTAGGTAAGTAAGTAAGTTAAGGTTAGGTTAGGTAGGTAAGTAAGTAAGTTAGTTAGTTAGTTCAGGTTAGGTTAGGTAAGTAAGTAAGTAAGTAAGTTAGTTAGTTCAGGTTAGGTTAGGTTAGGTAGGTAAGTAGTAAGTTAGTTAGTTCAGGTTAGGTTAGGTAGGTAAGTAAGTAAGTTAGTTAGTTCAGGTTAGGTTAGGTAGGTAAGTAAGTAAGTTAGTTAGTTCAGGTTAGGTTAGGTAGGTAAGTAAGTAAGTTAGTTAGTTCAGGTAGGTAAGTAAGTAAGTTAGTTAGTTCAGGTTAGGTTAGGTAGGTAAGTAAGTAAGTTAGTTAGTTCAGGTTAGGTTAGGTAGGTAAGTAAGTAAGTTAGTTAGTTCAGGTTAGGTTAGGTAGGTAAGTAAGTAAGTTAGTTAGTTCAGGTTAGGTTAGGTAGGTAAGTAAGTAAGTTAGTTAGTTCAGGTTAGGTTAGGTAGGTAAGTAAGTAAGTAAGTTAGTTAGTTCAGGTTAGGTTAGGTAGGTAAGTAAGTAAGTTAGTTAGTTCAGGTTAGGTTAGGTAGGTAAGTAAGTAAGTTAGTTAGTTCAGGTTAGGTTAGGTAGGTAAGTAAGTAAGTTAGTTAGTTAGTTAGTTAGTTAAGGTTAGGTAGGTAAGTAAGTAAGTAAGTTAGTTAGTTAGTGTTAGGTAGGTAAGTAAGTAAGTTAGTTAGTTAGTTAAGGTTAGGTAGGTAAGTAAGTAAGTTAGTTAGTTAAGGTTAGGTAGGTAAGTAAGTAAGTTAGTTAGTTAGTTAAGGTTAGGTAGGTAAGTAAGTAAGTAAGTTAGTTAGTTAAGGTTAGGTAGGTAAGTAAGTAAGTAAGTTAGTTAGTTAAGGTTAGGTAGGTAAGTAAGTAAGTAAGTTAGTTAGTTAAGGTTAGGTAGGTAAGTAAGTAAGTAAGTTAGTTAGTTAAGGTTAGGTAGGTAAGTAAGTAAGTAAGTTAGTTAGTTAAGGTTAGGTAGGTAAGTAAGTAAGTAAGTTAGTTAGTTAAGGTTAGGTAGGTAAGTAAGTAAGTTAGTTAGTTAAGGTTAGGTAGGTAAGTAAGTTAGTTAGTTAAGGTTAGGTAGGTAAGTAAGTTAGTTAGTTAGTTCAGGTTAGGTAGGTAAGTAAGTTAGTTAGTTCAGGTTAGGTAAGTAAGTAAGTTAGTTAGTTAGTTCAGGTTAGGTAAGTAAGTAAGTTAGTTAGTTAGTTCAGGTTAGGTAAGTAAGTAAGTAAGTTAGTTAGTTAGTTCAGGTTAGGTAAGTAAGTAAGTTAGTTAGTTCAGGTTAGGTAAGTAAGTTAGTTAGTTAGTTCAGGTTAGGTAAGTAAGTAAGTTAGTTAGTTAGTTCAGGTTAGGTAAGTAAGTAAGTTAGTTAGTTCAGGTTAGGTAAGTAAGTAAGTTAGTTCAGGTTAGGTAAGTAAGTTAGTTCAGGTTAGGTAAGTAAGTAAGTTAGTTCAGGTTAGGTAAGTAAGTAAGTTAGTTCAGGTTAGGTAAGTAAGTAAGTTAGTTCAGGTTAGGTAAGTAAGTAAGTTAGTTCAGGTTAGTTAAGTAAGTTAGTTAGTTAGTTCAGGTTAGTTAAGTAAGTTAGTTAGTTAGTTCAGGTTAGTTAAGTAAGTTAGTTAGTTAGTTCAGGTTAGTTAAGTAAGTAAGTTAGTTAGTTCAGGTTAGGTTAGGTAAGTAAGTTAGTTAGTTAGTTAGTTAGTTCAGGTTAGGTAAGTAAGTTAGTTAGTTAGTTAGTTCAGGTTAGGTAAGTAAGTTAGTTAGTTAGTTAGTTCAGGTTAGGTAAGTAAGTTAGTTAGTTAGTTAGTTCAGGTTAGGTAAGTAAGTAAATTAGTTAGTTCAGGTTAGGTAAGTAAGTTAGTTAGTTCAGGTTAAGTAAGTAAGTTAGTTAGTTAGTTCAGGTTAGGTAAGTAAGTAAGTTAGTTAGTTCAGGTTAGGTAAGTAAGTAAGTTAGTTAGTTCAGGTTAGGTAAGTAAGTAAGTTAGTTAGTTCAGGTTAGGTAAGTAAGTAAGTTAGTTAGTTCAGGTTAGGTAAGTAAGTTAGTTAGTTAGTTCAGGTTAGGTAAGTAAGTAAGTTAGTTAGTTCAGGTTAGGTAAGTAAGTTAGTTAGTTAGTTCAGGTTAGGTAAGTAAGTAAGTTAGTTAGTTCAGGTTAGGTAAGTAAGTAAGTTAGTTAGTTCAGGTTAGGTAAGTAAGTAAGTTAGTTAGTTCAGGTTAGGTAAGTAAGTAAGTTAGTTAGTTCAGGTTAGGTTAGGTTAGGTTAGGTTAGGTAAGTAAGTTAGTTAGTTCAGGTTAGGTAAGTAAGTTAGTTAGTTCAGGTTAGGTAAGTAAGTTAGTTAGTTCAGGTTAGGTAAGTAAGTTAGTTAGTTCAGGTTAGGTAAGTAAGTAAGTTAGTTAGTTCAGGTTAGGTAAGTAAGTAAGTAAGTAAGTTAAGGTTAGGTAAGTAAGTAAGTAAGTAAGTTAAGGTTAGGTAAGTAAGTAAGTTAGTTAGTTCAGGTTAGGTAAGTAAGTAAGTTAGTTAGTTCAGGTTAGGTAAGTAAGTAAGTTAGTTAGTTCAGGTTAGGTAAGTAAGTAAGTAAGTAAGTAAGTAAGTAAGTTAGTTAGTTAGTTAGTTCAGGTTAGGTAAGTAAGTTAGTTAGTTCAGGTTAGGTAAGTAGGTTAGTTAGTTCAGGTTAGGTAAGTAGGTTAGTTAGTTAGTTAGTTAGTTCAGGTTAGGTAAGTTAGTTAGTTTGTTAGTTAGTTCAGGTTAGGTAAGTTAGTTAGTTTAGGTAAGTTAGTTAGTTAGTTAGTTAGTTAGTTTAGGTAAGTTAGTTAGTTTAGGTAAGTTAGTTAGTTTCGGTAAGTTAGGTTAGCAATAACATACATTTTACCGGTGCAAAATTTAGTTATTAGGGTGTGTTTTCAGTAAATATTTACTATTACACCAGTCTCTGGTAGAAAGTTTTAAAAGCTGGTTTTCAATGTTTTTCAATATGCTGAAAAACATAAATTTCACCTTCAAAATTGGCCAAACCCAAAACAACCTAACCTATAAAATTAACTGATTCAAATTAAAATTAGTGGAAACTCCATTTTTTACCCTTTTCCCATTAAAGAGTTTAAGCTTCAATAACTTTTTAACAAATCATTTGCGACAGAAATGAGTATCATTTTTTAATTCAGCACATTGAAAACCAGCCTTTAAAACTTTCTACCGGAGACAGGTGTAATAGTAAAGAAATACCATGTTTTCATGTGTTTTATTCAGAAATGCTACTCATTTGCCCCATGTTTACTTGAAAATAAAACAAAAAATATTTTTTTCGTACTTTCAATTAAATGCAGGACAAATGAGTGGCATTTCTGAGGAAAGCACATGAGAACACACCTTAATAACTAACTTTCGTACCAAAAGTCAAGGTGGGGCTATTTGCTACATATTAACCAAAAAAAATATTAAGGCCAATTTGCACAAGATGAATATTTTCTTAATCAGTTTTTAATGGCAATTCAATATACAGGAATACCTCGGATAAGACGGTTAATTCGTTCCGCCGACATGCCGCACTGTTTGAAACCACCCTGTTCGAGGCATGTTTTAATGGGAAATACTGTAGGTCGTTCCAAGACATTTTAAATTACGTTTTTTGTATGATTATTTTCGATAATTATAATGATTTAACATGTTTAAATGTGAAATAAAACAAAGAATGCAAGATCACCAGTTGAAAATTCTTTTGTAGGAACGTCTTCTGCTTCTGCATCTTCCTCTTTCGCTTCTTCTTCTTCATAAACTCGTTGTTGTTCTAGATTGATTAGAGTTTCATTGTCTAGATCTTTCGAATGCGATTCAATGCACTCGATAACATTTGGTGCATCAACATTTTCGAATCCAAGATCCTTCCCAATGCTAACAATGTCAGTTGCAACTCCTGCAATGTGATTTTCGAAACCACGAAAATCAGTTGCACAATGTGGTAGAATATTTTTCCACACTGCTCGCATATTACTCGCAGTGACTTCAAGCCACGCTTGATTGATGTTTTCTATAACATTTCTGATGTTATAATTTTTCCAAAAACTTGTAGTATAGACCGCGCGCGGGTTGTTTGAAACTTAATATATCGTCGCACTGACATTCCTTTTATAAATATCTTAAATATTACATTAAATAATTAATTTTATATTATAATATTCAATCCGTCCTATTGCGAAATCCGTCCTGTTTGAAACCGTCTTATCCGAGGTATTCCTGTATAGTACTTGTTCAGGTAAATATAGATATTACAGCCTCCACCTAATTTTGATGCCAAAATACATTTTCCTAGTAGTGTATGATGTGCTTTGTTCAAATCTAGCCTTCATTTTATGTGGAAATGAACCAATCAAAAGTAATGAGACTTCAAAGTTTTAACATATTTTGGTTCATTTCCCCATAAAATGAAGGCCAGATTTTAATATTGCACATCAAATACTACTAGAAAAATGCATCCCAGTGTCCAAATTGCTAGAGAACCTACCTAACCTACCTAACCAACCTAACCTAACCCTAATATTAGGTTGTTAGTTAGGTTAGGTTATTAGGGTTAGGTTAGGTTGGTTTTCTAGCAATTTGGACACTGGAATGCATTTTTCTAGTAGTATTTGATGTGCAATGTTAAAATCTAGCCTTCATTTTATAGGGAAATGAACCAAAATATGTTAAAACTTTGAAGTCTCATAACTTTTGATTGGTTCATTTCCACATAAAATGAAGGCCAGATATGAACAAAGCACATCATACACTACTAGGAAAATATATTTTGGCATCAAAATTGGGTGGAGGCCGTAATATCCATATTTACCCTTGTTCAACTGCTTGTAACAGAGTAAATATTCAATATTAACCCTTAAATCTACTATAGTCACCCCTTGACTATAGTCAAGGGCACGACACAGGCTTAGCCAGGTAAAAAAAATTAAGCAAACTAATGAACCTTCTCAACACTAATATGTTAATATGTGACTTCCAAAAAATATTTTAAATACTGTAATTGATGTTCCAACATATTTCTCAGGTTTAACAGATGCAATAACCTTATCGCCGAGCGTGCCCCCCATAGTACTGTGAGGTATTGAAAAACTCATGATCTTCACTTGCCCCACAAACACCTTTAAATGGGTGCACACACATTTCTACATTACTGTACAGTCTTTACAGCCATACCTACACTTTTCCTCCTAAGTATATATACAGTAATGTATATGGTTGTAATTGTGACTTGGTCCGCAATTGATATGGACTGACTTATTTTTGGTTGGCAAGGTACTGGTATTGATGGGTACCGTAATGAAATTGACCAGATTCTTTGGATCTGATATATTTGCATGTCAGTTATAAATAGATATAGAGTGTAACATATTTGTGGATAGTAGCCTATTATGACTTTGATCCTCTGGATCCAGAGTTTCTATCTTTAGTTTTAAATTGATAATTAATTAGTTTTGTAAAAATTGGTTGTTGCCAATGTACAGGCAGTTTTTACATAGTGGAGCCACCTCGATGGGCCGAAGTGGCCCCTAGTGTGCACACTATAAAAATTTCTTATGTTCTTATGAGTAATGGTAGCCTGATTAGTTGGGCCCTATGAGCCTACCTTTACTTGCAGATATTAAAAAGTAGCTATCTCCACACATTTTAGAAAATGCTAAATGAACAACTGGACGGGTATGTCCACTACAGGTGAGGGGAGTTTGTTTCAATGAAGTCATTTCTGTAAATTTTAAAGGATTTAGAGAATAAAATTATTACTTTCTAATTTTCCTGATTCTTCCTGCACAACCAAGTTCGCCGATGTTTATAGTCTTTTAGAACTTCTATTACTTACCTAAACCAAGTTATTATGATTCATAATATACTACAATATATTGCACAAAATTAAGAAAAAACAATTAAAATATTTATAACAGCTTCTTACATTAACCAAAAAAATTATTATCTTCTTTTAATTAAACAATTTGCTTCGTTAATTAATAAACTAAGGATCTAACATTATTGGAACATTAGAAAGTCTGTCCAAAGTCGCAAAGTTGTGGGACAGACCATATAGGAAACCAAAGCCTACAGGGAGTTTATCCATGAAGGTTTATTTCATTGATACAAAAATTGAATCGCGGCGCCCTCTGAAGTGAGATATACAAAATGCAAATCTCATTGTCAAAACTGTTGGTCAGTGGGGAGACAAAGAAAACTGAATTTGATACGCATTTCAGGGCAAACTGTTAAATAATTATTGCAAACCCACAAGGAAAAAGAAAAATGATTCCAAGGCCTTTCGTGTATTCAGAAGTACACTTCGTCAGGATTTAAGTTTAAAGTACTCGTCGTTTAGAGTAGTTTTTGAAGTTTAAAAAAATGCAAATAAAAAGCAACTGTTTATTTACTAAATGATGTTATATATTATAATATCACATCATAAGTTATAACTATGGTTACAAAAGTGGACCTTTCCTGTCAAGGGGGAGTCGTTCGACCCCCGACCCCCTCCCTGGCTACGGGCCTATAATTCATAAAATCTTCTAAAAAACAGAAATGTATATTTATCCAAATTTAACAACTAACAAAAATCAAAGTTATGTACATTAAAAAAAAAAAAAACAGCACACAATTCAAACAGAGAATGATTTCTTCCTTCCTGGCTTTAAACTGTGACATCAAACCCACTTTCTTCGACATGCTGAATGATCATTACATTTGGCCCAAATTTCCAACGTTTAAAAAATAATTTCGGAAGCAGATTAACCCTCTGAAGCCAATCACACAAAATGGATGAAAATCATACATACGAGTACATATCGACAATAATACACCATCAGATATTATGACAAAAAGATTTAACTACAATGAAACGAAAAAACTTATTTTCCACCTTTGAAGATATAATTATGCATGCAATTATACATGATATTATTTAACCAACCTTGTGAAAAGATTTAAGGTTTATGATATAAAAATTAGGGCCTAAGGCTATAGCTTTATTAGCCTAATAACAGTGGTGGGCACCGTTAACCAAAAAGTTAACTTCGTTAACCGCTAATCCGTTAACCAAAAAGTTAACTTCGTTAACCGTTAATCCGTTAATTCGTTAAACATGTAACGGAAGTTACCGATAAACCGTTAACGTTAACTTTTATTATAAAAAAATGAAAAACACAATATATATATAATTTAATTTTCCCTCTTCTTCTCGTTCTCCATTTTGTCCATGAGATGCATGTTGCCCTTCATGAAAATTAGCATATCAAAGTTTTCATCAGACAGGGATGATCTCTTGGCTCTCAGGATGTCCTTGCCCATAGAGAACAAAGTGACATGAGAATTGAAATCTTACCTGATCAGTTTTATGGTTCTTGAAATGTATCAAGGAGACTACTAATAAGGTACTCACAGACATATAAATATACATGACTTACTTGACAACGATTATTTTTAAATATTCACTAGCACAAACATGTTGCGCAAGAGACAGACTGCAAATGAAACGAATGTAGTTATTTGTTGTAATTGTTACATATATATTATTGAAAGTGCCTTAAAATGCTCGTGATATTTCTTGAAAGAAGTTGAAACATTCAACTCAAATGGCAAATCTTTCCGCCTGATTTTACAGTCGACCATGTTTTGCTCAAACCAATGCCATAAATAACTATCATATTTGGTAAGACACAAATTGTGGCGACGGAAACAAATATATCGCCTGATTTTGCACTGCGGAAATGGAAATTCGTTCATCACTATTAACAGTGGCGGATTAATTGCGCACCTACTCAGCACTGAAAATAATAGAAACTTTTAATCGTTTATTTATGAATTTTTTGGGTTAACGGACTTGAGTTAACGGAAGTTAAATGTAACGGAAGTTAATTAGTCCGATAATGATTTTCAAAGTTAACTTAAAAGTTAAATCGTTAACGAAAAAGTTAACTTCGTTAATTAACGATTAACGGATTAACGGTTTGTGCCCAGCTTTGCCTAATAACTAATGGTTAATGCGGCCCTGGTTCTAGGGTAGTGTAAACTTTTATTATTATTAGAACTAACTTTTGTAATTTATTAGAATTAAATGAAACAGCTTCTGATGTTCTAATGCTAATAAAATTCTGAGAGAAAAATCAGTTTCTGTGTTGTTATTTCACCCCTCATTTGTTGATTTTTTTAGTTTAGGTGCCCCAATAAGGCTCACCTGTATGGCTGAGGCCCCCTAGTGAGGCCCAGTCCGCCATTGATATATATATATATATATATATATATATATACAGGGTGTCCTAAAAGTCTCCATACATAGGGAAAATTAGCACTTTTTAGAAAAATGTAACTTTATTTACAAAACATTCTCTACATGATTGCCATTTCTTTGTAAACACACACGGATGCGTCTCTCCCACTCATGGTGAACTCGTGTTAACACATTTGGTGTTATGGACGTAATGTACCAGGAAAAGATACAGAACATGGATCGCGTAAAGGAACGCATTCGAAGTGCAATTACGTCCATAACACCAAATGTGTTAACACGAGTTCACCATGAGAGGAAGAGACGCATCCGTGTGTGTTTACAAAGAAATGGCAATCATGTAGAGAATGTTTTGTAAATAAAGTTACATTTTGCTAAAAAGTGCTAATTTTCCCTATGTATGGAGACTTTTGGGACACCCTGTATATATATTAAATATTCCGTGGAACACATCATCCGAAATTACATGCCAAATAATTTTTCAATGTATTGTAATGTCTTTTAATAGAATTTGCTATCCGCTTTTTGTGCAATTGAGCAGGTTTTGAGATAAATAATTTTTTTCAAAGAAATGTATATCTCGAAAGCTGCTCAGTTTCACAAAAAACGGAGAGCAGATTCTGAATTAAAGCGCCTCAAAATACATCAAATAAATATTTTCTGGTATGTAATTTCATTTTCTTTATTGTAACCTATAAAATTACACTTTTTTACACGCTTAATCTTAGGGTCAGTGCATTTTGTCTATTACAATAGAAAATATTCTGGTCTTTTCTACAATTACACTTATTTCCACAGTTCGGACATAAACGAGTTTTCAATATCACACTGTAATTTGCAAAAAAATCTAAAGCTTTATCTTCGTCTAAGACAACAAGACGAATTAAGTTTTCAAAATCTATTTCTCAACCAACACAGTTCCTGGTCACAGAAACAGAGAAACAAAGAAACAGTTATTTGCTGTCAATTTTGATTAGATAACATATTAAATATTATTTTTTTTTAGCTTATTAATATTCATTTGCACAGCATATGAAACACTTTTCTTTCATTATTTTCTGCAAAGATTCTGAATATATTGTTGTTTTTCTAAGGTTTAGTGATGTGTTCTGAGGAATATTAACATACACACACACACACACACACACACACACACACACACACACACATATATATATATATATATATATATTAGGGTGTCTCTTATTGGGTAGTCAAAAATTGAAATGTTGAATTATTTTATCTGCGCCCCCTAAAATAGTTCCATTTAGCATAAAAACTAAAACTTGAAAGTTTGACACAAATTGGTTCATATTTAGGGGTCGCCCCCGGCTAATAAAAATGGTGACCATGGCATAATAGCTCCTGTCATATGATTATGCTCATTATACACATAATTCCTTCCTTCTTTTTTTAGTTTGATTCGTTTTATAAGTATAGGCCTTCTTATTTATCATTGATCCTTTTCTAACCTATCCTTGATGTTGTTATAATCCATCCTTTGGTCCTCAATCCTTCTTTATCCCAATCCTTTTTCTCCTATCCAAAATCCTTCCTGGCTCTTTTTTTATATACAATCAGCAATGAAGCATTGCTACAAAAAAAACATTAGTTTATTATATAGAGATAAATTCAAAATGCCAGTGCTATTTACATACTTTAATTACTTTAATTAGCATTATTTCCTTATACAACATTTATTTAATATACAATGATTATACAATATGGTGTATTTTAAGGTGCGACCTCATTGATGGTTATTTTTTGAGAAGAACAGTTTTTGATGGAACTGGGTGACTCTGGCGGTGTTTTGCAACAATTTGGAGCAGGAACTGGAGCTGCTCTTCCCCCACTGTCAATTTCTTATTCAGCTCTTGAACTAAAGCTACTGCACGTTCTGCCCGGTCATTTACAACAGATAGAGCTGCAACAATAGCTCTGGCCCTTAAATATTCACAGTTGGATGTCCAAGTGCTGGGTGCCTTGTTCAGAAATCCTTCTGGCAAATTCAGCTTAGTAAAGAATTCTCTAGTATTTCTTGTAACAAGTTGGTGTAGTCCTTCACCAGAGCAGAAGGTCGATTCAGGAATCCGAGGACGCTTGGGTGGTCTATCAGTGGACTCATCTTCTAATGCCTTTACCATGCGTTTCTTTACATCTGTAGTAATTCGCTCATCAAAGAAAACAAGACCAACTGCTTCTTCAGACAGGTACCATAAGTGGTTAGAGAGCTTTTTTTGAGTTGCATCAGAAATCTTTTTGTTAGGATAATTAATCAATGACCTCATAAGGAGCCAGTCATTAAATGGGGTTTCAATAGGGAGTGAGGATGTTGTCCAAGCCTTCATATAGATGAGAACAGAAAAAAGGGAAAGATCTCGAATTCCTCGTTCTTCAGTCTTAGTCATCTTGAACTGGTTTCGAAAAAGCCACATCTTGATAGAATAGAGCGCTTTGGACATCCAGCGAGCTCGATGCATGGCACCTGGTGCACGAAACTTAATGCCTTTATTGGGGACACCTCCAAGAAAGATGATGGACAGATCCAAAAGTTCTTGATAGTCATCCCGTAGCATAGGTGCCTGGGATCTAGCAAACTGAATTAGTTCAGTTTTAGACTGGATAATTGCTTCTTTAGTAATCATGTCTGTCTCACCTGTTTGGAACTGGCTTTGATCAACAAAAGTCCAATTGTCACGAAAACGCTTAAAGATCAATATCTCTGGACCAGTTGATGTAGATCCCAATGTTGCTTCAAATGCAGCTCCCAACAATAAATCTAAAACATGGTGTCTACAAGGCAAGTACAAAACATCATGTCCCAATTTTGCTTCGATGAGAGCACAGGCTCCACTATATTGTAATTGTAATTGTCATTGTAATTGGGTAATAATGACAGCTCTGACCGGAGCGCATTAGAAGGTTCAAAAAGTAAATTAGCATAGAGTTTTAGCCTTGTAGGTATATTGATACATGTAAGCTGGGCTTACGAAAAATGTTTTTGTTGTTATAACTAACTACAGGGATATTTTTATAAAAAATAATAAATTTCTGCTCAAACACTGCACAAAAACCCCCAGCACCCCTCTAGTGACGCCACTGATAGAAACACAGATCATGAAACACATGTCAGGTAAAATTTCCATTGAACTAAATTAAATTCTTTGTGACAAATAGCAACATTGTTTAAAACTTCATAGTATGTGTATAAGAGCATAAATTCTAATTTTTTCATTAAATTCATTAAATTTTTTCAAACCTAATAACAGATCAGTATAAAATAATTGTGAAAAATATAAATAACATAGTTTATTATCTGATAATAGCAAAAAAGAAGTATAGTGATACACAGTTACACACCTTTTACTTATGACAGCAGAACACTGAATGATGACAAATAAACAATTGCAACATAATCTGGAGCATTCTTGATGAAACATGTTTAAACAGGTTGATCTTGTCTTATCAAGCAATATTTTCAGCTACAAACTTGACAATTATCTCTAATATATTCATTTAATTGAATTCATCATAAATATGATGATTAATTAATTAAAAACATATGTTTAGTATACTTGACAACTGCTAGTAATTTCAAATATTAATTGCATAAATAATAGCTATATTTTATGAAATTTAATAAGCGGGGGCGACCTCTAAAAATTGTTCAATCCAAAAAATATTATATATGTGATGTTTTTTCAACCAATGGAACTGGTTGAGGGGGCGCAACCTAAAAAATTCAACACTTCGAAAATAAGAGACACCCTAAATTATATATATATATATATAAAATGAAAACTATGATGTACTATACATAGACTTTGCTAAAGCGTTCAACAAATGTGACATGGAATCATAATACATGAACTGAAATATATGGGAATAACAGGAAAAGTAGTGAAATGGATATATAATTTCCTTAGTGAGCGGCGGGAAGTCGTTACAGTACAAGGAGTATCTTCATCAGAATCAGAGGTCCTCAGCTCATTACCACAAGGAACAGTATTAGCTCCACTACTCTTCATAATCATGCTAACTGACATAGATGAGGAAGTTAACAGAGACAGCACAGTAACATCTTTTGCGGATTCCACAAAGATCAGTAGAAAAATAAGAAACCCAGAAGACATAGGTTCTCTACAAACCGACATAAACAGAATCTACAAGTGGACGGAAGACAACAATATGAAGTTTAACACCGAGAAATTTCAGCTATTACAGTACTGAAAAAGAGAAGACCTAAAATCCATGGAATATTATACCCCAAATGGGCAGGAAATTCAGAGAAATTCCAGAGCAAAAGATTTAAGGGTTGTAATGACAGATGATGCAAAATTTGAAACACAAAATAAGATAGCAGTAAACAGAGCAAAGAGAATAACGGGTCAGATATTGAGAACCTTTAAACGAAGGGATAGGAATGTAATGATTCCTCTACTGAAAACCCTGATAATACCCAAATTGGAATACTGCTCGGTCCTAACATCCCCATATAAAAAAAGAAGACATTGGACAGCTGGAAGGGAACCAGAGAAGCTTCACAGCCAAGATCAATGGGTGCAAAGAACTAAATTACTGGGAAAGGTTACACGAACTAGACCTATATTCACTGGAAAGGAGAAGAGAGAGATACACCGTTATTTACACTTAGAAAATAATGGAGAAACTAGTCCCTAATCTTACTCTGAACCCTATAACTCCCCAAACAACGGTGGAAAGTAGAAACGGTAGACTGTGTCGTATTCCCAAATTGAAGGCGAGATAGGGAACATCCTTAACCCTGAAAGAAAATAGTTTTGTAGTGAGAGGACCAAAACTGTTTAATCAGTTTTCCCAAAGACCTAAGAAACACGAAGGGAGTTGCAGTGGAAATCTTCAAAGAAGACTAGACGCCTGGCTCAGAATAATCCCCGATGAGCCGGGCGTACCTGGCTATGTGAGGTGGAGAGCGCAAGAATCCAACTCACTACTTCACCAGGCCAACTCGAGAGGAGGGGCGACAAGCTTGACCTTCGCGAAATGAGAACTCATCGCGCGAAACCTTTGTAAGGTTGTAAGGTAAAGTTTTATATATATATATATATATATATATATATATATATATATATATAATTAAAAAGCATAATATGTAACAAATCCTGGCCCTAATCCGAAATTACCAACCATTCCAGACTGCCGTACACCCACCTTAATTTCATAATTCCAGCTAATGAAAGCTCATGAATAAAATTCTCACTGTATGATTTGTAATTTCAAATGTTCATGTAGGCTGCGTTGCAAGTTAGTCTTAGCACAGTACAGGTATATATACAGTGTTGGGCTTCCGGTATTTTCAGCCTGCGCGAGAATCTGACTGAGTCAGCGAGCAGCTGTTGGCCTTAGTGACTCTTGACTCTGATCCCCCAAAGCAGAGTCACTTGTCGCCCGTTTTCATTTTATGTCATTGCTGACGTCATTACTCAAACACACTAATTGCCTGAAAAAAGGCTCATATATATATATATATATATATAATATATATATATATATATATATATATATATATATATATATATATATATATATATATGCTCGTCTTGCTGAGCCTCCTCCAAAAGCAACCCTCTCCGTAAAAGTGCACGGGGCGAATATTTCTCCTGTTCTTCTCTACACTCTTTCCCGTCCATCGGATGTTCGAAGATTAAATCTTGATTCATCCGTGAACACTACTCGTCCCCATTGGACCATAGTCCAATTGACATGATCACGAGCGAAAGCAAGACGAGCGTTGCGCTGGTGTGAAAGCAATTCCGGTCCCATTACTGGACATCTAGCATGTAAGCCACTTTCCATAAGTCTCCTTCTAACGGTTCGCTCCGATACACTGACGTCTCGAGACCTTTCCAGCTCATTGCGGACGTTTGTGGCAGTCAAACGACGATCTCGCAAAATACTCAATAGATGAAACGATCGTCACGAACAGATGTGCAGCGCGATCTTCCAGATCCTGGTCTTCGGGTGTACTCTCCTGTCTCCATATAACGGTGGTAGACACGACGAACCGTTGTTCTTTGAATTCCTAGCGCATCGGCGACGTAACGCTGGCTCCGACCATCTTCAATTAGGGCGACGACTCTTGCGACGTTCACGGCACTCAAATCTATTGTAAATGTCCAATTCTGAAACCCAAAAGAATTAGAAATCTATCTGTTACTAAACACAAATGCCTACTCTCAGTAGTGGAAGAAAAAAGTGGTACTAGCAGTTTAAGAGCAACTGAATGGCAGACTGTCGAATTCTTAAAAGAAGTCGAAAATTCGTTACAGCTAGTGTGTTCGCAGCTGGCGTTGTTTTGTCTCGTTATTTGGTTGCCTCATAGATTATATTTTTGAATTTTAAAACTTTTATAAACAAAAGCTTGCCCACTTTTTTGCTTTTCGCGATATTCCAAGTGGGCCGATTTTTCTGCCGCTCAGTATATATATATATATATATATATATATATATATATATATATATATATATATATATATATATATATTATATATATATATATATATATATATGACACGAAAGGTCTTCGAATAATGTTTTCTTTTTCCTTGTGGGTTTGCATCATTCATTCATTTCACGTGTTTAAGGGTACCTTACCTTATGAACCTTATGTTGTTTCGTGTGTTGGTCTCTCTTCACACGGAGGTCAAGCTGGTGGCCCCGCCTCTAGGTCTGGCCTGGTGGACGAGCGAGTTACTTTCTTGCGCTCTCCACCGTACATAGCCAGGCACGCCCGGCTCATCTGGTACTGTCCTGAGCCAGGCATCCAGTCTTTTCTTGAAGACTTCAACTTTGACCCCCGTTACGTTTCTGAGGTCCTTAGGAAGCTGGTTGAAAAGTCTTGGCCCCCTGACAACCAAGCTATTTTCCTTCAGGGTTGAGGAGGTCCCTTGTCGTGCTTTTAATTTGGGAACACTGCACATTCTGCCTTTCCTATTTTCCAGTGTTGTTTGAATGGTAATTGGGTTTAGTTTTAGGTTTGGTACCAGTTTTTCGATCATTTTCCATATGTAGATTATGATGTACCTCTCTCTTCTTCTTTCCAGTGAGTACAGATTTAGTTTACATAGTCTTTCCCAGTAGTTGAGTTCTTTGCAGCCATCAATCTTGGCTGTGAAATGCCTTTGCGTTTCTTCTAGTTTATTAGTTTCTTCCTTTTTATATGGGGACGTCAAAACTGAGCAGTATTCAAGTTTTGGTATAATCAGTGTTTTTAGCAGGGGAATCATTACTGTCCTGTCCCTTCTCTTGAACGTTCTTAGAACCTGTCTGGCGACTCTTTTTGCTTTATTTATCGCTATCTGATTTTGTAAAATTTATCCCATATATATATATATATATATATATATATATATATATATATATATATGAATTCCTACCCAAACTTAATAATTTAATTCCCTCTATCAATTTTACAGTTGAAATAGAAAAAGATTCTTCGATCCCTTTTTTAGATGTTTTAATATATAGGTCTGGAAAAAAGTTTAAGTACAATATTTACAGAAAACCCACTAATAATTGTTCCTATATACATTATTATTCTGATCACCACATTAATGTAAAACGATCCGTTCTTTCTACTTTGTTTCTAAGAGGCCTACGAATTTGTAGCCCTGAGTTTATTGACGATGAAATTAGTAAAATATACAAAATTGCTTTTGATTTAAAATACCCAAAGAACTGCATAGATAAGTCCTTAAAAATGGCAAAGAAAACCTTCTACGAAGTAAAGGATAAGATTCCTTATAACACAAAAAATGTTTTAGTGTTACCATTCAGAGAAAATTTCCTTGAGCTGCCTAATCTGCTGAGGACTTTTAACGTAAATATTGCGTTCAAAAATTTAGATGTCATTAAGAATTCATTGATTAAGAACTCCCCTTTAAGTGAACATGGTTGTGTATATAAAATCCCTTGCACAATATGTAATAAATTTTACATTGGCCAAACTGGTAAGACCCTTGAGTTACGTATTAAACAGCATCAATACAGTATAAGAAGTGGCCAGGAATCTAACGCCATTTTCATTCACGTAAGAGATTCTAATCATCCCATTGATTGGAAAAATGCTTCCAAATTAAGGTTTAGTAAATCTATTGTTAGCAGAAATATATTGGAATCAAGTGTGATCAAGAATAATGCGGATTTGGTCTTTAATATTAGCCCTGGGTTGTACAAATTAGATTCGTACATTGTCAGTAAGTTGGCGATGGGCCTACTGTTTTCTTAACTGCATTTTTTTGCCTCTTAATGGTTTGCCCTGGTTAAATAAATAAATATTATTGTAAGAACTGTTAACATTCTTATGTGTCTATTTTAATTGTAATATTTCTTTCGTGTATAATCTTTGGTTGCTGGGTGGTTTATTGGATTTTTGAAGTGGGTTGCTGTTGGGATAACAATTTTTTTCCAGATTGTTTGTTGAAATTTTGTAATAATCTGTAAGACGATGGCAACTTTCCCTTTGTTTTCATTAATTTCGGGCCTCTTAATTTTTCCTACTTCAATTAAATATTAGTGTTAATAACCATTATAATAATTTTTTTGGTTTTCTGTACTGGTGTTTTGTCTAATTTCATCTGTATAGTAATTAAGCAGCCTACAGATTATGTTTTCTATTTGTTATCTACGTTATCTATTTGTTTTTCATTAAATTCTTGCCAATTAATTGCCTGTTTTAATTAATATTAGTGTTAATAACCATTATAATAATTTTTGTTCTCTGTATTGGTTTTCTTTTTGTCTAATTTCATCTATACAGTATATATTTTTTATATTCAGTAATTTAGCTGCCTACAGATTATGTTATCAATTGAAAAAATCTTTAGAGGGCTTTGAGGCCTTTAATTTGAGGTGCCAATTGTGAATTTTTTGCTTGTCTATTTAACTCATTTACTTTGTAATCTCCGTCTATTTTCTGTTCCTCCTTGATAATGTGAATATATCACGAAAGCGCTCGGACTTTGTGTTTCCTTTTCCTTGTGGTTGTTTGCTTATTAATAAGGTCACGTGTTATTTTGTGATTCTGTTATGCCCAGCACTTGCTTGGGGTGGGCTGATTGTATTAAATTTTAATTATTTAAATCGTTTTTTATTTTTCGTCGTATCACTCCTTAGATTAAAAATATTATACATATACCTACTGGGCCTGAAAGCCCCAGCACCATAACAAAACTACAGAAGAACACAGCCATGAAAATCTTGAGCTTCATCATCGAACCATAAAAAGCACTCAATGCTTTTTATGGTTCGATGTTGAAGCTCGATATTCAAAAAACGTTCCATCAACTTTTTTTTTCTCTCTCTAACCATGTACTGTAATTGTTATTTTAAAAATTCATCAGCTTTTTTTTAGAGACCCAAAAAGTTCACGAACACACAGACACACACACAATTTGATTTTATATAGTAGACTAGCTGTTTTAGCCCGCGCTGCTAGGCTTATATGATAGATAATCAAGTTGTTTTTAGTATCTTTGTTTTTTCTGGAGGTAATTTTTAGTTTCGTAAAGCCATTTCTATAGCTGTTATGCTCAGCACTTGCTTGGGGTGGGTGATTGTATTAAATTTGAAGCTTAAGATTTTCATGGCTGCGTTCTTTCCTATAGTTTTATTGACCAAATAATTGAGCCCCCAGAAATTAGGGGCCCTGCGGGTGCCCCAATTACTGGAGGTTCAATTATTTGGTCAATAAAACTATAGTCACGAAAATCTTGAGCTTCACAAATCTTGACACAATGTGAAGCTCAAGATTTTTATGGCTGCGTTCTTTTCGATAGTTTTATTGCGGTGCTGGGGCCTTCGAACCCAGTAATTACAACGCTAGGTATATGTGCTCTTTTCTATACTGTAGTTTTATTGACCAACTAATTGAACCCCAAGTAATTGGGGGAACGCAGGCCACCCAATTACTGGGGGTACAATTATTTGGTCAATAAAAGTACAGTCATGAAAATTTTAAGCTTCACAAATCTTGACACAATGTGAAGCTCAAGATTTTCATGGTTGCATTTTTTCTAGCAGGCCTCCCAATTACTGGGGGTTCAATTATTTGGTCAATAATTAATGGAATTAATGGGAAAGTTGATTTGGCGGTAGACTTCGCATCTAATGCAATAGAACAGTAGAAATTCTCAAAACGGGGAAAAAGCGTTAGTTCTACCGTCAGGGAGGTAGACTTGGCACCTCTGCATGTATACAACATTGTATCGACGTTGCAATATAACGTTTAAGCTTTACGTTGTGACTACGTCACTACAACGTCAATTTCTGACATGGCCAAAATTCAAACAGGATACAAAGTTGTATTTACGTAGTGTGTTTGCTGGGTAAATTCCACGATTTTACTGACTGGACTTTGTCAATGCTCTTTAACCTTGGTTAACCTTGGTTTTGCTTCAGCCCAAATTGTTCATTCTGACGAAGGTCAAGCATGTTCTTTGTTCAGACTTTTTCCCCCAACTTTTTTGTATTGGTTTGTTGACTGGTAGTGTCATTGTTTTAATACTACCAAGTACACTTTATCACACAGTATATAAATACTAGTGTGAAGATTAACGGTGGTCAGCAACCGATTGGTTTCATCCGCCCAGTCATTGACATAAAAGGAGTTTAATAATTGTTAGATTAATTAACTACCAACCCAGTGAGCCATTTTCGTTAGCTCCCAACTTCCCATAGTATCAGTTTTCCACATATTGTAATTATGCAAACAACACTGTAAAATAGGAGAGGCAGAATGTTTAGTGTTCCCAAACTAAAGGCCATTTAACGGACACTGGCAACTCTTAAGGAACATGCCTTGGTTACCAGGGGACCAAGACTTTAACCAGCCAAAGACCTCAGAACCAGGGCTGCCATTGCTAGGTTTTTCCACCCAGATCTGGGTTTTTCAACACTTTCCTGGGTTTCTTGGTTTTAATTTTAAAAATTTCATGAAATCTGGGTGTTTTAGGCTTAAAGTAAGCAGACAAATAAAATGTACCGAATTTTACCACGCTAAATAAAATATAATGCAACAACGCTTTGTTTGGTAATATCATAAAGCGTTTTTTGAAATGCTATGACAGTAAAGCTGCATGTTTGTAAGGAGGATGTCAGTTGCGCAAAACTGGCAAAAATTCTCGACTCCAGAGTTACCATCTGGTATTATTAATAACGAAATCTGAGCAAATTTGGTAATGAAAAAGCAATTTTATATTTAAAAATTTATTTGGTATTCTGGTAATGAAATGAGCTAAATTTGGTAATGCATAAATAAGAATGTGAGAAAAATTGAGTTCCATTAAACATAGGCTGACCATACGTACCGTTTTGAACGGGACAGTACCGTTTTTTTTATATTTCCTGGCCGTCCCTGTCACTGAAGAATAATTGTAAGCTCAATATGTTTATGTACTTACTTTTTCATGAATACAGAATATTATATAACCCCCGTCCCTTTTTTGCTATCCCAATGTCCCGTTTTTGTCTCAAGGAAATATGGTCAGCCTAATTAAACATTGCATTCCATAAACATGTTAGAAACATGTTACAACAAATCATTGCTTAAACGTTTCGATCAATTTTACTAATTATTCAGTTTTGAGTATTTATACATACTGATACAAATTTGTTAAAACGATACTGATGTTTAAAGCAAGTCGCAGTTATAAATTTACTGTTTAACTGACTTTGGAGCTTACTCTGAATAATTGTAGACAAATCGAATGAACATGTCATGAACATGTTGCAGTTTATTATTTTTTATTATTTGGCAGTATTAGTCATGGGGGGGCATTAGCCTTCGTTGCGCGTGCGTGCAATTTTCGCTTGATTTATATTTTGTCATAGTAAATTGCATTGAAATTTGAATGAATATATATACCTAAATACAATTTGCCAATAAATTGCTTCATTTGGTACTAAATAAAAAAAAAAAATGGTATTGGTGCTCCAGTATTGGTGACCTGGGTTTTTTTGAGGATCATTAGGTTTTTTAGTGTACTATCTGGGTTTTCTTTCATTAAGTCAGTGGCAGCCCTGCTCACAACATCGTTGGTGTCAAAGTGGTAAGTTTTTATAAGTGTACATTTCAAACAACAACAAAAACAATCGGAAAAACATAGTTTTAATGTATAACCTAACCTAACCTAACCTAAAATTCAAAAATTCCTCAAAATCCTGAAATGTACTGTTGTAAAAAAAATACCTGTATATAGCTATGTGGGTCAATTTTTGATAGTCACCAGACAGTGTTTTACTGATGAAAAATGGGTAATTGTTACTTTTCAGCCCAGACTGCTATTTCCCATGAAACTTAGGTTTTTCTCATGGTTTTTGATGTGATTTATGCGAATCTGACATTCATTTCAGTCGGAAATGACCAGTTGTTAAGATATACCCCATCCCCTACCCAATCAATATTTGGGAACCTGTGGGGAATCCTTTTTTTAGGGGGTGAAAAACTCATAATTTCCAACAAAAATGAAGGTAAGAATGTCATGAAACATCAAAAACCACGAGAAAAACCTAGGTTTCATGGAAAACCTAACCCCTAACAACCTAACTAACCTAAAAGTGGTAAACACCCCATAATCTACTTCTTCTACTACTTCTTTCACCACCTTTCTCTACAAAAAAAAAAAAAAATGGTGTCAATAATCCAGCAGGGTTGAAAGCACCTTAAACAGAAAAAACAAACATAACCTAAAAGTACCTAACCTAACCTAACATGAATGTTATTACATTATCATTTTAGTGTCAGAAATTCAAAAATATAAAACCCTGTACCGATCAATTTGTGATGCGTGATCTTTACGGGGGCTCTGCCCCTGTACCCCTGAGACCTAAATTATACAAATTGGACACACTACATTTAAAAGGAGAACACCATGTGATTCTGAATTTGAACTGAAAACAGGAGATGAGCGAGGAAGCAGATCGGTTGGTGATTTGCTGGATTAGGTCACTGGTGAAATAGAGGCCTGTGATTGGCTACCTCAAAAATGTTTACATGGCGGTGATAGAATGTGCCTTCCAAAAAATTTTTTTTTCAACAAAATAACCATCTCAAACTAAATATTTGTGACGGAAATGTTACTGATAAATGTTTTGTACCCATTGAGACATTAATGTAGAACCCTTCAAAATTGTTGGGAAACATTCTGGGCTGAAAAGTAACTAATACCGAAAAATGTTTGTTTTAACAAAAATATCATAACTAAACCTAACCAATCATCAAGGGTGTACAGTTGACCTAACCAGGCATTCAATTAACCTAACTAGGTAAGTATGGATTGCCAAGAAAAAAATTAAAAAACGCTGTCTGGCAACTATCAAAAAATGACTATGATGGAGATCATAAAAGACCAACTTTCTCCTCCACTAGGCCAGGCCTGGAGGTGGGCCACAAGCCTGACTTCAGGGTGAAGGTTACAAATTAAGTTGAAAAGGAGTGTGTGTATACATACTTTCTTTGAAGATGAAAAAGAAAGTTTTCTGGGTGCTGTTGTAAGCCTTAGGCAGGCATTTTCTTTTGTTAGTGAACAGCGAGAAATTTGTCCTTAAAATATACATTACCTATCACTATCCATTTTAGGCTAAATTTTAGGTCCACTCTTCCACTATATATATATATACAAAAGATTTGCAAAAAATTTGCAAAATTTATTTTTAAAAAAATATGAAAAATATATTTACAAAAAATTTGCAAAAAAATTACAAACTTAAAAAAAATTTGCAAATACAAACAAACAAACAAATAAATAAATAAATAATAAATAAAAAACTTAAATTTTTGCAAATAATATTTCAATATCTACGAATATCTACAAAAAATAGACTCAATTATGACTGTTCTCCACACTAAAACCAATGTGCAAGTTAATATGGCAGAGGAAAAAACAGAAACCCATGTATAAAATGTACGTTAGACTGCAACCTACATGCATTAAGATGTGATGAATGCAGACTGTGGATACACTACAGTTGTAGTGAACTACCTATTTATTTCCTACTCATCCTTCAAAATTTAAAAAGAAAATTCTCATGCTTTAGATGTGCTCATCAAATTTGCGATGACTATGATAGGCAATTTGAAGAGCTTGAAGTAGAACTGGCAGGTGAGTTACAGGAGGAAATTATCATTGCCAATGCAGAGCTTGCTGAAAAAGTGAGAAACCCTCAGGATGAGACCTTAGAGAGAGGGAAACTGCAAGCAAAAAGGGCACCAAAAGAGAGAAAACAAGAACAGGAAATAGACATTAAGACCTTCATCAAAGTGAACAACCCCACTGTACAGTCACCAAAAAGCCAAAAGTGAAAACAAGAAGCCAGTATGCAAGTATTACAAGAGGGGCTTGTGTAAATATGGACTTCAGGGAAGAGAATGCCCATTTGCTCACCCACTACTGCAAAAATTTTATACACGATGGGAATGGCATTTCTGGATGTAGATCCAATGCAAGATGTTCCTATCTTCATCCTCAAATTTGCCAGAGCTCATGGTGGGAAAGAAGTTGTTTTAAAGAGAACTGCAATCTGGCCCACCTGAAGGGAACAATCCGATTGCAACCACATCAAAATCAATGGAGAGAATACCAGGATAGTGAGCCTGCTATCCATCAGCACTATTTGGCCCAAGGGATGCAAGAAAACCCAAGATCAAACATTCCTGCACCCAGATCTTATGCTGATGTAGCAGGTCCAGGTAAGCCCACTGGTGACAATAGTACAGCAAGCAAACATGAAGCCCCATTGGGGTTTTACCACCTCATGAAACAAATACAAGACATTCAAAGCTCACTTGTGCTCCTAATACAAAAGCAAATGAGAACCCCAGCAGGAACCCTACAAATGCCTACATGTGGGAGATGAAACAAATGGCTCCACAAATGTATCAATAATTTACTTAAACATCCAGGGCCTTTATCCAAACTCAAACCATACCAAAGTACCTTACCTAAAGAGCCTAGTGGAAAACATTACTAGCACAGTTATAGCCCTCACAGAAACACACCTGAACCCCATGATCATGAGTTGTGAAATTGCAATCAAAGGGTACACCACCCATAGATGTGACAGAGAAGACCATCTAGATCAGGGGTGGGGAAACTTTTCAGTACCAAGGGCGAAAATCAATAACATAAACACCTCCGCGGGTGTCTGGCAAATTTTAAGCTTATATACAGCTTGTCCCAAAGAAATGTATACCCACTTTGTTCGATAATACCAGCTATGAGGATAATAAATATATTACTTTTTATATGTTTTTTAATAAAGAATTTTCTCCTGAATCTAAATATGTAATTATTTTTATTAAAAATTGAAAAACAAAAAAGTTACAGATGTTTAAATTATAATTATTATTTTCGAGACTTCATGTGCGATATTTTCTAATATTTTAACCGACTGTTTTGAGATACTTATGTTTAGTGTTGATATTGAAGCATAAATGTTGTAATTATTAGTTAATTCAAAAAATTTACAAATTCCATGGTTAAATGATACTTTATCTAAGATGTTCGACGTCTTCCAGAACGTTGTTTTTGTAAGTTTTGCACAGTGCCATCGGTTTCAAACTTATCTCATATACGTGCAAAAATATTAGAAAATATCGCACATGAAGTCTCGAAAATAATAATTATATTTTAAACATCTGTAACCTTTTTGTTTTTCAATGTTTAATAAAAATAATTACATATTTAGATTCAGGAGAAAATTCTTTATTAAAAAACATATAAAAAGTAATATATTTATTATCCTCATAGCTGGTATTATCGAACAAAGTGGGTATACATTTCTTTGGGACACGCTGTATATAAGATGTATTTTAAAAAGCTATTTGCTGGGCTGTAAATAAATAATTTTTAGTAAATAATAAATACCTAAGCGGGCGAATTGAAATTAGCTTGTGGGTGAAATTTCGCCTGTGGGCAAGGGTTTCCCCACCCCTGATCTAGATCATGGGTCGGGGAACTTTTTTGGGTATTACCCAAAAATCTACTTGAGTAAAATGAAATTACCCCCAGACTTCAAAGTAAACAAAACAAGCCAATTGCTCTTAAAATTGTTGCATATGGTGTGTCTCATACTGCACGCATTACCCCCAAAAGTTTTAAATGTACCCCATTTGGGGTAATTTACCCCTGTTCGCCGACCACTGATCTAGATGGTGGTGTCCTGATGTACATCCCTGAAAGCATTCAAAGTGAACTGCTCATGGCATACTCAAATGGAGCCTGTGAACTCCTAATCATCATGCTCAGTATAAATAAAGAAGACATAATACTAGTGAATATCTATAGCCCCCCAGATAGCTCCCATCTAGAGCTCACTGAAGTTCTGGAAAAAATCAGGCAATGCCCAGCTATTGTAGACTCGACAAGAGACTTAATCATTACAGGAGACTTTAATCTCCCAAATTGCATCTGGAACCAATATGGTGGTATGAAATCGGGGACAAAAAGGTCCAAATCAAAACACCTGAATGAGTTTATTGAGAAACTAGAAAAAATAATATCCTAGATTTAGTGCTGACAAATAATGCAACTACAATTGACCACATTGTTATAACACCAACTATACACTCCGACCACAATGTCATGCACATATTCACAAACTTTTGTCTCCACAAATGTAAGCAAGACCCATGCCAAATGGACTTGCCATACTCTGACCTAAACCTGCACAAGTCAGACTGGACATCAATAAATAACTGTCTGGGAGAAATAAACTGGGAAGATGAATTAGAAAACCTAGAACCAGAAGAATGCTGGAATAGAATACAATACCTGCTATCATCAGCATTATACAAGCACACACCAAAGAAAAATGATAGTGCAAAGAAGCACCTGACAAAAGAACACAGATACAGAAGGACACATGAGAAAGAGAACAAAGCTATCTAAACAACTGACAAAGCAATTAAGTGATACAAGACATAGTAACATCTGGAATCAGATACTGATGTTAGAACTTAAAATAAAGGAGTCAACCATAAGAGAGAGTATTGATAATGATCATAAAGCTATTGGCACTATAAAGGAAAATAGCAAATTCTTCTTTAGCTATGCTAAACGCAAAGCAGTTATCAAAACGAGCATTGGCCCATTGCTTGCTAAAGATGGACAAACTCTCACATCTAATCCACAGGAAATGGCAAACATCTTACAATCTCAATATGCTTTAAGCTGGAGTACCCCTGTAGTAGCAAAGAAAATAAAAACTACAGCATTTTTTGATAGAGAAGAAAATGACCAAGACAGACCATTATTGGAAGATATACAAATAACCACTAGAGATATACAACAGGCAATAACAGAGCTACCAGGGAGTTCAGCCCATGATCCAGATGGAATTGAAGCCAAGATTCTTAAGGAATGCAAACATACTTTATCTCTGCCTTTGAAAATCCTGTGGAGATCCTCACTAGACACCAGTAGAATACCACCAATCATGAAACAAGCAAATATTACCCCAATCTACAAAGGAGGCAAAAGAAAGGAAGCCAAGAACTATAGACCCATATCCTTGACTTCCCATATTATCAAAATATTTGAGAAAGTCCTGAAAAGGCACATTGTCAGTTTTATAGAAAATGATCATCTCTTAGAAGACTTTCAACATGGCTTCAGACAAAAGAGATCCTGCCTTACTGAACTTATAGACAGAGCTGGGCAGTATTTAAATACATTTGTATTTAAATACATTTTTAAATACATTTGTGTATTTAGAACTATATTTATAAATACATTGTTTTTCATGTATTTAAATATAGTATTTAAATACTTTAATGAGTATTTAAATACAATGTATTTAAATACTCAAAATATAAAAATGTAAATACTTTTACTGGTTTAATACACGTTCTGTACTAGCACAGTACGACGCATCAACAGTGTAGTACAGCATGGTTCATGTTTCAACGTGTCAGTTCAATCAGTTGTGTGCCACTCTTAGTCGAAAGTGGTTGATTTCTTTATCGTGTGCGTGTCATGGCTTCAACAAGCAAATCCGGTGAATCAAACAGTGATATATCTGCAGATAACAATTTAGTGCACCCTCTGTTTGATGGAAAATACTTTAAAATTAAATCTAAAGACGGTAATAAGGTAAAGTGCACCTGCTTGCTGTGTAAACACGAAGTCTCTGCTGCAAGCAATGCTACGACGAATCTGTACACTCATCTGAAGGTGTTTTTTTAGACATCAAAAAATATCTTGAAATTGACTGAATAATCGTACAAAACGGCTCTGCCTCAAGTGGGCCTGTATAACTAACTCGTTGCAATCAATCCAATTTGCAATGGAAAATTCATTGATGAAAAAGCTTTTAAAATCGTCTGATCTATCGAGTGGTGTATTTATTTCAAAATTTACCGTGTCCCCTAAAGTAGAAATTTATCAAAAATTGATATCAATGATTATTGATTCATTAATTATCGAGTAATATGTCACTGGTTGAACATCGTAAGTTCTAAGTTCTTTTGTTTTTGTTTTGTTCTAAAAAGGGAAATATATAATCAGAAATTAGATTGTACTATTTCTTTATCCTTTATCAAGCATTTTATATTGTTGTTACTCATGAATTAGTGAATGAATATGTTAAAATTTGTATGTATTTAAAATGTATTTACAAATGTATTTAAATACAATTGATGTATTTTGTATTTAGTATCTAAATACATTCGTAAAATGTATTTAGTATTTAGTATTTAAATACATTTCTCCCATGTATTTAGTATTTAAATACATTCAATGTATTTATTGCCCAGCTCTGCTTATAGATCATTGCAATACAATCCTACAATATTTGGGAGAAAACCACAATGTTAATGTCATCTATCTAGACTTTGCAAAAGCTTTTGACAAGGTTGACCATGGTATATTATTCCATAAACTAAAAGAATTTGGTATTTGTAGAAAAATAGGAAAATGGATCCATGCCTTTCTCTCTGACAGAAAGCAAATAGCAATTGTAAATGGAGCAAGATCTATAGAAAAAGAAGTGATTAGTGGAGTGCCGCAAGGTATAGTACTGGGACCAATTCTATTCATTATAATGCTAAACAATGTAAACTATAACCTAGGAAGCTCTCTCCTGTCATTCGCAGATGATACCAGAATACTAAGACCAATTACATAAAAAGAAGATGTATAAGGCTACAAAAAGATCTACAAACTATATATGCATGGGCAGATGCAAACAATATGGCCTTCAGTGAAGACAAATTTGAACTAATTAAGTATGGACCAAATAAATACCTGAAAGAACAATTCAACTACACTGGACCCACAGGAAAAGATATTGTACAAACTGATCATGTAAGGGATCTAGGGGTTATATTATCTGAAGATACAACATTCAACAGGCACATTGACAAAGTAACCTCATCATGCAAACAACTAATAGAATATATACTGAGGACATTCAGAACTAGGGACAGTATGACCATGCTTACCCTATGGAAATCACTTGTTCTTCCACGCATTGACTACTGCTCTCAATTATGGTTTCCCCACAAACAGAATGAATTGCAAAAAATTGAGGGCCTACAAAGAACCTTTACCTCATATATTAAACACCCTGATGGGCAACAGGTGAGTAAAAACAAATTAAACTAGGATAGGCTCAGAGACCTTGACCTTTATTTCAGAGAAAGGAGGTTTGAGAGATACATCCTAATCTACACCTGGAAAATTCTAGAAGGGTTTTTAATTGCCCCCAATACTGAACCAGTTGTGCCCACCTTAACAAGAACTGGCAGAATGTGTCAAAAATATCACCTCCCACCAAACAGTCTGAGAAGGATTCAAACCCTTCAATATAATGGTATCTCTAGGCAGGTTCTCACCTGTTTAACTCCTTGCCTTACTACCTTAGAGATATAAGTGTATTCCCAGTAGATAGGGTACTTTTAAAAAACACTTGGACATGTTTTTAGCCAATATACCTGACCAACCCACAGTGCCAGGGTATTCCTCTGCTAGACCAGCCCCCACAAATTCAATAGGGGACCAAATTGTATGGCAGGAGCAAGAGAAGAGAGGGGTGGTAACCCTGTCATAGCCCTGCCTCAGGAGGTGCTGAGTGGACTTCATGGGAGCAGCACACCCTTGAGGCAGAAGTGCTTCAAGGTAAATTCAAGGTAAATATATATATAGTTGGTATAACCACAGTGGTACCATGTTGATATCCTCAATATATAGAAGTCCCAATAGTAATTTGGAGGGTAATTTTATTGCAAATGACATGGCCTGAAGTTGAAATAAAAAATATTTTTTCTAGTGTATTTTGGTGCACTGTGTTCAAATATAACCTTCATTTCTTGTGCAAATGAACAGAAATATGTGTTTGGGCCATGCAATGACAACTGTATTTTTGTTCATTTGCACAAGAAATGAAGGTTGTATTCGAACAAAGCACACCAAAATACACTTGAAAAATGTATTTTTGACTGCATTTTATACAATAAAGCATGACCTAACATGTTCATGTTACAAGATCTCATAAACAACACATTACCACAGGAAACATGCAAAACACCTCAAAATTAACCAGAAAAGTTTGCTCTCATCATTTTTGTTTAAACTAACGAAACTATCACGACAACCTAACCAATCATCAAGGGTGTACAGTTGACCTAACTGGGCATTCAATTAACCTAACTGGGTATTCAATTAATAATTTAATTAATCATCTAGGGCACATGATGAATCAAGTTCTCAAAGTTGAAACCACATGAATGTCATGTCATAATTCTATCACAAACACCACCAAACTGAATCCAATTAGAAAAAAAAAAATAGCCAGAACAGAAACCAACAAACTAATTAAGTTGCAGAGTAACATGCTGTCATACCACCCCTGACTACAAATACACTGAATATATATATATATATATATATATTATTATTATTTTCTATAATAGTTTGCACAAAAAATGAGTGACAAATTTGAATAAAGCGACTAAAACTACCTCATAAAAAGTTATTTTGATTTACAGGTCCAGCCCATGTCATTTAAAACATATTAACCATATGAAGAATAATGAAGAGCTACTGGAGTTGATGCAAGAAATCATTGACCTAAATATGAAATATAAGGTCATAATAGGGGATTTCAACTTAACCAGATATAAATTTGGAAAATTATATGGTGTAAGCAGGAGTTGATAACATTCTCTATAGATTTATTGAAAAAAATTAGGGACTATTACTTGATGCAGCATATCTATCACATAACCAGATTTAGAGGATTGGCACAGGAAATACTCCTGACGTGATGCTCACTAATGATGAAAATATATAAAAAAAAATCTTTATTGCAGATCATTCACAATCCATAGCCACTTAACCTAATATACAAGTACAATCTTATGTATTATACACTGAACTTGCTACAAAAATAAGACCAACATAGCCACTTAACCTAACATACAAGTACAAAAATAAGGCCAGCATAGCCATTTAACCCAATATACAAATACAATCTTATTATAACACAACTTAATATGCATATATAATCTTTGCTACATTACAAAAATAAGGTATTGTAAATAAGTGGTTGTCTGAACCAAGACTGCCATATAGGTGAGAGGTACATAGTATCTGAAGACAGGACATTGTATTGCCAGGTGTACATTGCACACACCTTTCCAGGTTCTCAAGTGGACCCGACTCAGACACAGTGTTAATCTTTGGAATAGCTAGCGGGTCGAGTCCATTTCTTGGTTCAGCCGTGGGAGTCTCGTTTGCCCCTCAGTGACAGTCAGTGGAGGTGAGAAAAACTTCACCACCCAGGACCTTGCTTTTTCCCGTCATCAAGAAGTAGCCAAGTTACGCTATTTTAGTTATTTAATTCGCTCTCCCCGCAACAACGTTTTAGAATGTTCTGAAATGTTACATTCTAGCCTCTGAGAAAGGTGGCTCAGAAAATGGCCTTATGCGCGCCAGAAAACCGTCAAAATATTTCATATACCAAACTATGATAATTACAATTAAGTGGAATGGCACACCTTTTTATTTGAGTATTTAAATATTATTATTATTATATGAATTACATTATATGTGTTTATATGAATTAGTTAGAACAATGCTCTATGAGAGAGAATGTGAGCAGCCATAATAGAAAACGTGAGAAGACATATTCTGGGGTAACTACAATAGTAAAATAATCAACAATTTAATAATAATCAACTGCAAAATGATGTAGGTTAGGGTTATCAGAATTAAATATTTTCTTCAGAATTGTGTTCTATACACCAAAATATGTCATTTGAACACCCCTCTCCATTGATTTAAAAAAAATGCATAGTATGACCCGCCCTAATAGAATAACCTCAAGATAATGTGAAATAGTTTTAGGAATGTTGCAAAATACACGCAGCAACAGGTTCGCACATGTTTTATCATGATACAGAATGACTTAGGCTAGTGTAGGATTAAGCTAATGAATATTTTCTATGGTGTTTTTCATACAGTTACAATGCCACCCCTACAGTATTACAGTAATTGAAAAAACATGGAACCCACATGAGCCCACATGAGTTCCATAAAGGATCTAATGCTAGTGAATCTGCAAGAAACATTCAGAGAGTTTATGGAAATGATGTTGTGAGCGAATGGATGTGTAGGAGATGGTTTGAGAAGTTCAGAAATGGAGACTTCAGTCTGAAAGATTACACTGCCCAACACCAATTTTGCTGATTTAATTCTAACACCTGTTTTTAGGTAACTTTGGTGTGCTGATTTAAAAAATCACCTTAGTTTTTGCCTATCACGTCAGGTTTTCGAGCAATCAAATATGGATATTTTGGAGATATCGCATTTTGGCAGGGTTATGCCCAATTTTTTTTCTTTTCAAAAAAGTTTTTACATACTCAGAATCAGCATGGAAAAGTAAGCAATTATGCAGGGAGTGAACTTTAATATACAATGGTAATATTGACACATAAAGTGATTAAAAGTGTTTAAATAAGCAAAAAATTAATCCATATTAAAGCAAGCACGGGACCAGTTTTCTTAACATTGTCTTTTTCTTGTTTTCTTACTTTTCAGTACTGATAAATTTTCTCTTATAGGACTTCCTAGAATGAGAGATGTCAAGACAATCTCTTTGCAGGCTCCAGCAGTAGTCAGCCATCATATGGGTATCCCATCTTCCTTGGTATCGTTCTTCCATCACTTTGATATCTTGGTGGAACCTTTCACCTTGCTCTTCACTAACATCACCAAGATTTTCTGGAAATTTATCCAGATAACTGTTGAGATAGTGAACTTTAATGCTCATGTTGCAACCCAACTGCTGAAAGTTTACAAGTAACGTCACTAGCGGAACCGGCTGCTCTCACTCCACCAATGGGAAATCTCTCTCAGATCATGACGTCACGCTCACACCTGGGGAAATCACAGATACCCAAGATTTTAATATGTTGTACATGACCTTTAGATTTAATGCACAGATTTGCGTATTCCACAGGTAAAATTTTAACAGCAAAACAGCTGTTAACAGGTCTCAAAAATCATCAATTTTGATAAGCGCCCTTCATGGATCACCCAAAATAGGCATATTGCATTGCACGAAAACCTGATGTGATGGACAAAATCTAAGGTGATTTTTGAAATCAGCACATCAATATTATCCAGAAACAGGTCTTAGAATTAAATCAGCAGCAAAAAATTTTTTTTTTTTTGGGCAGTGTTATCAATGAACAGGACAACCAAATGAGTTAGATGAAGAGTTGCTGAAAGCAACAGTGGAGGAAAACCCAATGGTAACTGAAAGAGAACTTGCCCTGCAACTCGGCGTTAGCCATCATCATTTGAAGCTGTTAGGAAAAGTAGTAAAGGTTGGAAAATGGGTTCCGCATGATTTGTCACAAGCGAATCTTCAACATCGAATCGATATTTGCACATCATGGCATTCTCAGCAACTGCAGGCACCATTTTTGAATCAGATCATCACTGGGGATGAAAAATGGGTCCTCTATAATAATGGACCCCATCCAAAGAAAATTTTGCTATGCATTTGGTGGGATATGCAAGGAATTATTCATTTTGAACTTCTCCCAGATAACCAAACAATCACAGCTGAAGTTTATTGCCAACAACTCTAATGATTGAAGATGGCATTACAAGAAAAACATCCTGCATTAATTAATCGCAGAAGTGTTTTATTCCACCAGGATAACACACCCTCACACTGCTCGAATCACCACTGCTCAATTGGAGGCATTTGGTTGGGGAAAAATGCCTCATCCACCTTATTCTCCAGACATCGCACCTTCACACTACCATTTATTCAGAAGTCTACACCACCACCATGGACAAAAGTTGCAATCCAGGGAAGCTATTGAAAATGAAGTATGGAAAACTGATGAGTGGGTAGTTGGGAGGTAACGAAAATGGTTCACTGAGTAGGTAGGTAGTTAATCTAACAATTATTAAATTCCTTTTATGTCAATAACTGGGTGGATGAAACCAATTGGTTGCTCACCAGAGTTATTCTCCACACTAGTATTTATATACTGTGTGAGAAGAGCGTGCTCGGTAATAGATATACATTACCGATCAACCAACCGGGAAAAAACCAAGACAACGCTGGTGGAAAAAGCCCCGCGAAGAGGAGAACAAAGGAGAATGAAAATGAAGAACGGGGCGAGAGGACGCAACTGGAGAAGGGAGGAGAACAGACACTGAAGAAAGATCCCCACCAGCAAGTACGCTCTCGACAATTATACAAGGAGAAAAGAGAGTCTCTAATAACTAGCAGTAAGTGACTAATTGTGTTTTTAACCCAGGTTTACATAGATTCATTAAATTAAGCTGGGTCAGACAACTTAGGCCTACATTGTGGCCTAAGACCTAGCATCAACTCATAGCTTAACAAAGGTGAAGGTAGATTGCCCTAACCTAATTTGGTGAGGAATCCTACTGTGGACCTCAATTTATCTGCCCGCTCTGGACCATTTCCGGAATCTCTAGGCTGACCCCTCTAGGCTAGACTTGATCTACTCTATAGTTAGACTGGAGATATAAGGGGTGGGTTAATTGTGGACCAATTCATACAGAGCATTTTTCGCAGAAGTGATTGCTTTTTTTTAACTTGAAACGAAGGGATTTCTTTGAATGTAGCATAAAATTTTTTTCTACAGGTGGGAGGAGGTTATAGAAAAAGAAGGGAATTATATTGATGATTAATTTGTCATTATGTTGTTTAATTTTTGTTCTGAATGAACTAAAAAATCGAGCAGAATATATGTTACAACCTTGTATTTATACATATGTATCAGATAAATACATAGTAATATGGACTATAGTCTGCCAATAAACTTTTTAATTTTCAAAGGTACTGTACATGCGATACCATATTGTAGGTATGTTTAGGTCTGGGTTTAAATTTGCTGTGGACTGTAATGTAAACTGTATGACAGGTGTATATAGTTTTTCTATATCACCACTGGTGAGCAGGCAAGTAAGTTTTTACGTCCCTGCTTGTAACCTAGGCCTATATAGGACAACAGTTTGTACTCCAATAAATTTGCATGTCAAAGCCATCAAAGAAAAATTAGGAATGTGGTAAACTGAAAACTAAACAGGTTTATAGGCTTTCTGGAAACATGCACAGGAATATATATACCTTTGGTAACCTTCTGCCTAAATTGTTCATTCTGACAAAGGTTAAGTTTTTCACTCCACCTTAGACCTACAGTTTAATGTGGAATCTAAACCATGCCCCACCAGCAGCCCAGCATCTTAACCACTAGGCCACCCAGGGTACCCATTTATCTATGAATCACTTTCTTTATTGTGTGGAAGGATGAACAGCTGGGTTTTGCTGCACACCCCCGCTGTCACTCAGTCTCAATCCTGGGGTCTATGGGTTCATAGTCAACAACACTAACCACGACACCACTGAGGCACATATACAGGGTGGGCCGAAAGTCTGGATCCATAGGAAAATATTTATTTTAATACATAAATTACAACAAATGGTAAATACTTAAAATGAATATCAACTTTAACTCATAAATGCATATCCGTGATACTGTACAGTAGTTCGTACTCCAGTATAAACAACAAATTATAACAAATGCTCAAATTGGCGGCCTCTGACATCGAGACACTTAGGGATGGAATTTATGATTTTTAATAATTCTTCGAATTGAAGTTCTCGAGATGCGTGTTTCATTTGATAATCTTCTTGTTGACTTTACTGGACTATTCGGTAAATTTTCACATACCATTGCAGAGGTATTTTCATCAGTTGCAGTTTTTGGATGACCAGAATGCTGTCGATCATGTACACTTCCTGTTTCTTTGAAACGTTTAAACAACTTGCCAACAGTCGCATGTGTTACTGGATGCTTATCAGGATGATTTCTATTGAATTCGGTAGCAACTTCTCTGTGTGTAGCGCCCTGTCTTGCGTACATGAGCACAAGTTCTACCCGGTCTTCTTCTGTTAGATTCAAAGCCATTTCTGGGCTGAAATAAAAAAAGTATTTGAGTACAGGTGTCCCCCGTTATACGATTGGGATGCGTCCCTAAAAACCCCATCGTATATCGAACGATCGTATATCGAACTGAAGGCCTTATGGGAAAAATAGGGATACGTTCCCAAACATTCTGGAAGACCCCCAAAATTTGCAGATTCCACTATTATTTTGCTATATATTTTACTGTTATGTACAAAAAGTGTCTGAAAGTAAGAAATTGTGTTTAATAAAAGACAATTTATACATGAACACTCACCTAATCGTATTCAAATCCGGTCCAAGTCGTCAACGATGCATCAGTCCGAGGTAACGATGCCTACTCATCGCCACCGGGTGGTGGTGATGGGGGAGGAGGGCCAGCTCCCGCATCGGTCAGTGATGGAGGAGGATCGATGGGCGATGGAGGAGGATCGATGACTTCGGGAGAGTCCCTCGGAGATGGAGGAGTTTCTGAAGTTGCAGGAGAATCCATCCCCGAAGATGTTGGAGTTGGAGATCTAGCCTGCTGCCGACGTGCAGGAGTTGTTGCTGCACTTGCTGACGACGCACTTCTCTCCTGCCTCGGCAGCTGTTGCAGGCTTGAAAAATTGGGAGATCGTAGTTTGCTTGGTGTTCCTCCTTTTCTGCAGGTAGATCTCCCGATAAACGCTCAGACCCTTTTCAATATGATTGACAGCAGCAGCACTACGTTCATAGTTAGGGTCCTTGTCCTTCACCAACTCGATGTACGTGTCAAAACCAGTCAGAATCTCTCTCAAGGTTTTGAGATCAAGCATTCTGACTGGGTCCTCATCGTCCTCCTCATTTGGGCTGGATTCAACGTAGGCACGGTTTTGTTCCTTTCTGAGACATGCTTTCAAGTTGGAGATCGTTAACGCGAAATAAGGCAATCGTAAATCGAAAGATGGGGGTACTTTTTTAAAATCGTTAACGCGAAAAATCGTAAACCGAACGATCGTATAACGGGGGATGCCTGTATTTATACTGGAGTACGAACTACTGTACAGTATCACGGATACACATTTACGAGTTAAAGTTGATATTCATTTTAAGTATTTACCATTTGTTGTAATTTATGTATTAAAATAAATATTTTCCTATGGATCCAGACTTTCGGCCCACCCTGTATACATACATACATACATACATATCTACAAAATACAACTTCAGTTATTCACAAGGCCTGGGACTGAGAATTTTGTGAATACTAGGGTCACCTACCTATTCTCATATACAGGGGGTCCTCATTATCCAAGTATTAATTATCCAAGTCCCGACATTTATGTGGCCAAATAATTGTAGAACCATACGGATAAATTTCCCACACTTAAGAGGTTTCCATGGATAATGTACATGGAATGTGGAAGTGCAATAAAAAATGGTTTAAATTTCCTTCAGACTTGCTGTCTCACTCACTTTCCCCTACCTCCAACACTCCACCAACCCTGACACCACGCACTCTCAGTCTCCTGCTAACCATTGGCAGGGCTGAATCTGTCCATGGTTTTCTGGTGTTTTCATTCTGATTTTGTTAATTTTTTGCGCTATTGTTGCAGCCATGACTTCAAAGTGTACTGCTAGTGGTAAAGCAGCTACAGACCCTAAAAGAAAGTGTACCAGCTATGGGTTGGATGTGAAATTAGATGTCATTAAGCGCAAGAAAAACAGTGAATGAGTGATAGACATTGCGTGAATGTGTGTGCTCTTAACATCCCAGAAACTACCATTCATACCATATTTAAGAGTGAAGCAGATTTAGAAGCAAAAGCTATGACAATGATAAGGCATGATAATTTGCTGTGTAACATACTTTATTAACATATTTTATAAGGTAAGGTACATAGAAGCGTTTAAAAAGTGTATTTTATAAGTGTTTTACCATAATTTTGAGTGTCATTTATTGTGTTAAGGTCCCAATTAAACCTTATTCTCATTATTTCTTATGGGTTTTAGGTCCTCACTTTAAGTGGATTCACTTAGTGGTGATTTTTTGGTCTCCATTATCCTCAGATAATGAGGACCCCCTGTAATAAATTCTAAATATATGAAGTACTTTAAAGTAAAGTACTCTACACTATCAATTACAATAAGACAAGCAATGGTGGACTAAAACAAACTGATGCTACCTGGTGGTGACTGTAAGAACTACTACCAAACATTGTATAATGTTTAGTCTTTGATTACAAATAACTTGAATTTGTGAACAAATGGAAGTTCTAATATATATATATATATATATACCGGTATATATACACCCTAATACAGGTTTCTGAATGCTAATGTAAAACTTTTTAATTTACAGAAGCATTAACATTATAAATTGCATGTAGCTAGCAGACTACTTGTTAAGAATTAGCTATAAAAATAGAAATGTAGCCTGTAGAGAGAAAATGTTGAAGATAAATGTAGAAGTATAAAACTTAGCTGAATGTTATAACTGACAAAGCCAGAACAGGTGGATATAATTTTTAGAATCATTTTTCCAAGAGTAGTGAGACCACATTACTTTGTTTTACATTTTTATAATGAGCAATATATATATCCAGGAACCCCCAACTGAGGGGAAGGTAAGTGCATTAATTCTTTATTTTCTATAGGCAGACAGGTAATTGATATAGGCCTATTGTGAAAAAAACTATATGGGTTATGGTTTATTTGGTTTATTGCTGTCACCCTCATCCATTGGAAATTTCCAGCAGATGTCGGTGGAGAATTAATGACAAAAGCCCTACATTTTTTCATTAAAAAGTTATGTTTGTGGAGGTCTTCAAAAGACTTCATTAAGTAGTGGTTTTTTGGTTAATGTTAAATTTATTTGCCTTCAGTATTTTAGCACTGCCTAATGGTAAAGAAGGAAAATTACCATACCTTATTATTTCATTGGGCTTCGCTTCTGGTTGTAGGGCGCAATGATCTCTCAATGTAGGGCTGTAGATGATGGGAGTTACGCAATGAGTTTATTTGGTTTAATTAATATAGGCATTCACTACACCTAAATACCTGAAGGAATAGGCCTCTCCTTTTTGAGTTATTAGTTTTATATTCACTCAGAACTTATAGAAAGATTAATTACGTCTCCCTTGCCTAAAGCTTTGCTTGGAACTCCCTAGCTCTGCAATGAGCTAATATAAAATTCTTTTGTGTTTAATTTTGCTGACTTTACAAAGTCCTCAGAAGTCTAATTTTGTCTTGAAGTAATTTTCATGTGTCAGCGATGGAAAATTTTAATAGGAATGTTATGTGGACCCAATGCCTTCATATTGGGTTCTATGTATGGCAATTATTTTCATTCTCAATAGGCTATATTGCCAGTTCCAAGACAATTTTGTAGATATTTAATTCAATGAATTAATAAATAATTTGTATTTAATTAAGAAATAAAGGTACCACTTATGATACCATGTTGTAGGCATGTATAGTTTTCCCATACTTATATTATACCATATTGTATTGCTTTATTTTGCCAGATAAAGTTTGAACTGTATGGCTTAGTCTAGTATTGATTTTTTATTTTTTTTATATAGTAATTAGGTTGGTTTTACTGTTTTTGCTAACTTTTACTTTATATCAGGTACTGTACTGGCAAATAACTATAGGTTTTTATATGTAAATATCTAAATATTAGAGCTTTAGATTTGGAGCCAAATATGATTTATGCAGGGTTTAAGTTAGGGTTGCCAATCTCCAGTTTTATTTTGAAAATGAAACGAGATGAAACATCTGGCTCTCAATTTATATAGGCTAAATAGTAAAACTTGAAAATTTCCTTTTAAATTTGATTTCATGTATTATTTAGTAAGGAGTTCATTCAGGAACCAAACTTGCAGCTAATAAGCATTGGCAAATAATCAAATGGCACTGCTTTGCTACTGGTCAAATTGCTTGGTAATTAATAAAAAATCTTCTTTTTTCTTTTTTTTTCCCCTAACCCCAATTTAAGTTGAAGTGAGTTAAAAAGTATATATGTGGATACCCCCTAATTTGACACTTTTGGGGCTCTACCCATGTTGTATTAAGGGAATTTATGAATTGACCAAAATATATGAGATGTGTCCTATAATTCACACCTTCAGAAAATCTATTACCCCTAATTCACACTTTTTTGTACTCCTCAAAAAGTACAAAATGTGCCCTGTAATTCATACTTTCATAAAAACCTATCGCACTTTTTCATACTCCCCAACATGTTAGAGCATGCACAAGTGACCTGGCAAGCATTGGACAAAGCATCATGTTCGGACTTGTGGAGGGCCACGTGGTATTTTTGTGCTATATTTGGCTTAATTTGTAGGGATGTACCGATATCGCTTTTTAGCCAATAATCGATACTGATAATTAAAAACAGTATCGGCTGATACCAATATTCAGCACTCCCTCAGATTGCAGTTTATATTAATGACAGGCAAGTCTTTCTGAGTACAGTTTTAATAAATAAGCTTTCTACTTGTAGCTAATAGTTTTAGTAGGTAATATAATCTATGAGTTATGATTTTTTAAGGAAATTTCCTTGGGCAAGGTTTGAAACAAATTTTTGGGACATTTTGTAAACTTTTTCAAAATTTGAGCAGCCTACTATACATATTCCATATATGTAAATTTTTGGTAGACTTGAAGACCCTCTCGGTTGATGGAAGTTGCACAGCAGCACTTTGCCAACTTTGGCGAACTTAGCTCAGAGATATTTTGGAGCACCATCAACAACAGTTGCAAGCGAATGCATGTTCAGTATTGGAGGAAACATTGCCAGTGCTGCTAGAAATCAGCTCTCTCCTGAACATACAGAGCAGCTGCTATTTTTACATGAGAACTTAACCCTTGTGAAAAAATAGCAAGTTATGTGAAGTGATAAAACAATAAAAATATTGGAAATTTCAACCTCCAAATAGTCTTTTATTCATAATTTTGGAAAAATTGTACTTTTGGAATATTGGCCGATACCAATACTGATATATCAGTACATCCCTATTAATTCGATCACTGTGCAAAATTTTCTTCACTATTTCAATTTTGTACTTTTTCACTTAATTCACATTTTGTGGAAAAAAAAAGAAGTAAATTTTTCTCTTCAGTTTTGTTCTTTTTCTACTTTTCACATTTTTTTTTGGAAAAAGTACAAAATTTTCTCAAATAATTTGTACTCTGAATGCTAATTGAATTAAAGCATAAACGAATTAGGGGGTATCCACTGTAATTAATATAGGACCTAGTCAGATTTGGGATTAATTAATCAGATTAATTAGTTTTGCCTTGGTCATTTAATTTAATTGCTTAATAAATCAGTTTTTCTAAAAAATTTACTGTTTTTCTCATTTTCTAATTTAAAACTAATCACCTATATTCTAATTTTCTAATTGAGATAACTGTATGCTAGGCATAATCTTAATTACCTTTTCTTTTCTATGTTGTAGGCTTCTACATGTAGTCTTCATTGGCTGTATGCTAGTTTTTTATCCAGCTGCCACATTTTTTTCATGTACAGTAATCCCTTGTTTTACACAGTTTTGTTAAATGCAGTTTTGCATATATGTGGGTAAGCTGTGCCATACCTAAAATGCTGAATTTGAACAGATAAATATTGCGTGCCAGTTCTATGTGTACCTAGTATGGTACAATTACATGGTACTCAGGGTTCATATACACCTGCAAAAATATCAGGATTTTTTGAGAATATCAGGGGAATATAAAATATTTATGAAATATTTAGGACTTAATTATTTGTAAATATTTTATAAATAATTTAACTATAAATTAATTTAAAATGTTAATATAAAATAATTTAACAAAAACAAGCACTAGTTCTTTTACATTATATAAAACTCGTGCATTTTGTTACCTAGTATTAATTTTTTCAGCCTGCCATGTGATTTTTACATGTTTTTTAAGAGTAGTTAGAATGAAAATTAGGGTTTAATTGTGTTATATGAAATGTGAATTTTTTTTATACCTTTTATGCAATTTTTATATATATTTATATATCAGAGGATCAGATCTGAAATATCAGGGGATTATCAGGAAACTTTATTCTTGGACCTGTGTATGAACCCTGAATTACTGTGCAGCACACCTAGTGAGTCAGCTGCCATGCAGTTGCTAGTAACGCACCATGGCTGGTTGCCCAGTTTGTGTGTCAGCCTTCATTGTGTAAGCACGTGTAATTATATCTCCAGGATTGTAACTTTGTTTTTCGTTAAAAACACTACTTTTTTGATTAATATGGCTCCAAAATGTCTAGCCAGTTCTCCTGCAGAGGGTGAGGCTAAAAGATCGAGAAAAGTAATGACTTTAAGGCAAAAAGTGGAGTTGTTAGATAAATTAAAGTCAGGCATGTCAGCAGCAGCAATTGGTAGGTTGTTTGGGGTGAATGAATCAACAGTGTGAATAATCAGGAAAAATTAACAGAAAATAAGAGATTCGGTTAAATCATCTGCCCCCATAAGTGCTAAAATTGCACAAATTGTTAGAGATCCTGCGCTAGTGAAAATGGAAAAGGCTTTGAATATTTGGATTGAGGATATGGATCAAAAACATGCGCCATTAAGCAGTGCAATTATCTGTGAGAAGGCCAAGCAGATCTATGGCCATTTTGTCCCACATGATGCTCCTAGTGCTGAGTTTAGTGCAAGCAAAGGCTGGTTTAAAAATTTCAAGAAAAGATTTTTCTCTCCATAATATCACTCATAAATAGTATGGTACTGCACAGCAATCCTCACCATCATCATCATCATTTTTGGTTAGTAAAATTTTATTTCTTTTATTATATCGCATATTTATATACACTCAGTATACGGGTAAACCTTGATTTACAATGGGGTTGTGTTCCTGAAAACCCCATCACAAATCAAAATATCATGAGTTCATTATAACATGGGGTTCAATGGGATACATTCCCAGCCAGTCCCAAACGCACACGTATCTAAAAAAAAAATTCCTACACTCATAAAATCAATAGAAAACAATTAAACAACACACACCACATCATTAAGAACAAGCCTGGTTGTCATCACATGTCCCCTTTGAGGTTAAAGGGACTCTTGTAGATGGAGTGGATACATCACTCTGACTCCCACACAGCCTGTGGGGAGTCTGGAGAGGCTGAAGTTGTTCCCTCTTCCAAGCATCAGTGAGTTTGGCCGACCAAAGGCCATTGTTAATGTGATTTTTTTTATCACAAATAGGGAGATGGTCTTAATTCATCACCATCATTAACACAAAATATCGTGAATCGGGACAATGTAAATTGAGGTTTACCTGTATTATTATATATATTATTTACTAACTGTATTTATAGCTTAATACTTATTAATAAGGTTAAATCAGGCTATATAGGTATAGGCCCACGTAACTTGTAAATGGATGTATTTTGGTAAATTGAATGCAAATATATCTTGTCTCATATACGTGGTTTTTTGTTATACGCAGGTCGCACAAGCATGGAACCCCTGCGTAAAACAAGGGATTACTGTACCATACTGCTCTGTGCCATTATTTTATTGTACATTGCATTACATCTGGACATTATGAAGCCACTTGCACTCATTAAGGTTTTCTAAGCCAGATAAATGGTCCAAAGCTATATTTTATGATAGAATTTTGTAAAATATTTCAAGTTGGTTAATTACCATTAAACTATTTACAAAACTACTGTAGTATTGACATGTACTTAAGTCTCGCCTAAAATATACACAATTTACAATCTCTCTCATTTCTTATTTCATGTAGCAGGATAAAGTTGTGATACTATACAAAGTACAAGCTCTACATTACTGTAACTCACTAAACCCATTGGACAGTGCCTTTGTTTGTAGCTAGTACAGGCTGGTAGAGAATGTTTTTGGTGCTACTGAACATTCTTGAAGAAAATATGCAGCAGTTTATTGATGCTTGAGGAAATTTTAACTTAGGCTTACAGTAGACCCATTAAAATGTTTTTTATATTGGGGATAAGCCTAGAATGAAATAATGAATAAAACAAAATGCATAAAATGAATGCTTTATAGATTGAGAACAGGCTTGTGTAAAATCCATTTTAGATAAAGTGTAACTTGTATTCCCTTTTATGAGGTGAAATTAATGTTTTAAAACCTATAATGTAAGCCTAAAAGAATGATTTAATCAAGAAGGTAGAGCAGGGATGCTGTTATTAAAAAGAGGAATAGGATTTCAACTTCCCACATTTTTATACTTCAGATTTTGTTAGTTACTACTGCTGGAGACATTGACGTTGAATTGTGGTCTAAAGAAGCTCCCAAAGCATGTCGCAATTTTGTGCAGTTGTGTCTTGAAGGATACTATGAGAAAACCATCTTCCACAGAGTTATCCCTGGGTTCATTGTCCAGGGTGGAGACCCAACAGGGACTGGGACTGGGGGAGAATCTATATATGGGAAGCCATTCAGAGTAAGTGTAAAATAGTCATGGTAGCTATTTTTTAAGTCACAACCCAAACTCTGTTTGTCTGCACCTCATTACCTACATTTCATTAAAAAATTGTACGCTAATATGGTCATTATACATGATCTCCCATTACTCAGTTGGTTGGCATTGTAAATGAAAGCACTTGCAAAAGACACAGCACTTTCATTTTGTAACAAAGGTTTAAATGTTCACAGACATCCTGGGGCCCTATTTGTATGGATCTTTTACAGTTTTATTTTTAGTAGTTTGCTAGTTTGTTTTAATGCTTAACCCTTTAACTGCTCCCATTGAGTATATCTATTCTCATATAACTTCATTCGATGCTCTGATCAAGTATACTCAATTTTGGTTTTCTGTTGATCACTGAAACCCAGCACACTGATTCAGTGATGGCATTGAAATGGAGCATTTAAAGGGTTAAGGGCTAAAACTGCTACAAAACATATTTGTAATATGTAGTACATCCTAGCTACATGTATATTAAAACTGTTGCAGAAAATATGTTCAATAAATTTATTTTTAAGGCAAGACATACTTAGTAGCTGTATCTTAGGTGTAGGCAGCCAGTATAAGTATAGTTTTATCATGTAACAGACATGGGGTCATTACAAGGTTTATCATTATTATTATCAGAAATTTTTCATTATCATTACCATTACAGCATTTTTGTTTCATTATCATTACAAGCCCTTCATTATCATTGTAATAATCATTACAATACTGAATAAGCACTCCACTGGAGGCAGGGATGCAAAGATGCTTGGCAGCAAGAAAGATACATCAGGATACAGATGTGCATTGTCCCTCCACCATGTCAGAGGATTGCAGTCCTCATCAATGAAGGGCTGGTCAAGGTAGCTGTCCACCTGGCTGACAATAGGGTTCTGAGAAGCTGTAGAGGGAGCTGGAACAGCCATAAAATTGAACAACTTGCACTGCTTTGGTGCTGGCTGGGACTGGGAGGAATCAGAAGCTGTATATATATATATATATATATTTTTTTTTGTATTGGGGCGTTTACCGCCACTTCCCGCTATGTGGTAGTGGATATCATGGCGAGGCGGAATACGAGAAAGAGAAACGGAGATGGAGAAAAGGCACTAGAAAAGGAAGAACAGCGGACTACAGGTGAGAAGTCACCTAAAGCTCAGATAGGATGCGAGATTGGGAGAGGAAGAGGAAAAGACGGTCAAGCGAGAAGAGAGGGCTCTCAGCGAGCATAAGGCGTAAATGTTCGGGGAGGGGGAAATCAGAAAGGAACGGGAAGGCACGACGATGTACTGACGACAGGGTGGGGCATTCCACAAGGATGTGAGAGACTGTGAGGGGCGACTGGCAGGAAGCGCAACGAGGAGCCTCCTGCCGGAACATAAGATAGCCGTGCGTGAGGCGCGTATGGCCGATGCGAAGCCGCGCAAGGACGACCTCTTTGTGTCTGGAGCAGTGGAAAGAGGACACCCAATATGACAGACAGGGGCGGATGGACCAGAGTTTATTTCCGGTGGCATCGTCCCAGGACTGTTGCCACATGCGGTCGTAAAAGGAACGAAAGACCTGCACATAGTCTGAGAAGGGGAGCGGGCGGGGGAGGGGAGGCAGCGAGGCGGCGGACCGGGCTATGCGGTCCGCCGCCTCATTACCGGAAACACCAACATGGGCGGGAACCCAGCAGAAGGTGACCCGGATCCGGTGAACGGTGTGCAGGACATGGTACTCCTGTTGAATAAGGCGTACGAGGGGGTCCGGGGAATCATAGCGCTCGAGCGCCTGAAGGGCGCTCAGCGAGTCCGAAAAAATGGTACAGGAGGACCGCAAACAACCCAATACCAGACGGAGGGCTTCCAGAAGGGCAAAGAGCTCCGCGGAAAAGATGGAGGCCTGAACCGGCAGGGGGATACCCCGGGAGGTAGGTGACAGCGACGGAGAGAAGACGGCGGCCGCGACACCTGCAGGGGAGCGCGAGCCGTCGGTGTAGACGGGAACGTCGTCCGAATGGACGGGAAGATGGGCCAGAAAAGAAGACCGGAGGACGGCAGGAAGAGACTCCTTACGCAGGCCACGGAGCGCCTGGCAACGGCAGATAGGGGTGGTCCGCCAGGGGGGCGACAGATCGAAGGAGAACGGCAGAATAGAGGGTGGGGGGATCCCCAGGGACGAGAAAATCTCGGCCAGAGAGGCAGCGAAATGCCACGTGTCAGGCCGGGGTAGCGCCTGGGAGATCGCGGAAAAGAGTAGGGACATCGGAAGGCGGCAGATGCGAAGGTAACACTTCGCCATGAGAAGGCCCCGGCGAAGGGGCAGGGGGGGGTGTCCACAGTCCACCTGAAGACTAGCGACAGGGGACGAGCGGAAGGCACCCGACGCCAGGCGAAGGCCACGGTGGAGAAGAGGATCCAGCATACGGAGTGCCGGAGAGGAGGCGGAGCTGTAGACCACATAGCCGTAGTCGACACGGGATTGCACCAGGGAGGTGTACAGGCGCAGCAGAGTACGCCTGTCCGCCCCCCAGGTCGTGTGGGACAGATGACCCAAAAGGGAGAGGGTGCGGCGAGATGTTTGCCGCAACCGCCTAAGGTGTGGAACCCAACCGAAAAATCCGTCGAGGATCATACCCAGGAATCTAACGGATGGGACGAGGGGAAGAGGAGTGCCGGCAAGGGTAAGGGCGAAGGTATGCGACAGACGGAGGCGCCGAGGACGGAAAAGCATACTGGAAGACTTAGAGGGTGAGAAAGCATAGCCAACCGAGGACGCCCAGCGAACCACCGCGTTGATGGCTAGCTGGAGCCGACGTTCAGCCAAAGACGGGAGGCGGCCAGAGCAATAGATAGCCAGGTCATCGGCATAGAGGGAGCTACGAACGGATGTAGGCAGGACCGTAGCGACTGTGTTCATCACGAGTGAGAAACACAAGACGCTAAGGACACTACCCTGAGGGAAACCCTCCTCCAACGGAAAGGGGTCAGAGAGGGCAGAACCGATGCGGATGCGGAAAGAACGGGCGGACAAGAAGTTATAAATAAAGGAAGGGAGAAAGCCTACGAAACCCAGGGAGCGTAAGCAGTCGAAGACCGCGCTCCGCCGGGTAGTATCGTAGGCCTTCTGGAGGTCGAAAAAGACGGCGAGTACAAATTGACGCCGGGAGAAAGCCTCCTGCACGTCATGGCTAAGGAGAAGGAGGGGGTTGGTGGTAGACCGGAAGCGCCGGAAACCAGCCTGGGTAGCAGGGTACTGGTCACTCCCTCCAAGGTAAAGGACAGCCGCGAGGCGACCATCGCCTCCATCACCTTACAGGCACAGCATGTTAGGGAAATGGGGCGATAGTTCGACGGGAGTGAGGGGTCTTTATCGGGCTTCGGGATGGGGACGACGATGGACTCACGCCATCGGTCCGGAAATGAACCCTCCAACCAAATCCGGTTATAGAGGTCCAGTAGAAAGCTGAGAGCAGAGGGGTGGAGATGCCGTAACAAGTCATAGGGGATATTATCGGGGCCGGGGCGGAGGAGCGTCGGGGGCGGAGGGCCTCCCGAAGCTCTGTCATGTGGAAGAGGTGATTATAGGGGTCATCCCTATGAGGTGGAAATTCCGGTGGGTCGCGGCGGGAGTGGGGGAATCGGAACTGGAGATGGCTGCAAAGTGCGCCGCGAGTGCGTTCGCGACGGCCTCCGGATCGGACACGAACTCGTCATCCCCGACCCGAAGCACCGGGGGTCGAGGGGGGACACGGGTCCCCTCAAAGCTACGCACCTTGCGCCAAACAGTCGAGGGGGCAGTCGAGGAGGAGATCCCGGACACGTAACTCCGCCAGGAGGTACGCCGGGCCAGTTTCAGGACCCGACGGGCCACTGCCTTCAGGCGCTGAAATTCTATCTTCTGCTCCAGCTGGCGGGTCCGGTAGAAGCGGCGGCCGGCACGGCGCCGCTCCTGAACGGCATGGGACGCTTCGCGGCCTGGGGGAGCCAGAGGTACGGGGGATGCAACTGGCGGCAGCCGAGAGGATCTTACTCTCGAGGAAGGCGAGGGCCTCATTGACGGAGGGAAAGGCAGGAATTGATGGCGAGATCGCCGTGCCCCTCGCGTATGAGGCCCAGTCTGCTCGGGCGAACAGCCAGCGCGGGCGGACAGAGGTGGGGGGGAGGAGACTGGTCGGGGTAAGACACACTGGGAAATGGTCACTGCCGGAAGAATCCGGCAGGACCTCCCAGGTGAACTCCGTCACGATTTCGAGGGAAACCAGGGAAAGGTCGATACAGGTGAAACTGTCATGGGCCGAGTGAAGGCAGGTTGGGGAGCCATCGTTCAGAAAGGTGAACTCGAGCTCGTCCATAAGGGAGAGAAGGGTCCCGGAGAGAAAGGTGGAGCAAACGTCCCCCCAGGCCGGGTCCCGACTGTTGAAGTCCCCGAGAATCAGAAAAGGGCGGGGAAGCTGAAGAATTAGGTCACGGAGAGAATCGGGTGGAGGGCGTACGTTAGGGGAGAGGTAAAGAGAGCAGACCGTGAGCTGGCGCCCCAAGGAAAGGCGCACGGCCACAGCTTGCAGGACTGTACGGAGCGGGAGGGGGCGGAAAGGGACGGAGCGGTGCACGAAGACCGTGGCGCCCCCCATCCCCGTCCCATCGAGAGGCGGGGAAGGGAGCCCGCAGTAACCGGACACTCGAGGGAGGGAACGGGATCCCAGAATCGTCTCCTGAAGGCAGAAACACGCCGGACACCTGGAGGCCAGGAGAGAGGAGAGCTCTCGAGGCCTACCAGGAGCCCGCGGATGTTCCGTTGCAGGAGCGAGGTATAGGGAGGGGTAGGAAGGTCAGCGTAAAGGATGGTTATGGGTGGGTGGGCCGATCGGGCGGCCGGAGATTAAAGAGGGAATCGGAAAGCCCCGGAGTTCAGCGAGGGACGCCGAACGAGGGCGAAGGCGAGGGTCACCCCGACGAGGGGGGCGATGTGGAACCAGACGCCGGCAAGTCCTCCAGAAGAGGAGTCTCCCGGACGTCCGGGGGAGAGCGATGCAGAGAAGGGGATGTGAGAGGTATCCAGAATGCCCTCCCTTCACCGGAGTGCGGGGGAGGCAGGACTACGAGGGGGAGTGGAAAATAATACCTCACCCAGAGAGATGGGGCGGTCAAGCGCGGGGGCGTGCACGTCCCACCCACGCCGACCAGGCGGGCGAGTTCCCCCTCCAGTGGGTCCATCGACCGGGCCGGAGAGGGGTGTATCTCAGCCCCCACCACGAGGGCCGTCGGGGACCCCAGGGGGGAGCGTGCATAACGGTTGCGCAGTGGGGACGGTGAGGACACCGGGGCGGTAGGGCGAAGGGGGCGTTTGTGTTTGGGAGAGGAAGGTGATGCGAGGCTTATGGCTTCGAACCTTTCGGGGTCACCACTGGCGCGGAGCTTGCGGCCCCTACCCCTCCGTCGTGCGGCCCGCATGGGTGACGGCGGGTCACGATCCGGAATGGGGGTGGCCGAAGGCGCCGGTGGAGAGGGCGTAGAAGGGGCAGGGGGGGTTGCCGACGAAGCATCGGCGTTCGCGGAGGGAGCACGTGGGGACGCGCTGGTAGTACGGGAGCCGCGGTAGGAGTCCGCTGGGCGGCAGAGGATGGACTGGGAGTAGCGGACACGGTGGTGGAGGCGCGTTGGGAACCGCCGGTGAGGACGGGGTCCGGGAACGGAGAGCCTCGGCGTACGAGGCACCACGCCGGGCCTCGCAGCCACGCAACCGCTCCCGCGCCTCCCGAGCGCTGAGAAACTCTGATGAACAGAGGGCCCGAACCTCCCTTTCAAAGAGGAAGGACGGGCAAGAGCGGGATGAAGCAGGGTGTGGTCCATGGCAGTTGGTGCAGGAAGGCGGAGCAGTACAGGGCAAGGGTGGGGAGGGCCGCCGCAGCGGACACACAACGGGGCCGGCTGACGGCAGGAGCTGCTCACGTGGCCAAACTATTACACTGAAAACAGCGCGTAGGATCTGGCACGTATGGTCGTACTGAGAATTCGCATGCTCGTCTCTCACCAAAGCCCCAGAATACCGAAACGGGGGGCACCAGTGAGTCGAAAGTGAGGAGCAGGCGAGGAGAAGGGCGGTTGGGACCGCGATCTGTCGGGAAAGCGGTACACCCTCACAACACCCTGGGAGGCGAGGTCAATCTGGAGGTCTTCCACCGGGATGGGTAGAAGACGAGCAGCGTAAATTGTGCCCTGGCACTGATTGAGGCGGGGGTGGGGAGTCACCGTGATCCCGCAGCTCAGGACATCGGGGATAGCGAGCAGAGAGGAGGTTTCGGCAGAGGAACGCGACCTTATCAAAATGGAGCCATCCCTCTGAGGCGAAGGTCAAAACGCGCCGTCCCCGTCTTCCCATGTATCGCTCGAAGAGGCGTTCGTGGTTAGGGGAGGGGCTTGGAGGAGGAGGGGCGGAGGACGAGGAACTTGTCCATCGTCCTAAGGCCGAGTGAAGCCGTCTGGCCAAACACCACCGGAACTTCGAGGGGGCGAGAGAGACGAGAAAGGCGGACGGCGACGTCGGGTCCCACGTCCCCCAGGGGCCGAGGGGGCCGGGGGCGATGAGGCCCGACCGGAGTGGGAGGCGACCGGGGCCGCGGGCCTCCCACCTGAGGGCGAAAAAGCAGGTGGGTCCCTATCGGGACGTGGAATATGGGGGGATCCAGGGGTCGGGGGGTCCACTGCAGGTCCATCCGCTACTGGCGGGGGTCGGGCAGCGGCGCCACGAGCCTGGGGAAGAGAGGGAGAGGAGGTGTCGGCAAGAAGAGCAGACAGGGTGTTCGAGGGCTGCCGACTGCCCTTACCAGACCCACGGTCCAAAGAGGTAGTCAGAGGGAGGTCAGATGCACAAGCCGGGTCGTCAACGAGGTCCATTAGATTTGTAAGTGTTTCCATAGAAAATTTTTATTGTGTTTCGCGCCGGGGCCGCGGGGAACCGATTACCCGGTTATATATATATATATATATATATATATATATATATATATATATATATATCCCCCTCCCCGTGGGCGGTCTTTCTGGGGTGGATCGCCCGCGGGCTCCTGCCTCCATGTGGCGAGGGGGGTCAGCCGCGGCTGGGGGCCCTGCCGGGTCCCCCGCCCGGTTGCGAAGTGGACTTTTAGCATACCCTGCTATCCTACAACCCCCTCTTTCCTGTCTTCCCCTCTTTACCCTCTTCCTTGCCCCCTCTGTTTTTTCTGCTTTCTCTGTTCACTTCGCGCGCCCCGTGGGCTGGTCGCTGGGGGTCTCGCTCCCATGGCCGGGGCCGGACTAAGTTGGCTGGTAGGGTGCCCAGGCCTGGGACCCTGGGGGGCCTTGGTCTTTGCTGCCGGCGGGGGAGAACTTTCGACGCTGCAAGGGCCCCTTTTGAAACGGGGGTACCTACATGGGACGAGGCACCCATCCCCCGCCGGCATGCGCTTGGTCCCCTTGGGCCCCGGGTAATCGGTTCCCCGCGGCCCCGGGCGCGAAACAACAATAAAAATTTTCTTTATGGAAACACTTACAAATCTAATGGACCTCGTTGACGACCCGGCTTGTGCATCTGACCTCCCTCTGACTACCTCTTTGGACCTTGGGTCTGGTAAGGGCAGTCGGCAGCCCTCGCCCACCCAATCTGCTCTTCTTGCCGACACCTCCTCTCCCTCTCTTCCCCAGGCTCGTGGCGCCGCTGCCCGACCCCCGCCAGTGGCGGATGGACCTGCAGTGGACCCCCCGACCCCTGGATCCCCCCATATTCCACGTCCCGATAGGGACCCACCTGCTTTTTCGCCCTCAGGTGGGAAGCCCGCCGCCCCGGTCGCCTCCCACTCCGGTCGGGCCTCATCGCCCCCGGCCCCCTCGGCTCCTGAGGGACGTGGGACCCGACGTCGCCGTCCGCCTTTCTCGTCTCCCCGTCCCCTCGAAGTACCGGTGGTGTTTGGCCCGACGTCTTCGCTCGGCCTTAGGAGGGTGGACAAGTTCCTCGTCCTCCGCCCCTCCTCCTCCAAGCCCATCCCCACTAACCATGAACGTCTCTTTCGAGCGATCCATGGGGTGACGGGGACGGCTCGTTTTGACCTTCGGCCTCAGAGGGATGGCTCCATTCTGATAAGGTCGCGTTCCTCTGTCGAAACCTCTCTGCTCGCTATCCCCAATGTCCTGGGCTGCGGGATTACGGTGTCCTCCCGCCTCAATCAGTGCTAGGGCACAATTTACGCTGCTCGTCTTCTACCAATCCCGGTGGAAGACCTCCAGATTGACCTCGCCTCCCAGGGTGTTGTGAGGGTGTACCGCTTTCCCGACAGATCGCGGTCCCCAACCGCCCCTTCTCCTCGCCTGCTCCTCACTTTCGACTCACTGGTGCCCCCCGTTTCGGTATTCTGGGGCTTTGGTGAGAGACGAGCGTGCGAATTCTCAGTACGACCATACGTGCCAGATCCTATGCGCTGTTTTCAGTGCAATAGGTTGGCCACGTGAGCAGCTCCTGCCGTCAGCCGGCCCCGTTGTGTGTCCGCTGCGGCGGCCCTCCCCACCCCTTGCCCTGTACTGCTCCGCCTTCCTGCACCAACTGCCATGGACCACACCCTGCTTCATCCCGCTCTTGCCCGTCCTTCCTCTTTGAAAGGGAGGTTCGGGCCCTCTGTTCATCAGAGTTTCTCAGCGCTCGGGAGGCGCGGGAGCGGTTGCGTGGCTGCGAGGCCCGGCGTGGTGCCTCGTACGCCGAGGCTCTCCGTTCCCGGACCCCGTCCTCACCGGCGGTTCCCAACGCGCCTCCACCACCGTGTCCGCTACTCCCAGTCCATCCTCTGCCGCCCAGCGGACTCCTACCGCGGCTCCCCGTACTACCAGCGCGTCCCCACGTGCTCCCCCGCGAACGCCGATGCTTCGTCGGCAACCCCCCTGCCCCTTCTACGCCCTCTCACCGGCGCCTTCGGCCACCCCCATTCCGGATCGTGACCCGCCGTCACCCATGCGGGCCGCACGACGGAGGGGTAGGGGCCGCAAGCTCCGCGCCAGTGGTGACCCCGAAAGGTTCGAAGCCATAAGCCTCGCATCACCTTCCTCTCCCAAACACAAACGCCCCCTTCGCCCTACCGCCCCGGTGTCCTCACCGTCCCCACTGCGCAACCGTTATGCACGCTCCCCCCTGGGGTCCCCGACGGCCCTCGTGGTGGGGGCTGAGATACACCCCTCTCCGGCCCGGTCGATGGACCCACTGGAGGGGGAACTCGCCCGCCTGGTCGGCGTGGGTGGGACGTGCACGCCCCCGCGCTTGACCCGCCCCATCTCTCTGGGTGAGGTATTATTTTCCACTCCCCCTCGTAGTCCTGCCTCCCCCGCACCTCCGGTGAAGGGAGGGGCATTCTGGATACCTCTCACATCCCCTTCTCTGCATCGCTCTCCCCCGGACGTCCGGGAGACTCCTCTTTTGGAGGACTTGCCGGCGTCTGGTTCCACATCGCCCCCTCGTCGGGGTGACCCTCGCCTTCGCCCTCGTTCGGCGTCCCTCGCTGAACTGCGGGGCTTTCCGATTCCCTCTTTAATCTCCGGCCGCCCGATCGGCCCACCCACCCCATAACCATCCTTTACGCTGACCTTCCTACCCCTCCCTATACCTCGCTCCTGCAGTGGAACATCCGCGGGCTCCTGGTAGGCCTCGAGAGTCTCTCCTCTCTCCTGGCCTCCAGGTGTCTGGCGTGTTTCTGCCTTCAGGAAACGATTCTGGGATCCCGTTCCCTCCCTCGAGTGTCCGGTTACTGCGGGCTCCCTTCCCCGCCTCTCGATGGGGCGGGGAGGGGGGGCGCCGCGGTCTTCGTGCACCGCTCCATCCCTTTCCGCCCCCTCCCGCTCCATACTGTCCTGCAAGCTGTGGCCGTGCGCCTTTCCTTGGGGCGCCAGCTCACGGTCTGCTCTCTTTACCTCTCCTCTAACGTACGCCCTCCACCCGATTCTCTCCGTGACCTAATTCTTCAGCTTCCCCGCCCTTTTCTGATTCTCGGGGACTTCAACAGTCGGGACCCGGCCTGGGGGGACGTTTGCTCCACCTTTCTCTCCGGGACCCTTCTCTCCCTTATGGACGAGCTCGAGTTCACCTTTCTGAACGATGGCTCCCCAACCTGCCTTCACTCGGCCCACGACAGTTTCACCTGTATCGACCTTTCCCTGGTTTCCCTCGAAATCGTGACGGAGTTCACCTGGGAGGTCCTGCCGGATTCTTCCGGCAGTGACCATTTCCCAGTGTGTCTTACCCCGACCGTCTCCTCCCCCCCACCTCTGTCCGCCCACGCTGGCTGTTCGCCCGAGCAGACTGGGCCTCATACGCGAGGGGCACGGCGATCTCGCCATCAATTCCTGCCTTTCCCTCCGTCAGTGAGGCCCTCGCCTTCCTCGAGAGTAAGATCCTCTCGGCTGCCGCCAGTTGCATCCCCCGTACCTCTGGCTCCCCCAGGCCGCGAAGCGTCCCATGGTGGACCCAGAGTGCTCGCCGTGCCGGCCGCCGCTTCTACCGGACCCGCCAGCTGGAGCACAAGATAGAATTTCAGCGCCTGAAGGCAGTGGCCCATCGGGTCCTGAAACTGGCCCGGCGTACCTCCTGGCGGAGTTACGTGTCCGGGATCTCCTCCTCAACTGCCCCCTCGACTGTTTGGCGCAAGGTGCGTAGCTTTGAGGGGACCCGTGTCCCCCCTCGACCCCAGGTGCTTCGGGTCGGGGACGACGAGTTCGTCTCCGATCCGGAGGCCGTCGCGAACGCACTCGCGGCGCACTTCGCAGCCATCTCCAGTTCCGATTCCCCCCATTCCCGCCGCGACCCACCGGATTTTCCACCTCATAGGGATGACCCCTATAATCACCTCTTCCACATGACGGAGCTTCGTTAGGCCCTCCGGCCCCGACGCTCCTCCGCACCCGCCCCCGCCCCCGATAATATCCCCTATGACTTGTTATGGCACCTCCACCCCTCTGCTCTCAGCTTTGTACTGGACCTCTATAACCGGATTTGGTTGGAGGGTTCATTCCCGGACCGGTGGCGTGAGTCCATCGTCGTCCCCATCCCGAAGCTCGATAAAGACCCCTCACTCCCGTCGAACTATCGCCCCATTTCCCTGACATGCTGCGCCTGCAAGGTTATGGAGGCGATGGTCGCCTCGCGGCTGTCCCTTACTCTGGAGGCGAGTGACCAATACCCTGCTACCCAGGCTGGTTTCCGGCGCTTCCGGTCTACCACCGACCCCCTCCTCCTCCTTAGCCACGACGTGCAGGAGGCTTTCTCCCGGCGTCACTTTGTACTCGCCGTCTTTTTCGACCTCCAGAAGGCCTACGATACTACTCGGCGGAGCGCGGTCTTTGACTGCTTACGCTCCCTGCGTTTCGTAGGCTTTCTCCCCTCCTTTATTTATAACTTCTTGTCCGCCCGTTCTTTCCGCGTCCGCATCGGTCCTACCCTCTCTGACCGCTTTCCGTTCGAGGAGGGTGTCCTTCAGGGTAGTGTCCTTAGCGTCCTGTGTTTCTCACTTGTGATGAACACAGTCGCTATGGTCCTGCCTACTTCCGTTCGTAGCTCCCTCTATGCCGATGACCTGGCTATCTATTGCTCTGGCCGCCTCCCTTCTTTGGCTGAACGTCGACTCCAGCTAGCCATCAACGCGGTGGTTCGCTGGGCGTCCTCGGTTGGCTGTGCTTTCTCACCCTCTAAGTCTTCCAGTATGCTTTTCCGTCTGCGCCTCCGTCTGTCGCATACCTTCGCCCTTACCCTTGCCGGCACTCCTCTTCCCCTCGTCCCATCCATTCGATTCCTGGGTATGACCCTCGACGAATTTTTCGGTTGGGTTCCACACCTTAGGCGGTTGCGGCAATCATCTCGCCGCACCCTCTCCCTTTTGAGTCACCTGTCTCACATGACCTGGGGGGCGGACAGGCGTACTCTGCTGCGCCTGTACACCTCCCTGGTGCAATCCCGCATCGACTACGGCTGTGTGGTCTACAGCTCCACCTCCTCTTCGGCACTCCGTATGCTGGATCCTCTTCTCCACCGTGGCCTTCGCCTGGCGTCGGGTGCCTTCCGCTCGTCCCCTGTCGCTAGTCTTCAGGTGGACTGCGGACACCCCCCCCCCCCTGCCCCTTCGCCGGGGCCTTCTCATGGCGAAGTGTTACCTTCGCATCTGCCGCCTCCCGAGGTCCCTACTCTTCTCCGCGATCTCCCAGGCGCTACCCCGGCCTGACACGTGGCATTTCGCTGCCTCCCTGGCCGACATCTTTTCGTCCCTGGGCATCCCCCCACCCTCTATTCTGCCGTTCTCCTTCGACCTGTCGCCCCCCTGGCTGACCACCCCTATCTGCCGCTGCCAGGCGCTCCGTGGCCTGCGTAAGGAGTCTCCTCCTACCGTCCTCCGGTCTTCTTTTCTGGCCCATCTTCCCCTACACTCGGACGATGTTCCCGTCTACACCGACGGCTCGCGCTCCCCTGCAGGTGTCGCGGCCGCCGTCTTCTCTCCGTCGCTGTCACCTACCTCCCGGGGTATCCCCCTGCCGGTTCAGGCCTCCATCTTTTCCGCAGAGCTCTTTGCCCTTCTGGAAGCCCTCCGTCTGGTATCGTGTTTTTCGCGGTCTTCCTGTACCATCTTTTCGCACTCGCTGAGCGCCCTTCAAGCGCTCGAGCGCTATGATTCTCCGGACCCCCTCGTACGCATTATTCAACAGGAGTACCATGTCCTGCACACCATTCACAGGATCCGGGTCACCTTCTGCTGGGTTCCTGCCCATGTCGGTGTTTCCGGTAATGAGGCGGCTGACCGCACAGCCCGGTCCGCCGCCTCGACGCCTCGACGCCTCCCCTCCCCCGCCCGCTCCCTTCTCTGACTATGTGCAGGTCTTTCGGTCCCTCTACAACCGCATATGGCAGCAGTCCTGGGACGATGCCACTGGAAATAAACTCTGGTCCATCCGCCCCCGCCTGTCATATTGGGCGTCCTCTTTCCACCGCTCCCGACACAGAGAGGTCGTCCTTGCGCGGCTTCGCATCGGCCATACGCGCCTCACGCACGGCTATCTTATGTCCCGGCAGGAGGCTCCTTGTTGCGCCTCCTGCCAGTCGCCCCTCACCGTCTTTCACATCCTTGTGGAATGCCCCACCCTGTCGTCAGTACGTCGTCGCGCCTTCCCATTCCTCTCTGATTTCCCCCTCCCCGATCGTTTACATCTTATGCTCGCTGAGAGCCCTCTCTTCTCGCTTGACCGTCTTTTCCTTTTCCTCTCCCAATCTCGCCTCCTCTCTGAGCTTTAGGTGACTTCTCACCCGTCGTCTGTGGTCCTCCCACTTCTAGTGCCTTTCCCCCGTCTCCGTTTCTCTCTCTCATATTCTGCTTCGCCATGATATCCGCTAGCGTATAGCGGGAAATGGCGGTAAACGCCCCAATACAAAAAAAATATATATATATTTATTGAAATTACGCTGCAATGAAAATGTAATGATGTGTAATGATTCATTACAGACCTTTCATTACCATTATCATTACCATTATTGCCTCAAAATTTCTTTCATTACATTATCATTACAAGAGATTTGTAATTAATTATAATTAATTACAATTACCATTACAATGATAATGACCCCATGTCTGTCATGTAACAACTCAAAAACTTGGTATGGGTATCAAATGTTGATGGAGCAAATTCCAAAAGTCATTCATGATGGTATGGACAGCATAAGCAGAATTATCTTTAATTATACTCCTGCTAAGTAAATTTCGAGGGCTCATACTGGATTCCCCCTGTCCATTCATTCATCCACTCATCACACTTTTGTGTCTGTGCCATAACTTTTGAACTGCTTAACATAAATTGATGAAACTTTATGCACACATGAATCATCACAAATGATGTGTTTTCAGTAAGAATCAGGGTCCTTGCATCAAAGGTATAGCTATAAGCAGGGGCATTGATGTCACAATGATGTTTTTTTTATTCTTGATTTTTGCTTATTTTATCTTGACATGTTTTGAAGTGTAGTATATGGTTAAGTGTATATTTAAAGTTTTGGATCATATTTAACATATCTTTCATACCTTCTCTTAGGATGAATTTCATACTCGCCTGCGATTTACCCGGAGAGGTTTGGTGGCAATGGCTAATGCTGGTCCTAATGACAATGGATCCCAATTCTTTCTGACGCTCGGAGCTTGCCCCGAACTTCAGAATAAACACACAGTATTTGGTAAAGTTGCAGGAAATACCATTTATAATTTGCCAAGATTCGAAGAAGGTGATATTGGTAAGGTGCGTATTTTTTATATATATATATATATATATAAGTGTGTGTGTGTGTGTGCTCAGAAAATAAGTTTACACAGGGTATAATTTCGTAACTAAAGGACCTATATTATGTTTGTATCAGGTGAATTTGTTAATCATTGTTGGCAACACTGCATGTCGATTCAGCTGCCATCTAGTGTACATTGGTTATACGAGTCAGTTGAACATGGTGGTTCAACTGGAACAGTTTCCTGTCATTTCTGCAACGATATTTTGAGTCTGTCAGTGGTCAAGACTTTCTCAAGCGCATTATCACAGGAGATGAGACATGGGTTCATCACCATACTCCGGAAACAAAATGTGCCAGCATGGAATGGAAACACCCTGTGACCAAAGAAGTTCAAGATTGTGAGATCCACTGGCGAAGTGATGGTTACCATGTTTTGGGATCACAAAAGGCATTTTGCTCACAGACTTTGTGCAAAAAGGCACAACAATCAATGCAGCTACATGTTGTTCAACACTGGAATGTTTATGAGTGGCCATTAAACGTAAACATCCTGGACTGCTCCATAGGGCAGGGCACCATTCCAGTTGAGCCACCATGTTCAACTGACTCATATAACCAATGTATGGTAGATGGCAGCCAAATCAACATGTATTGTTGCCAACAATGATTAACAAATTCACCTGATACAAACATAATCAATGTGTAGGTCCTTTAGTTACGAAATTATACACTGTGTAAACTTATTTTCTGACCGCCCCTCATGTGTATATATATATATATATATATATATATATATATATATATATATATATATATATCACCCCGCAAGGGGGTTCTAAGCTCATGCTCTTTGTGCTCGTTTGTACATGCTTGTTTCTGGAGGTTTCACATGCGTCCTCCCAGCCCTAGCACCCAAGGATGATGGGGCTCGACCCTGCAGTCCTTGTCATCCTTGGTCTTTTTCACTTCAACTGCCCCCTCCACCCTTTCTTTTTCCTCTCTCTTTCCTCTCACTTTTTCTTTGTTTTTCTGCCGAGATATGAACTTAAAAAAAAAAAAATATATATATATATATATATCAGTGGCGTGCGGTCCATGGAAGCAAGGGAAGCAATGCTTCCCTATTCAAAGAAAGAAGAAAATGCTGTATTATACTTTAAAGTTTAAACAGTTCAATATGTGTTAATAATTTGTACAAAATCATTTTATTATACTATTTATAGCATTTGATTGGTAATCAGGTGGATACATAGTATATACATTGGTTGCCATTCGTGCAGGAACCTTTAAGAAAGCCAACGCCAAAAATCTCGAGTTGGACAACAATTGACGAAATGCATCCTTTTTCCCAATGACTTTCGCTTTTTTTTTACTGTTACAAATTTTCTTTCCATCCTAAAAACTCATTTAATGTTTAATAATGTAGTATTTATTGAATACAACAAGTTTCATATATAGTTTTTCTACTAAAAAATTCCATGGCCATGTTAAGCAAAAAAGAATATATATATATTTATCGTTATTTTATCCTTCCCTATGTCAAAAAGGAAGCAATTTAGATTTCGCTGTCCAGATCTTATAGTTAATTTTCTTGAAATATCTGGCAACTTATACGTGCTGTCTGCTGTCATTCTCTCATTTAAAGCGAATACATAACTACGCTAGGAATGCGCAAGGGGAAGAAAGGCTTGCAAGTTTAGCTTTAATCTCAATTGAGAAAAAGCTTCTTAAGGATATGAAAACCGATGCCTTTTACGAAGAAATAATAGATATATTTAATAAAAAAGAAAGAAGAATAGAATTAACCTATAAGTAAAGTAAGTAGATGATTATGTGTGTTTTGTTTTTATTATATACAAGTATTTTAAAGTTTTATTTTTATTTTATACAGGGTGTCCCAGAATTAACTATTTCAATGAAATCGGACAAATTTTTTAAAAACACACTTTTATTTATGTTTATCATGTTTAATATGTGTTAAAAATGTATAAATTTCTAAATTTTTTTCATAATTTTATTTTCATAATTTTTTTCATAGTTTTTCATAGTTTTATTTTCATTCTCTTTCAGAACCCTATTAATAATGAATACACAAGAACGCATCTTTGTTGTAACATCCCGTATCAAAGGAATGCAATGTAATGAAATCGGAGAAAAATTTACAAGAAGATTCCACAGAACCGGTCCTACAAACAAAGCGATTCGTGAACTTGTGAACAAATTTAAAAGAACTGGATCCGTACACGATGAGGTGGGAAGAGGACGCCCAAGGACAGCACGTAACAGTACCGAACAGGTACGACAATTGTTTGAGGATGAACCAACAACTTCGGTTAGGGAGGCCAGTCGAAGACTCAACATATCCAAGACAACAGTTCATAGAATCTTGCGTTCGACACTGATGAAAAAGGCTTATCACATTCAAGTACTGCATGCCCTAAATGAAGAGGATTATCCAAATTGAGCCGCAAGATGTGCAGAAATTGTGGATCAAATTGAAAATGAAAGTTTATTGGATAACATCTTATTCAGTGATGAGGCGACTTTCCACACGTGTGGTAAAGTCAATCGACACAACTGTCATATCTGGTCCAATGAAAGACCGTCTGAAGTCATAGAATGGCAAAGAGACTCTCCAAAAGTTAACGTGTGGCTTGGAATGACCAAATCCAAAATTTATGGCCCATTCTTCTTTGTGGAAGCAACTGTAACAGGTACCGTCTACCTTGATATGCTTCAGCAGTTTCTCGAACCACAGCTTCTTGATGATGGCATTCTTGATAATGTTGTGTTTCAACAAGATGGAGCACCATGTCATTATGCTCTAATTGTTCGAGAATACCTCAACAGACACCTTCCGAATCGGTGGATTGGACGTGGAGGACCTCGACCTTGGCCTCCGCGTTCTCCGGATTTGACACCCCTGGATTTCTTTGCATGGGGTTTCATAAAAACAAAGGTTTATCGCCAAAAGATCAATAGTTTAGCTGAACTTAAAGAACGCATCCAGTTGGCAGTGCGGGAGATAACACCTGAAATGCTTCAAAATGTGTTTCGCAGCGCTGAGGATAGATTTGAAATTTGCAGAGATACAGACGGTGCACATGTTGAAACTTCTCAATAAAGTTTTGACTTATGATTTATAAATCTATTTGTTTTTGTATCATAATTTAGTAATAAACACAAAATTATGTCAGTTTTTATTAAATTTGTCCAATTTCATTGAAATAGATAGTTAATTCTGGGACACCCTGTATAATCTTTGTTGTTTTTGCTTGAATTGCTTCCCCTTGACGAAAAATCACCGCATGCCACTGATATATAAATATATATATTTATAAAAAAATATGCTCCGAAATCACAGCCAAAAGGAAAGAGGAGCTGGCTAGAAAGGCAAAAGAGAAGACTATTCCGCAAAAGAAAGAGAGTGGAGGCGAAGTTAGGAAACTGCGGAGATAATGGCAGGAAAATAATAAAAGAAAAACTGGAGGGTATCGATAGGGAAATACAAGCCCTGATTAAGGACCATACAGAGAGGGAAGAGGAAAAGGCGGTAGAAGCAATAAAGGAAAATCCAAAATACTTCTATAGCTATGCAAAAAGGAAAACAAAAACGCGCGCCGCTATTGGGCCCTTAAGGATGGGAAATAATGAACTAACCGATGATCCAAAAGAAATATCTGATACATTGAGAGCTCAATATGAATCAGTTTTCAGTACCCCAAAAAGTGACAAAGCGATACCTGACATAAATGCATTCTTTGAAGAGGAATTGCAAGGAGAGTATATAATAGGGGTGTGCCGGATAGTATTTTTTACTATCCGGCCGGATACCGGATAGCCGGATAATAAAAAAAAATATCCGGCCGGATACCGGATAATATCATTCAAATAATTCATAATTTTTTATATATTATTATTTAGCTATTACTTGACTAATTGACTATACTATCAAATTTTAATCACTATTTGATGTAAATTATAGCTATCTTTCAATAACTTTACTAATTACCTATATTTTATCCTTTTCAGGATTGTTTCATTGCCTAAATCATATAGCTATATAGCTAGTTAGTATTAGTTATAGGCTTACAGCAATATTTTAACATTATTTACCCCCTAAAATGGCTAGTTTTATTTGGAAAATATTTACAATACATGAGACTAATCCAACGATAGCTATTTGCTCCCTATGTTCCAAACAGATTAAAAGGGGATCAGAGAAATTGGGTGCTAGGTGCTATAGCACAAAACCTTTGCACAATCATGCAAAGATGCTGCATTCAAAAGAATATAAAGAAGTGTCTCAACTTAACAAATCATCTGAAAATCAAAATCAACCTATAGCGACCACCTCAATGGCTCCAAAGGAGAAAAAATTAGTTGCCATGGAAAAGCAACTCACGTTAGAAGAAAGTTTTTCCTTTAAGAAATTATGGGATATAAATGACTCAAAAGCTCAAGCTTTACATAAAAAGATAGGATTAATGATGGCACTGGACAACCATCCTTTTAGTTTAGTTGAACAAGATGGCTTTATAGGACTGATGGCCCATGTACAGCCAAGGTATTTGCTACCAAATCGAACATATTTTTCAGAAAAAGTCATACCCAAAATCTATGAAGAACTCAAAGAAATTGTTATGACTAAATTGAAAGAAGGGAAATACATTAGCTTCACTTCCGATATTTGGACCTGCTCTTCTTCAAATGAATCATTCATTTCCTTGTCAGGTCATTGGATCATGAATGACTACACTCATTGTAATGCAGTATTGCATTCAGCTCATTTTTCAGGATCACATACAGGAATTAATATAGCGGACAAATTGCAATCTATGTGGCAATCATGGAATATTGACAGATCAAGGCGTAATATATTGGTCAGAGATGGAGCTTCTAACATAGCTTTGGGATGTGACCTTGCGGAAATACCTTCTGTTCACTGTTCAATTCATTTGCTACAGCTAGTGGTGAATGATGCATTAATGGCTCAATGATCTATAAAAGATCTTTTGGCAAAGTGTCGACGTTTAGTGACACATTTTAACCACTCCCCACTGGCTACTTCTGAATTTAAAGCTCTCCAAACACAACAGGGTCATGTTCCTCTTCTATTGGTACAAGATGTTTTAACGTGCTGGAACTCATCTTATTTGATGCTAGAACGTATGGTTAAGTTGAAAAAATCAGTTCAAATATACCTTGCTGATCATAGTGAATTACTTGTTATTTCATCTAATGAGTGGTACTTGATTGAAAATCTTTTAAAGCTTTTACAGCCATTTTTTAAACTCACCCAAGAAATGAGTACAGAATATAGTTTACTCTCTACTGTTATCCCAAACATGTGCGCGCTTGAAAGGTTTCTTTCAAAAATTGGCCAGGATGATCAAGGAGTCCAAACTACAAAAGATGAACTGTTGAAGTCATTGCGGTCACGATTTTTTGCCAATGAAAGCAATGAAAAAAGAAAGTGTCTAAATGTCTTAACAAATCGGAAGTATGCTCTAGCAACTGTCATTGATCCACGACTTAAATTTTTTTTTTCAAAGATCAACAAAAGGAAAATATTAAGACATGGTTAATTGAAGAAATAAATGAAATAAACAACCTAGAGAAAATTAGAGATAAATATTTTGAAGAACAGGCTCACAGCAGCGACGATTCTAATTCTTCTTCCTCCTCAACAGGAAGAAAAAGGCAAAGTTTGATGATGATCCACTCTCTGCTTGTTTCAGGGAACTAACACAAGAAAATTCAGAAAAGATACCTGGTGAGAAAAAGTTTAAAAAAAGCCGTAAGATGGCTTCATTCGCAGAAATAGCAGAGGAAATTGAGCAATATGCAAAAAAAACCATATCAGACAGACGACTATCTCCACTTGAAATTTGGAAAAATGAAGAATCCTTTCCATCTCTCAAGAAAATTGCTCTAAAATGGCTAGTGACACAAGCATCTTCAGTTTTCTCAGAAAGAATGTTTTCCGAATACGGAAATATTTTTGAAGAAAAAAGAAGTACTTTGCTACCAAAGTGAGGGGAGATGCTTCTTTTTATCCATCACAATGGACGAAAATTTGATTTAAACTTGTGAATCTAGTGTCTTGAACATAGTATTAATTTTTATTGTTTAATGTGAGTTTTTACTTTTTAAGGTTTTGCTATTTTAATAATTTCACTTACCTTACTGGTATATTTGATTAGGCTATATGTTTTATTTTTATATCTCAAATCTTAATAAAAGGTTTCGCTAATTCATATTTTTTCATATTGTAATTTGCAATATATATAAAAATAAAAAATAAAAATAAAAATTAAAAAGTAAGGGAAGCTGGGATCTTAGCTATGCGTCACACTTTTAGCTGGACCAAACATTTTGCCTTTTTAGCAGTGTTAATATAGTTACATACTAGTAGTGGTACATGCTTATTTATCAATTATTTTAATTTTAGATTTTTGTACAACTATATTCAACTTTTGCTAGCTAAAGGCTATGCAAGCTAAGATTGGAAAGGGGCGGGCCCAGATGGTATTCCCATTACAAAAAAGACTATCATAAATATCCGGCTATCCGGCCGGATACAGGATACCGGATAATAGCTGTTATCCGGCCGGATAGTGGTATCCGGCACAGCCCTAGTATATAACAGACTTTGAGTTTACACCAGAAGATGTAGCGAGAGCTATAGAACAAATGAAACTACATTCAGCTGCAGGTCCGGACAATTGGAACGCATTATTGATTAAAAACTGTAAAAATGAAATAGTTACACCTTTATACTGGATATGGAGAAGATCCTAGACACTGGGGAAATACCGAGCATCTTGAAAAGAGCAAACATTGTCCCTATATATAAAGGAGGGGACAGATCTCAAGCAAAGAACTATAGACCAGTGTCATTGATGTCCCACCTCACCAAAGTATTTGAAAGAATAGTTAGAGAGAAAATTTATGATTTCCTGGCGACACGGGAAAGATTCAATGAAAATCAGCATGGATTCCGCTCAGGTAGATCATGCCTATCACAACTAATAGAGCACTACAACAATATCCTAGATGCATTGGAAGGCAATGACAACTACGATGTTATATACACAGATTTTGCTAAAGCTTTCGATAAATGTGACCATGGTATAATAGGACATAAAATTAAAGACATGGGAATAACAGGCAAAGTGGGAAAATGGATCTACAACTTCCTTAGTGATCGTCTGCAGGTCGTCAAAATTCAAGGTATATCATCATCAGAATCGGAAGTACGCAGCTCAGTACCACAAGGGACAGTACTGGCCCCACTCCTGTTCATTATCATGCTAACAGACATAGACAGCGGAGTAAACAGCAATAGTATAGTGACATCCTTTGCAGACAATACAAAGATCAGCAGAAAAATCAGCGATGTACATGACGTGGAGGCCTTGCAGAGGGACACGAACAAAATATACAAATGGTCAGAAGACAACAACATGTCATTCAATGCCGAGAAATTTCAACTCTTGAGATATGGTAGAAAAGAAGAACTTAAACAGACTGCATATTATGCTCCAGATAGACAGGAAATTCAGAGAAGCATGAAAGCGATTGATCTCGGGATAATAATGACAGATGATGCGAAATTTGAAACACAAAATCAGATAGCGATAAATAAAGCAAAAAGAGTCGCCAGACAGGTTCTAAGAACGTTCAAGAGAAGGGACAGGACAGTAATGATTCCCCTGCTAAAAACACTGATTATACCAAAACTTGAATACTGCTCAGTTTGACGTCCCCATATAAAAAGGAAGAAACTAATAAACTAGAAGAAACGCAAAGGCATTTCACAGCCAAGATTGATGGCTGCAAAGAACTCAACTACTGGGAAAGACTACGTAAACTAAATCTGTACTCACTGGAAAGAAGAAGAGAGAGGTACATCATAATCTACATATGGAAAATGATCGAAAAACTGGTACCAAACCTAAAACTAAACCCAATTACCATTCAAACAACACTGGAAAATAGGAAAGGCAGAATGTGTAGTGTTCCCAAATTAAAAGCACGATAAGGGACCTCCTCAACCCTGAAGGAAAATAGCTTGGTTGTCAGGGGGCCAAGACTTTTCAACCAGCTTCCTAAGGACCTAAGAAACGTAACGGGGGGTCAAAGTTGAAGTCTTCAAGAAAAGACTGGATGCCTGGCTCAGGACAGTACCAGATGAGCCGGGCGTGCCTGGCTATGTACGGTGGAGAGCGCAAGAAAGTAACTCGCTCGTCCACCAGGCCAGACCTAGAGGCGGGGCCACCAGCTTGACCTCCGTGTGAAGAGAGACCAACACACGAAACAACATAAGGTAAGGTTCATAAGGTTTATATGATAAACACAGACCGTGCATGGAACAAGGAACTCTTCTGGGATAATTAAATCCACTATAGTCTGAATAAGTGATGGTAAATGACAAATACTCAGGGAACCATTCTGAGTTCATTCCCATATATATATATATATATATATATATATATATATATATATATATATATATATATGTGTGTGTGTATATATATATCAAAAGTAGCCTTATATTAATATCAGGTCATCCCATAAGTAATGTCGTTTTTTAGATCTGAATTTGAAGGACAAAAAAAAACTTAACTGAAACTTTTTAATCTATTATATAATTATATTTTCCATCGGAATCAATGACACTCTTGCCAATGTCCTACAAGCTTTTCAATGCCATGTTTATAAAATTCAGTCAGTTTTGAGGCAAAAAATGTACAAACACTGGTGTGCAGGTCATCTAAAGAAGTATACTGTTTCTCGTCAAGATAGTTTTGCAGACTCCTGAAGAGATGATAATCTGAAGGCGCAAGGTCTGGAGGATGTGGAAGTTTTTCCCACCCAAGATCCTCAATTTTTGCAGAAGTGATCCGAGCGGTATGAGGATGTGTGTTGTGGTGGAACACAATTCCTTTCCGATTAACCAAAGAAGGTCTCTTTTCTTTTAGTGCAGTGTTCAATCAATTCAATTGTTGACAGTAGACTTGAGCGGTGATTGTTTGGTTGTGTGGTAACCAAACACTAAGCAACACCTTCCGAGGGTGAAGATTTGGTTTTGGCTGTGGTGTCGCTGGTTCTCCAGCACAAACCCATCGATGGCGCTTAACATTCTAGTACAGTATCCACTTTTCATCAACAGTCACTAAACAGTGCAAAAACGGATCTTGGAGTTCACGGGAATGAAGAGCTGTGCTAATGTTTACCCACACCCTCAGATTGTCGACCGACAATTCATGTGGCACCCATTTTCCTAACTTAGGCACTTTCCTGAGTTGTTGCAAATGTCGATGGATGGTGGACGGGGATGAATTGAGTTTCTGGGCCAATTCTTTGACAGTTGTTGAACAGTCTTCTTCAAGTGCAGCTAACAGCAGGTCATCATCAAACTCAGCAGGGCATCCAGAGCGTGCTGCATCTGTCAAACAGCAGTCGCCATTCCTAAACTTTTGAAACCATCTTTGACATTTCCTCACATGCAGAATATCATTGCCATAAATGTCCTGAATGTTTCGCGTTGCTTCAGTAGCACTATTCCCTTTTTTGAACTCGTAAAGCATTATATGCCTGATATGCTCTTCTGATACCACCATGTTTATGAGGAGTTCACATGAAGGAAAACACACACCTTCACTGGTCAGGGTCTGTAAAGTATGTAGCGAAACACGATAGATCTCCTCTTAGATATAACCTTCGGAAAATTTATGCTTAAACTGAGTAGGACTAGTTTAAACTTAATCTATCATAAAAAACATTACTTATGGGATGACCTGATAATAAGGTTTTAAAGGTACAAGACTTAGTTCAGTGTAAAGAAAGCTTGTTAATCTAGTTTTTTATTAATCTTTTCATAAAATAAATTAAACCCTGTTAAACCTGATGGCCAGTTAAAGGAAGTCTAATTCTTATGTTATCATGGACTATTTCATGGCTTTCCATTATGTTAATGAGGATAAGCGATGTTTGGTCTGTTCAATTATTGGAAGGGTGACTGTCCCTTGCATTTAGATAATCTAGCGACCGTTAGATGGTTGGATCTTGTTTGAAGCTCCAGACCCCAACTGTCACATGACTTGTCATCACGAAGGAGGGTAAACAACCCAAATTATTGTGATTATTATGTTGTTTTCATAGAGCTAAAATATTTTATTCCCCAGAACTATTCGCATGTAAAATTAATAAAAATTTATATTTTACCTAGAGAGTACCTTTATTCCTTAGAATTTTTATTTTAATATACATAGTCTGCTTTTTGCACTGATTCATTTAAAATAGCAATTTTGTAATGTATGGTCCAAAGACGTAAGTTTTATAATGTTTGCCATTTCTCATTTTTAGCATACATTTGTAAAAGGAAATAAAGATGACAAAGCCATTATAAGGTTATTGTACATTTACAAGCACTTTATAAGGGGTATAACAAAATTCTTCACCGGTTTTGGGAATTAAATTGATTGATAAATTAAAAAAACTACAAACCTCATTAACGACCAATATTCTTTCCTTTTGTCTCCAACATCAACTTAACATGATTTTGAAAGGAATGCAGGACTCGACCAAACAACTTTTTGTCGATCTCGATGATTTCAAAGCCTCTATGAGGACTGGCCAACATTTCTCCTAAATTTGGGTCTTGGCTTCTTTGAATATTGCAGAGAGCTACTTCAGGTTATTGTTTGACAGTTGCACCTAGATTTTCACACGGATTTAAGTCAGGCAAGTTTTCAGGCCATTGTCTGAGTTTAACTTAACAAAAATTGCCAAAATTATATCATCTCTCAAAACTAGAGAAAAATCTTCCAAAACCAATAAAGAATTTTGTTACACCCTTTTATTAGTTCAACTTTAAATGCAGTTAATAGTTTTGTTTTATTTTTATTGTTATCCCTCCAGCATGACAGACCCGAATATCCTCATAAAATCATTTCCACCGAAGTTCTGAATAACCCTTTTCCTGACATCGTTCCACGAGAAACAGTAAATATTGAAAATGAGGTTTCAAGAGAATCCAGAAAGAAGAAAAAAGGTACGAAGTAAGTAAATTGCTCAGAAGTTCCAGCATATTGATTAGAAAAGCACAAAATGTTATTGAAAGTTCTCTTAAATTCATGGTCTAAAATTGTGTTTTGGGGGCTCCATACTATACTTCATATTTTTTAAAATTTTTAAATATTAGTACTGGAAAGGGTATTTTCATTGTGAAATTTCTTATATATATAAAGGGTGTCCCAGAAGTCTTGGATGAGATTTTATTTGGCTATAACTTTTTTGTTTGGTGATCAAATAAAAAAAGGTTTGCAACACTTGAAAATATATTTATTGCAATTTTAATTACAAACTTAATATCTGGTGAAAATTTTCATTTTCATTGCGTAAATCTAAAATTGCATTAGCATATGTTATCCGACTCTGATGATCTTGTAGTTTAATTTCTTGAGCATTTGAATTTTGTACGGGTAAAGATTGATATCTTCTTAAAATTTGATGTAAGGAACTTCTTGAAATGTTTAATTTCTGGCTGCGTCGTCGGACTGATGTGGATTTTCGTCAACACTTTCATGAACCATCTCAACCCGAGTTGGACTTCAGCTTGTCCGAAGATGCCCAGTCCATGGCTCATCTCCCTGACCCTTTCCCATACGAAATTTAGCGACGTACCGTCGAATAGCTCAGACAGAAGGAGCAGAATGTGTGTTGAATTTTAATAAAAAAGCTCTTTGACAGGCAACGATGGAAGAGTTGTTTGTCAAATAAAGTTCCAAAATAACCACTCTTTGTTGCATTGTCCAGGATTCCATTTTCATTAATCGTAGCAAGGGTACTTTAATTGAAAAATAAAAATAAATAAATTAATCAAAAGAGAAAAAAGTTATAGCCAAATTAAACCTCTCCCCCTCCAAGATTTCTGGGACACCCTGTACAAAGTGGAAGAAAAGTCTTTAAGGATTTTTTTACATAAAACTATTTAATTAACAACATTATACAGATAAGTGTTCATATTATGAAACAAATCAAACAAAAAGTCCATAAGAATTTTATTCATACAAATATTTTGTTCAATTGTAATTTAATCTTCAAAGCATTCTCCATCTGCTATGATACATTTGTGGATTCTCTCTGTGAAACTCTTCATTGTTCTTTTGAACATATCGTGTGAGATCCTTTTCAGTTCATCTATTCTGTGGCCAAGGGCATTCACATTTGGATAGATGAAACCAGGAGTGTAGAATTTGTCATGCAAATAAGCCCAAAGCCAGAAATCACATGAGGTTAAATCAGGTGATCTGGCTGGCCACTCGATGGGACTTCGCCGCCCAAGCCATTTTCCTTTAAGGTTGATATCCAGAATCTCACAGGCAGCTGCAGAGTAATATGGCGAAGTTCCATCATCATATTGATAAAGCCACTTTCTGCCAACACAATTAGTAAACTGTAGCAAAACTTTCTCAGTACATACCTCGTAATAACGTTTTGCATCCATCGTATCTTTCGATATGTCAAAGGAAACGAGTCCTGAATAACCAGTGCAAGCCCAGATTGTTAGTGCAGCCGTTTCAACAGGTTTACCCAATTGTATTTTGGGATTTTTTTTCGCCCACTAGTGAATGTTGTGTTTGTTTCCTTTACTCATGAAACTGAAGATGCATTCATCTGAAAATCTGATCTTTCGAAGGAAATCTGGATCAATGTTGAACTTTTGTTTCATTGTTTCAACAGACTGCAGCCATCTATCAGAATCATCGTTGTATATAAGCTGAGAGTAAATGGGTTTGTAATCATGGTACCCTTGTGATTTCAATACTTTTGCTAGTGAAAATTTGGAAATACCAATTCCTTTGCGACTTTTCTCATTGAAGTTGTTGAATCGACTTGAAAACTGGTGAGAACATTTTCTTTGTTGTCTCCTGTTGCCGTTACTGGCCTTCTGCTTCTCTGACAATCTTTTACCAGGCCCCCTGTTTCCAAAAAATTGAGCTTCCAGTAACAAAGAGTGGTTGCATTTAATGATGGTTTATTATGTTTCTTGAAATAAACATAAACTTTCTTCACAATTATTATAAGAAATAACCCACGATATAAGATACAATTTTTCTTCATTGCTGTATTCCATCCTTACTGACATGCAAAGGTGGGCAGGACCGAGTTCCAAAAGGACCAAATTCCAGGAACTCGGTCCCTTTTAAGGACCGTGAGCGGGAATGTCGGTCCTTTTCTCAGTGAGGACCAAAATGAGGAGCGACGGTCCATTTTTAAGCAATTCCGGATGGTCCGGTCCGGACGGTCTTTTTTAGTGATTTTAGTGTGTTTAGTGATTATTGGAAATTCTAAAGAAGATAGAAATTCAAGCATTTAACTTAATAACTTTTTTTCATCATTTATGTATTGTATTAATTATAATTTACGTTAATAAAACTAAAGATTTCTGGTGTCTTTAATTTCATTTTTCATTTTAATAAAATTTTTCACTTATATTATATATAAGGACCGAGGACCGAGTCGTTCCTAGGTCCTATCTTCAGAAAGGACCGTGACCGGGACCGTTGGTCCAGTTTGAGGCAAGGACCGGGACCGTTGGTCCTTTTTGAGGCCTGGGTGCCCACCTTTGCTGACATGGCCCTGACTGGGGTAGTGCCTAGGGCCTTCCTGTTCTAGCCTAGGGTCATTCCTCGCCTTGTATAGTTGCTTTGAAAGTATTGAATTGAATTGAATAAAATAACCTTTATTAATAATAAAACAAATACATTGGTTTTACAATTTATGATGACATAAATATAAGGTTGTAACATATATTCTGCTAGATTTTTTAGTTCATTCAGAACAAAAATTAAATGACTTGTAAGGACAAATTTGCTCGAATTTTTAGTTTATTCACAACAAAAATTAAATGACATAATGACAAATTAATCATCAATATAATTCACTTCTTTTTCTATAACCTCCTCCCACCTGTATAAAAGTTTTTTTATGTCACGTTCGAAGAAATCCCTTGGTTTCGAGTTAAAAAAAGCGATCACTTCGTTTTTGATAGCTTCCCTGGATTGCAACTTTTGTCCATCTATGTGGTGTTGCAGACTTCTGAATAAATAGTAGTTTGAAGGTGCGATGTCCGGAGAATAAGGTGGATGAGTTACAAGGAAAAGAAGTACCTCAAAAGGCCTTGCGGCCCATACTGAGCCTTGAGGCATTCGAGCAGTGTGAGGGCACGCGTTGTCCTGGTGGAATAGAACACCTCTGCGATTAATTAATGCAGGACGTTTTTCTTGTAATGCCATCTTCAATCATTGGAGTTGTTGGCAGTAGACTTCAGCTGTGATTGTTTGGTTATCTGGCAGAAGCTCAAAATGAATAATTCCTTGCATATCCCACCAAACGCATAGCAAAATTTTCTTTGGATGGGGTCCATTCCTTGGCTGAGGTTCAGGCTTTGTTTCATGGCTAAGCCACTGATGTTGACGCTTAATATTGTTATAGAGGACCCATTTTTCATCCCCAGTGACGATGGAACTCGTACAGCATCACATGTCGAATATGTTCTTTCGTGGGCTCCATGTTTTTTCAATTACTGTAATATTGCAGGGGTGGTGTTGTAACTGTATGAAAAGCACCAGAGAAAATATTCATTAGCCTAATCCTACACTAGCTTAAGTCATTCTGTATCGTGATAAAACATGTGCGAACCTGTTGCTGCGTGTATTTTGCAACATTTCTAAAGCTATTTCACATTATCTTGAGGTTATTCTATTATCTATCGTCCATTTTCTAATTGAGCAGAATTTGTTACAACCTGATAATTGTGAAGCTGGACTATTTATTTTATTTAATTTGGCCGTTAAGCTTTAGGCTTTAGATGGTTCTTATTAAAAATAAAACATAGTTATTATTAATAATAAAATAAACAAGTATTATTAATTAATAATAAATAAAGAAATAAATAATTATACAAGTATTATCAATAGTTGAAATATGTATTAATCTTAAATTATCAAAATCGATATGACATTATTGAAGGTATTATACCAATACCATACAAAGAAATTAATATTATACATGAGGGATAAGAACTAAACAATCACAAGATCACAAGTAATGTGTCTTTAGTCCTAGATTACAGGGCTGTGGAGTCGGTGATAAAATTTGCCGACTCCAAAAATTTTAACATTCTGACTCCGACTCCAGAAATCTGACGTGTATGATTACGACTCCAACTCTGATGGAATGTTAAGGCCAAATTGATTACGATTAGCTTTATTAGGCCAATGGAGATTCATAAACAAGGCATTTCGTCACCACCACATGACTCATCAGGTTACTTAGTGGCTGTAACTATGCCTTAATGGCTTTTTTTCTCTCTATTCAAAAATTACAATAAATCCCAAAATACAAACTGATTGAAACTTAAACAAAATAAGATTATTATTGGTGTAGCAAATTAATAAGATGTTTTTGTATTATTATAAACATCCGTAACAAAATGTACTACGGTAACCTAAACTGAATTTGTTCTTAAAAAAAGGATCGCTTCCATTAAATCTTCTTTCAGTGATGCTTATCAAAATTATCAAATTGAAATCTAAAAATCTGAAAAAGATTTAGGGTTGCTAGTACAAAATTTTTAAATTTCCTTATTATTAATTATGTTAATTAATTATAATCCTTATTAATTATAAGCAACTATATTTATATATTATTTATATTTATATTATTTATTTATATATTATATTATATATTAAAACATTAAGTTAAATCTATTTTATTCATAAAATTGAGCTAGGCCTAGGCCTAGGCTGCTATGGTTATAATTGAAGGATTTGCACCGACTCCGACTCCATCCAACTATGCACTTCCGACTCCACTCAAAATTGACCGCCTCCACAACTCCGACTCCAACTCCTGACTCCAACTCCAACTCCACAGCCCTGCTAGATTACACACGAAAAATAAATAAACAATAGTAATGTACATTAATCCTAGATTTTTATTACTATGCCATTATTAATCGATTATTAATCAGGATTTCAACTTTGTTTAAAACAAATTTACATATACCGGTACTGCAGTGATATCATTGGAATTTATTTATTAGTTACAAATTACAGAGTCCTGCAAATGAGAACTTTGTAAGAGTCGTTTTCTTACTAATAACTGATTTTATATAATTCAACTACGCTGATTTCGAATAAGGTGTCCATTTTTTCTATCACATAAGGATTTTCTGCAAACTGGAAAGGAAAAAACACCATAAATAAATATTATTTATTTCAATTTACATTAGGTACCTATTTCGCTTTGTTATACTAATTACAAATGCAAACAACTTTAAAAAGAAAGAAGACTATTAATGTCAATTACATATTCATCTTTATTTGTCCCCAGTTTCCTTGCGAGATCAGCCATCATGCTGATGTCCCACCTTCCTTGATATCTCCTCTATTTCTTTGATGTCTTGGTGAAACCAAGCATTTATAGATAGTAGTTTTTAATCAAAATTTAATTGAGTCAATTCTAATGAAAATGACTTACGTGATAGCAAAAAATGATTATTATTTTTGGAATCAACGTGCAAAAATTACTATACAAGTGATAAAATATTTCGGACAACAAAACCATCGCAGGCCTGTTATTTGTATGTATAAAATACCTAAAGACTTTTCTCACACCCTGTGTGTATAATAAATAATATATATATATATATATATATATATATATATATATATATATATATATATAGTAGCCTACGTACGGATCACCAATTTGTAGTCGTCTAGAAAGTAGGCTTACTATAATTTATGAATTAATTTGAAATGAATAATTAGGGGTCACCAGTTTGGGGCACAGCTCAAACAACCAATATTTAATGAGGAGAGAGAAATTACTTTTTGTGTTTAATTAGAAAAATAAATGAATTATTTGTTCACAAGTGATTAACAATTCTGTAGATGGTAAGTGTGCTATTTTACAAATAACTGATGATTATCACTAAGAAATGCTTACACAGTGTAAGTGTTAAGTAAATACAATAATGACAAGAAACACTAATTTAGGTAGGCTTATGAGATATGCGGCAGTGAACACACAATAATAAGTAATTAAACCTGTAATAACTGAGGTAATGAAAGTACGGTGTGGTACAGTAAAGGGATTAGGCAAGTAAACAGGAAATGCATAAATGAGCACATAAACAAGTGAATACAAATATGGTAAGATAGTTGAATATAGTAAAATAATTGAACAGGCCTACTAAAGTCGTAATAGGAAAGTTAGTTTGCCGGTTGTATGTGTACACTTTTGGGTGTAGCCTATTCACTAGGCTGAGGTTACATTATGTAGGGTATGCGAGAATTGCTTAACATGAAGGTAAAGGTAGGCTTGTGGCTTGTAGCCTACTAGAAGGTTTACAGACCTGGGCTTCAAACCTGATGCATCTGAAGGCGGACTGGCCTTACCGGCGAGAGGATGAGTGTTGAGGGCCGGTAGAGACTTGTTGAAAAGGGGGCCAGCGGAAACTCCTGCAGCAGTGATGTTGCTTCTTGCAGGATAAAATTGTAGAGGGCCTTACTTGATGATAGACTTCGTGTATGCTCGACCGGAGCCTCGAAGGAACAGCCGGCCGCTCTCCGGCGAAGACCGGAGAGCCGGTGGCATGACGAGTGGTGTTACTGACGAAAGCGCTGAGAGCGAGATGTAACGACAAAAACGAGAAAATGGCAAGCGAGAGTGACTTCAGAAAAACCCGCATTTTTATAGGCATTGGTAACATCCTCTGGTGGGCATTTCGGGAAATACCACAGAATCTGTTTTTCCTCCTTGTGCCTGTTTCATGCCCACGTGTTTGAGTTTTATAGCCTTTGTTTGATTCCATGATATTTGAGAATGGCGAAGAAAGGAATTTCTGGTCGGCCTCTATATTCGCTCCTATTCGGTATTATCTTTTGTATCACTTTCCTCTTACACGAAAAATAACTATTACTTTGTTGTAGATGTTTTTGAGGGCTCACTTTAGGTTAGGTTGACCAAAAATAACTTAAAACAAAACAAACAAAAATGGTGTGTAAAATCCTGAGGTAGCATGAAGTATTAATTTGATTTAGAGTTTCTTAATTAAAATCCTAACGTGAGTGAAGTTCAAAAACTTTTGAATTGTACCACTTCCTACCTTAATGTGATTAAAAGTTATTAAAAATTTGAAAAAATAAGACGCCACATGTGGGCGCCAATAATACACAGGGTGGTCCAAAAGTTCCTATCTATTTTGCTGAAATAATAGTATTTTAGGATAAAAATGTAGTAACATAATTAGATGTATTTATATTTATCACGCTTAGGTCTAAAATTCGACGTGAGCACCATCAGTGTCTCTGCAAATCTTAAATCTGTCCACTGCATTGCGAAACGCATTCTCAAGCATTTCTGGGGTTATTTTAGCGACTGTCACGACAATGCAGGTTGTTTTATAAACCTCAGACTTTATAAAGCCCCCACGCAAAGAAGTCTAATGGTTTAAATCCAGAGATCGCGCTGCCCAAGGCCTGTTTCCACTACGTCCAATCCAGCGATTTGGTAAGAGCTCATCAAGGTACGCCCGAATGATGTTTGCATTGTGACATGGAGCTCCATCTTGTTAAAAGACAAGTGTCGAGAATGCAATCTGAACGAAGTTCGGGTTCAGGAAACTGCTGAAGCATGTCAAGATAAATTGTCCCTGTTACCGTAGCTTCTGCAATGAGAAAGGTCCATAAATCTCTCTCCTTCGTAGAACTCGGTTGGTTTTTCACTACCCCAGATACAGCAATTATGTCGATTAACCTTTCCGCATGTGTGGAATGTCACCTCATCGCTGAAGAGAATGTGGTTTAATAAGTTTTCGGTATGAATTTATGCTCAGTCTACGTGATGCTGTGCGAGTTAACATTCTAGGATTTGTTTCAAAGGCATCTCTTACCAATTCAACATTATTTTCTTGAGAGGTACCTGGATGTCCAGATCTTGCCTCATCATGAACATATCCTGTTCTTTTAATTTTATTGACCAGCTCAAGAATTGCTTTGTCTGTAGGTCCTGGTTTGTGAAATCTTCTTTCGAATTTTTCTCGAATCTCTCTGCACTTTTTCCCTCGGATACATAGTGTTACTACCATCACACCTTGTACATCCATCATCATGTATGGCTTGTAGAAAATAAAATAGAAATATCATTTTCAGCAAAATAGATAGGGACTTTTGGACCACCCTGTATAATGAAATTTATTACATATGAAACTGCAAGAGGAATTTGGCGATTTTGGAATCTTCTTTCTCTTCGCCCGTTCCTGCCTCTATGCGGGGTCGGCGTTTCTGACCAGCCTCCTCCACACAGCCTGGTCCTGGGCTTCTTCCCCCGACAAACCCTTCTCCCTCAAATCGTCCCTCACCTTCTCCATCCACCTTCGCTTCGGTCTGCCTCTCTTTCTCCTGCCATGCACCTCCATATTCATCGTTCTCTTACCCACATAATCTTCGTCCCCTCTCATCACATGTCCATACCATTTCAGTCTACTTTCTTGTATCTTCCTCGAGATTTCTCCAACCTTTGTTGTGCCCCTTATCCTTTCATTCCTTACTCTATCCAACCTTGTCACTCCGCACATCCATCTCAGCATTCTCATCTCCGTTACATCTAGTCTTTTCTCATGATCTTTCTTTATAGCCCAAGACTCAGCCCCGTACATCATAGCCGGTCTTACCACAGTCTTATACACCTTTCCCTTAACCCTTGCGCCTATTCTTCGGTCACACAACACCCCTGAAACTTTCTTCCAATTTTTCCAACCAGATTGCACTCTGTGTTATTTCTGTGTCCAGCTCACCATCCTCAGCCACTGTCGATCCCAAGTACGTAAACTTACTTACTCTCTTTAACCTCGCTCCCTCTAAACTAATTTCTGAGTCTTGATTTTCGTAGAACTTCAGGTACTCCATTTTCTTTCTGCTGATTTTCAACCCTCTGTCTTCAAAAGCCCTCCTCCATTCCTCCAATTTTCTTTCTACTACTTCTCTCCTGTTGCTGCACAGAACAATATCGTCTGCAAAGAGCATACACCAAGGGGATTGATCTTTTATCCCCTGGGCCAACACATCTATAATCAAAACAAAAAGGTACGGGCTCAAAGAAGATCCCTGATGTAGACCAACCCTCACGGGGAACTATTCCGTTACACCTACACTACTCCTAACCTGAGTCCTTGCTCCTTCATACATACTTTGCACCAACCTAACGTACTTCTCTGGCACACCTTTCTCTCTCATACACCTCCAAACCTCCTGGCGTGGCACTCTATCATATGCTTTCTCTAGGTCGATGAAAACCATGTGCAGTCCCTTTTGTCGCTCCCGGTGTTTCTCCATCAACTGCCTCAGTGCAAAAATCGCATCAGTTGTTCCCCTACCTGGCATGAAACCCAACTGCTCTTCCCCCACGGTTGTCTCTTCTCTTAACCTTTTCTCTATAATCCTTTCCCAAACCTTCATCGTGTGTGACATAAGCTTTATTCCCCTATAATTTCCACAATCCTGGATGTCCCCCTTCTCTTTGTAGATAGGTACGAGTGTACTATCCCCCCACTCCTCCGGCATTTCCTCTTGTTCATATATCTTCTGCATCAGATCCCACAATAGATCTATGCCCTCATCTCCCAAACAATTCCACGCCTCCACTGGTATCCCATCCGGTCCCAATGCCTTCCCCTTCTTCATTCCTTTCAACGCCACCTTCACCACCTCCCTACTCACTCCTGAAGTTAACCCTTGATTTGGGACACCATCTTCAAAAATAACCCTTGGGTTTTCCTCATTTAACAGATGTTCAAAATAACTCTTCCATCTATCCATGATTTTATCCTGATCCTTTAAGACCACTCCCTGCCCATCCTTTACCTGTTTAATTTGAGTAAAATCTTTACTCGCCTTATCCCTAGCCTTCGCTATTCTAAGGATCTTTCTCTCTCCCGCCGGTGTCTCCAACTCTTTATATACTTCATCCATCGCCTGCGCCTTGGCTCTTGCCACTCCCTTCTTCGCCTCCTTTTTCGCCTGCCTATAGCTTTCTCTATCCTCTTGTCTACCAGATGTGTCCCACTTCTTTTTAGCATCTTTCTTCCTTTTAATCACCTCCTGAACCTCTTCATTCCACCACCACGTCTCTTTATCTTCAGGGGGTCTTCTACCTGATGTTTTGCCCAGTACTTCCTCACCAACTCTCAATATCACCCGGCTGTTCTCCTCCCACCATTCTTGTACACTCTCCAACGACCTTACTTCTTCCAAAACCTTCTCCTCAAATTTCCTTTTCTGGTCTTCTTTCTTCAGTCCCCACCACTTTATCCTAGGTGTCACCTGTTCTTGCCTTCTTTTCCTACCACTCTTAAACGACCAATCCATCACCAGGATTCTATGTTGCGCCGCCACGCTTTCCCCGTTTATGACTTTGCAGTTCTTAACTTCTTCCAAATGGGATCTCCTGCACATTAGAAAGTCTATCTGGCTTTCTCTTCCTCCGCTCCTATAGGTCACAAACTGGTTATCTTTTTTCTGGAAGAAGGTGTTGACTATCGCTAGATCAAACGCCATCGCGAAATCCACCACCCGTTCCCCTTCATTTCTCTCTCCCACGCCCCAACCACCATGCACCCTCTCAGTCACCTCTCTACTTCTTCCCACATGGCCATATATATATAAGGAATTGATTATGATCAGTAACGAAGTGCTCTTTTACGAGAGTGCTAGAGGTGACTGTTATAGGCCTTGGTACATTTTGTGGTGGCAACATAAACAGTACATCCAATTTGCATGATGTAAGAAGGGGTTTTGTTTTTCTCCCCATAACGAAGTTAAAATAGTGTCTAAACAGTAGGTTCATTTATCATTAGGAATTTCAAACTCTTATCCTTCGGAGACGAGGCGGAAGAGGATGAGGAAGAAGCCGTAGTAGCCACAAAGAAAATGCCCAACAAGAGCAATTCTGCCCACGACATTGCAATGGACCCGACACTCTCCTCCTCCATCGATGAATCCAGGGAACGTGAAGACGAATTGAAGAGGCAAGTTTTCTGCCTATAATTTATAGTCTCTTATTAACAGGAACTGAGAAAAGGTTCGTACCTTTTGAGAAAGACATTTTGATCGATGGAACAAATTCTCGAAATGTCGAGTAGTTTTCTCGAATGCAAAACTGTTTTTTGATGAAAATATTTTCCACTTGTACAAAGACCCAACCCAGTTTTATCTAACGTAACCTAACCACCTATAATGTGACCTTTATTTACAACGACAAATGTTAAAAGTTTCATATGTAATAAAAATATAATAAAACCTTTGATGACAGTATTTCGAAAACTTTTTTGTTACTTACTCTGCCATCTGAAGCGTAATACGTAAGAGAAGTAACATTTAGAAGTCACTTGATCTACCTTATATGTAACGTTTAGGTATTCCCAGACGAAAGGGTAACTATAGGAAAAGGATTCCAGATCATTTTGCTCTTTCGCCAATTTCTCTCAGTTGAGATGGATTTAGGGCTGAGACGTCATGGGCAAACTACTGTTAGCTGGGCTTTTAGAATTTCTTAAATTCTTATTCTTATTTGCGAATTCCTATTCCAGAATTCAGGAGAAGTTAAAGAAAGAGGAACGTAAGATCAAATTAATTACTGAATCGCAGGAAAATCCTCCAATAAAGGAATCTGATCCTAATGAAGAAATGAATAAAGGCAAAAGAAGGTTAGACACCAATGTTTTGTAGATCTTTCTTTTATATTTTTGAAGTATCGGATACATCTAGTTTTACAATCTCTGAAGAGCTTTGTCGTATACATTCGACGTTGTACAAAAGAATTTTAATAATTTACAAAAATCATGATGTCTTCGAGAATGAGAGAGGGCTTCACTAATAGCCCATCCACGCTTCAGATTTTCCATATTTTTAATAGTCGAAAGACAGTCATTGCTGAACAAATCCCCCACTAAAATTTATCTTTACATATAAAATCTCCTTAAGTTAAAATTTTCATTGGTTTGAAAGTTTCATATATAAATGTATGAAATATTTATGAATTATACTGTGAACCATCTAATCGACATTACAAATTAATTTTACTTTTAGCTGAATCTTAATAATAGTGAGTATTTTCAGTCACGAGTTGAATTAAGGAAATAAAGCCACTTATTAACAAGATATGAGTTTAATAGAAACACAAACTCTCGGCCGATTCTAAGGGCTTCAGGTGCGAGTGACTAGGGATAAAAGGAGATGGTAAATTTTACCTTCAAATCGGAGAATTTCGCAGCACAGCCGTTCCTTAAGTTAAAGTTAACCGAAGATGCGGGCTACATCGTGGCTAGTGTCGTAACACCGTTTCCCGTCGATCATTGAAGTTGACGACATTGGGTCTGGAGAGTACTTGGATGGCAGACCGTCCGCGTCCAGATTATGTAGCGACCCGTGGTTCCGATCCCACGTAAAGCTGTAGGTTCCCCCGCCCCGTTATATAGCATTAGATGTTGCGAAGGAGGTTAAACAACCCCATCATTACATTCACCGAACATGCTAAGTCTTCCATTTCTCTGTCTACCGGAAACCCGCACATCCTGCAATTTACATCCACTGCTTTTCTCACCATCCTTATGAAGTCAAACGTTTTTTTGTCCTCATTCCCCTTTTCCTAAGGGCTCTCCGTCCTTGTTATCCTGCGTTTCTTGACTGAAATCCGCTACCTGATCTCATCATTTAAGACCTTGGATTATCCCGTTCCCTTCATCATTTCAACGCTATCACTTGTTCGCCGCCACTACTTTGTTCACCCGATGAACAGCCCAATTTCCCGACTCTCCCTCCCCTATACGCCGCCGATCTTTGAACTCAAACAAACTCTCAAATCTGCCAACATAAGATTGGTCATACTTCAAACCAACTTGCTTCATTAAAAAACAAATCTGTTCCTCCCAGAGCAACTCCACCCTACCTTTACTTAAACTTATGTTATTCCCTGAGAAACTTGTCTCCAAGTCTATATTTGTGAAACTGGGCGCACTTTACAAACCAGAATCGATGAAGTGGAAGTGGAAAGTGGAAAAGAAAACAATGTATTCTTTTAAATATGTACGCACATTCAATTATCCCATCGACTGGAATTCCGCCTCACTGATTAACGAAACTTCCGCTCTATACTCCTTCAGAATAACTGAATCGCTCTAATAAAACATCTAAACTCCAATTACATTGCCCGAATTTTACCGTTGTTTTATCATCTGTTGTAACATATTCTGTAGTCATTTTATTTTGTTTATTATATTTTTTATGTTTATTAGTAATTTTATTTTTTACCTAAACCACTCTCCCACCGCAGTGAGGTCGCGTTAGGAACAATCGTCAATCGCTCACATTCACTTCGTCAGCAGACATGATAATAATGCACCTGACCCAGGGCAACATTATCCACAGCCCAGCCCCGCAGTCTACTACACGGTTTACCCAGACCGCTTCGTACACCCTGAGCCGGCACATTGCCAGCCCGTCGCCCTCTATATACCACATCGCTCCACTTTTTTTTTTATCTAGCGCGCGTCTTTCACCCTCTCAGACGTCCAGGCCCCGCTGACCCAAAGCCTCCCTCACCCCATTCTTCATCTCGGTCTATCCCTCCCCCTTTCCGCCTCCGACACGTAAATCCTCTTTAGTATCCTTTCCTCACTCATCATCTTCATATGCCCAAACCATTTTAACACCCCCTCATCTGCTCTCTCCACAAGACTACTTCGACTCCCACATCTCTTAAGGATAACGGTGTTTCTCACATGATCAATCCAATCCTTCTTCCTCACTTCGAGTCCCCGTTCCCTTTTAGACTGACTCTTCTCCACTTCCTTTCCGAATTGTAGTCTCGTATGAAGTAGAGGGTTTCTCTCCCGTCCCGCAAGATGATGTCGGCGATTCCGCCGTTGGCATCCGTTGTCAGTTTTTTTAGGAGACCTGCTAGTGTCCTTATGAGATTTGTAGGCCCCGGGGTTTGGATCCCTAAACCTACAGAGAGCTTGCTCTGAACGCCTTCGCGTATCTGGTTGAGCCCTGGCATCTGTTCCATTCTGCTCACGCTCTCGTTTTTCTTGCTCTTTTCTCCTTCAACCCATATTCTCCTGTTTAAATTCATGTCTTTCTTGGTCACATCCACCACCATCTTCCTCTCTACGCACCCCTGATAAAGACCTTAGATTTTACTCCCTTGATTTAAGTAACACGAGGCCTCTTCATTATTCGCTTATTCCAATTACCATTTTATTGATATCGGAATATAACAATGGAGTATTTTTCCTGTAGAATAAAACATTCGTTTTATTGGAAGAAACAAATTTAATTCTTCATTGATGCCATTTCTGATGATTTTTAAGTGAAAATGGAATGAAAGACGGGCGTTTGGTGATTTAATTGTAGTAAGTTCAGTAAGAAATGATCACCAGAGATGCTTTCTGTCGATAAGAAAGTAAAGTTGTGTAGTCTCAGTGAGGGAAAGTCGGAAGTATGTCGACTTATTTGATTAATAATAAGGGCTACGTCGTGGCCGTGTCGTAACACCGTTTTCCTTAAGATCAGCGAAGTTAAGCGACATTGGGTCTGGATAGTAGTTGCACGGGTGTCCAAATGATCATGTATCCCACATAAAGTTGTAGGTCCCCTCCGTTACGTGACTTTTGCTATTACGAAAGAGGTTAAACAATCCCGAAAACAGACTTCAATAATAATAAAATACATTGAAACCTTTTATAAATGGCTTGGATACGGATTATCCCAGATTCATTTAATTTCGCTTGGTTATTTGTCAGTGGCAATATGTTAGTGATTTAAAATGTTAATATATTAAAATACATTTTTTTCCCCTTTATTTCTGCCTAATTGCGATCGTTTTATCTTTACAACGTTTTCAATAGATCCGAAATAAGAGCCGAAATACGCAAGCTGAAGAGAGAACTTCAGGATAAAGGTTCAGAGGGAAAGAAATCTTCAGACGATGAGCAGCACGTCGTTAAGAAACCTAAGCAGAACTCTGTTTTTGAGCAGTATTGTAAAGATAAAGCTAAGTAAGTATTGAGCTATGTTTCGTCTGTTTGTTACAAGGTTTGATAATTTAATAGGATTTAGAAGAGGTGAAAGTTTTTTGGGACTCATTACCGTGTTATGATGCCTAATATTCCCATGAATAATTGACATTTGAGTTTATAAGTGTTTTCTACTTTTAAGGTATGAAGACGAAAAGAAAAAACTCCCAATAAAAGGAGTTCTCAGGGAATCTCATACCTTGGCCTTATTGGAAAGATTTTCGAATAAGGTCCGTAAATTTCCCTTTTGAACGTTTCGACTACTTTTAAATGGCTTAAAGAAAGCCCTTGTATTCGAACCTTTTTGTTTGATAGTTCAGGTGGTGATGTTTTATTCGTATTTAATGTACACGTCTTGATTTTAGAAGTTGGTGTTACGGCGTGGCTATCTTAATTCATAATAATCTGCTTGAAATATTTCAATAATCGATACATTAACCCATTTTCTTTACACTTTTCAACTTTAAGATAAAAGAGGCTTCAGACAGAAGTAACTCGGATTCCACAGCTAAACAAGATGATGGTGATGCTGATAATGATGATGGTGATGATAATAATAATGATGATAATGATGATGATGATTTGGACGATGAAAAAGACGATAATGATGAAAGTTGGTAAGTTGAATGAGCAATTAAATAATCCTTTATTTATAAAGTAAAACAATTTTATAATTTTTGTTATTACAAACATTTTTGCATAAAATAAATACAGTGGATACTCCCAAACCCACTACTCTGTAACCCGCCTCCTCTATAACCCGCGCATCATGACGTCCGCGAGTCAGCGTCGAGTGTAACAAGTCGAACGCCGCTTCAAGACACATCACACCTGTACTGCCTTATTCTCGCGGTGTCCCTCCTTGTGTGAACAACGTAAAGCATCGTTAGTGTACGGTGACACCATGCCGAAGCACGTGACCACCAAAATTTCTCGGGTTAAACGAAAGAACGTTGGCAGTATCTACTATAGTGGAATTGAACTATTTATTTAATTTAATTTGGCCCTTAAGCTGTAGGCTTTACTGGGCTCTTAATTAAAACTAAAACATCACTTCATAGGTAATGATTAATAATATATAAATCATGAATAAGAATTAATTAATTTCAAATGCATAAATGAACTAACAGTTGAAAATTAGACAATGAATTTAAGTGATTGTTAAGTCATTATGAATTTTTTTTTTAATTTATAAGTTTATTTATAAAATAAATATTACAGTTTCAGGTATATTACAATAATACAATATTACACTTTCTCTGATGTTACAATAATACAAGTAATACTGTCACTTGGACTATTTATTTTAGATAATTTAACCCTTAATATATAAGTCGCATTTAAATTATGATTAATGCACAAACGAACTAATGGTGGAAGTAAAGTATACTGTATAATGGCAGTGTATATTAATCTTAAGTCATTATTGTTATAGATATGAAACAAATACAAAGTCATTATTGAAGATATGATACCAATACAGTACAAAGAATTGAATGTTAGACACGAGAAATGAAGAATATAGTAATGTACATTTAATCCTAGATTTTTATTTGTATTCCATTATTAATTGAGATTTGAACTTTTTTAAACGAATTTATGTTGAAATATTTTTTATATCGGTATTTAAATCATTCTATAGTTTCAGTCCAATGAAAATTTTAATTTCTTAAAAAACCTGTGGGATAGGAGCACAGATGGCCTAGTTATTTTACTTATTTATTGTGCTGCGTCCCCCAGAATCTCAACCTAAAAAAATCGTGCGTCCAATGTTTCAAAGGCTGCGGGCGCCCCTGGAGACAATCTAAATTCAGGAATAACATGTTTTGATTTATTTCTAGTCAGACGCAAGTGGGTTTCTTGATTTACAAATTTTTTTTTTTATCCATTGTAAGTTAATGATCACTGGGCAACAAACAAAATTTTTTTCGTGTCCCAAGAATGAAAATACCTTATTCTTATAGTATTTTCTGTGCTGAATCCAAATAAGTTTGTAAAATTTCTCTATCAGGTCTGGTTTTTGTGTGACATGCAATTTAATTTTTAAAAACCCATATAGTTACATACTTATTAAACTATGATCGAAAAGACATACCTGTAGTTTAAAAAGTAGCTTGTTTTGATTTTCTGCTGTGCTTTGCCTCAGGCATGTCTCTCTTAAGAGTCCAGCAATAGTCAGCCAGCATACTGGGGCTCCATTTGCCTTGGTAACGGTTTTCCATGGCAAAAATATCCTGATGAAAACGCTCACCATGTTCGTCGCTTACCGCACCTAGGTTTTCCGGAAAAAAGTCCAAGTGAGAGTCCAAGAAATGAACCTTTAATGACATATTGCACCCCATTGCTTGGTAAGACTTAAGATGATCTCCTACTATTTCAGGATAGTTTTCGGCCTTGTGATTTCCCAAAAAATTTGTGCAGACACTTTTGAAACTCTGCTACCCAGCTTTCTCAACTTCATTCAACTCTCCTTCAAATCTCTCATCTCTTAACAATTCTCTGATCTGAAGGCCTACAAAAATGCCTTCTTTAATCTTGGCATCATTGATCCGGGGAAACTTATTTCTCAAGTATGTGAATCCTGTTTGCGCTTTATCCATCGCTTTAACAAAGTTTTTCATAAGTCCAAGCTTGATATGCAAAGGAGGAAGGTACACTTTCTCAGGGTCAACAAGTGAACTATTCGCAACATTTTTCTTGCCTGGAACAAGTGAGGTGCGTTTTGGCCAATCCTTCTTAACGTAGTGGTTTTGCTTGTCCCTACTGTCCCACTCACATAAAAAACAACAGTACTTGGTGTAACCTAGCTGCAACCCTAGCAAAAGTGCAATGACCTTCAGATCTCCACAGATATTCCACTTATATTTCTGATACTGAAACTTTTCTAAAAGCAACTTCATGTTGTCGTATGACTCTTTCATGTTTGCAGCATGTGCAATAGGTACAGAAGGAAATTTATTTCCGTTGTGAAGAAGGACTGCTTTCAAGCTGACTTTTGAGGAGTCAATGAACAATCGCCACTCATCCACGTTATGTTCATGACCAAGAGCCCCCATGACTGAATTAACATCTTTACAAAACACAAGTCCATCTTCATGGGAGAACCATTCTTTGAATTCATCATGGCGGCTGCGGAAAAAACAAACTTTAGTGTCACGTTGCAGTAGATTCCAACCCTTTAATCTTGAACCTAAAAGTTCAGCCTGCTTCTTAGATAATTTCAAATCACGAACTAGGTCATTTAGATCTCCTTGTGACAGTAAATGTGGTTCATTGGAGGAACAGGTAGCCTGGAATGTTGGATCAGAAATGTCTTCATCTTTTTCCTCGTGATATGCTACAGCTACGTTTGATTCCTCATCACTTAAACTTACATGTTCAGGAGGATTTGGTACTGGAAGTTGAGCACTGTGGGGAACTGGTCTCATTGCAGACGGTAGATTAGGGTATTTCATAAGGCTCTTTGTTTTTGAAGTGATCCCCTTTGTATTTACCAGGCAGAAATAGCAGTCTGTTGTGTGATCTTTGGGTTCCCTCCAAATCATTGGAATAGCAAATGGCATGTGACGTGAACCGTTTAGCCATCCTGTAAGTAGTCTTACACATGTCACACAACAAATGTGAGGGGCCCAACTCTTGTCCTGATCGCCTACTTTACATCCGAAATAAAGTTCATAGCATTTTTTTACTAATGGTGTAAAGTTACGTTTCTGGGATTTTAAAGTTAGATCACCACATACATAACAAAAGGAATTAGGATGATTCAGACAGTTCCGCGGCATTACAAAACATCTATATGAATACAACACTGGTGTAAAATTAACAAGAAGCAACAGACACTAGCTGTTAACACTGTGACATTTACAAGCAGACTGACTTGGAGCTGCTCTACACACACAAACTAGGCTCATGTCTGAACAGGTACAAACATGTTTCAACCTGCACAGTCTGCTGCTCCGACCAAATTTATCCTGCCAGCATTATCAGAACTTTCTCCCCAAAGGAATAAATTGTACTAATTTTACAGAAAAATTAATACAACATATATATTAATATTAATATATTTTATTATAGTTATATTAATTAATATAATATATTATTATATTTATTAATAATGTTTTATATTATAATATTGTTATATACTTAATTATATATAATGTTATTATTTTTTTATCCGGTGATCATGCTAAATGAGGAAAAAATGAACATAGCGTCACAAGTAAACTAAGCCTGATAGAAAAAATCTGATTTCATATTTAGATTCAGCATGAAAAAGTACACTTAGAACACCCATCAAAACCCTTGTGACAAAGTTGTTGTTGACCAGTGTGATTTTGTTCCTAGACTCTTAACTAAAATAAAATGAGTCAGTTTGATTACATCTTTGAGCTTTAGTATTTTTAACTCTTTAAATAATTCCCTTGAATGATCATGGAAATCGGCATTAGATAATAAACTTATTGTTCGCTTTTGGATGGCAAAGATACTGTTTAAAGTGTTGTTAGCGGAATTTCCCTCTACAAGGATGCATTACGTTATATAAGGAAGAGTAGTAGTATGATACAGTTAATAAAACCTGTTTAGCGACTATATGTCTAAGTTTAAACATTATAGCAACACCTCTTGAAATCTTTTTGGAGATATAGTTTGCGTAATCACTCCACTGCAAATTATTTGCTAGTATTACACCAAGAAATTTTGTTACAATACATTCCTTTACAGCGATTTCATCAATATTTAGCTCATTTCGTTTATTAGTAAAATCATAAAATTTGTGTTACTGGTATTTAGGAAGAGTTTATTGGGGGTCGACTATTTTATTACATTGATTATTCCTGATTTTAAATATGTCCTTAGCTGAATTACATCTTTGTAAGAAAAAGACACGCTTGTATCATCTGCAAACTATGAAAATAAGTTTATCAGAAGAGCGTGGAAGGTCGTTTATATATTAAAAAAAAATAACAGTGGGTCCAAGACTAAGCCATGGGGTACACCATATCTAACAATCGTTTTAGTTTAGTAGACCATATTTACAGGTGCACGTTGATATCTGTTAGGCATATAACTTTTAAACCAATCACTGATAGCTTCTCTAAAGCCATAACAATATAATATTTGTTAAGTAAAATATTATGATCTTTTACATCAAAGGCCCTACTCAAATCCATAAATATAGAAATCATTATTTCTTTGTTCTCTTTAGCTACTACATCTGCACTTTCCCGAAGATTTAATTAACCATTTCCGTTGTTTTTATTTTTACGAAAGCCATATTGATGTGGAGATGATAAGTTGTATGATTCTAAATATTGTTTCATTGTACTTTTTACAGTTTACAAAAATATGTTACTGAATACAAATAATGAACACACCGGCCTGTAATTAGTTGCTAGTGTATGATCACCCATCTTAAACTCGGGTTTAACTTTACTTATTACCAACCATACAAACACGCGTTTATCAGAAAACAATTTTCCATACCATACCATACCATACTAGTGTGTAGTGGACAAGACGCGGTATTTGTACCATAATGCACTACAAACTTCATGGGTGAAAAATGTTTGGAATAGTTACAGTGTATCTTATATATTTCTCTTTGATATATTGTAGATAGAAATTGGTCTACAAATTCCTACTCTTTTCTAGCATTTACTGCTTTTAAGAATGTTATTCACTTTCTTTTCCTTGTTCTCTGTTATGTTTGTTATGAATTGTTTTCATCAATTCAGGCTGATTCACCGGCTCCAATTCGATGAAAATGAACCTGTCTTCGCGAAGGATGCGAGCGCCAAAGACGACCATTGGTACGACATCACTGATCCCAGAAACGCTCTTAATAAGAGGAGAAGGGAAGGAAAGTCGAGATCTTCAAAAGCGAAATAACTTGCTTGTTTCTTTTATCATAATTAAAAATGTATTCGTATCTGTTTTTTCTTTATTGTTAGTTAAGTACATATTTTAATAGTAATGTATACGGAAATAACCCTGTACTCAATAGTGTTAAAAGAATAAGAAAAACCCGCAGTGAAACACGGTGACGTAGACAAAGCTTTGAAATGCCCAAGCAACCGCAGCCAACAGTGTTTTCGCGTGTCGGGTGGAAATACTGCTAGACTGGAGTTATCTGTGCAGTTTCAAAGCTTAGTGATAAAAGAAAGAAGTCTGAAATGATTCAACATTGTTTATTGTTAAATTGTTCATTACAGAATGGTCATTTAATTAATCATTGAATTTGGTAATTGTTTTAAGGGTTAGTTTTTTTTCCCTGGCTCATTTGGTTGGAGAGTGGGCTCAGGTTACGAAGACCTGGGGTCGACTCCCACTTCGCCGCAGTTGGAGTTGAGTGAACAAACTAGCAATCACTCTGATTATCCGGGATCAGGTGACTCTTTCTCGGGAGTTCACGCCCAACCCCCTCTGGTGATAGAAAAGGATATAAGGTTCTGGTCCTAGATGCCTCGGATGTTAACTGCTCTTGAATACCCCATATTTTTTCACATTTTACCCGTCTGCATTTTTTTTTTATATTTTCCGACGCTTTTGGGGGTTGGGTATTGTTAATTTAACTCTTATTTAAAATTCCTTTTTGCGCGTTTACTTTTAATATTTTAAGCCATCTTGACTAGGCTACTGATCGGGAGGTCGTGAAACCGAGCCTGAGCTAGGGCTTTATAATTTCTGACTTCCTTGGTAAGTCGTGGTTCGGATTCCTCGTTAAACTATCGGTCTAGGGTAGGACAACAAGCTTGACCATCAGAATAAACAATTCGGGCGGAAACAAAGTATAAAGTATATTACTATATAGGCTCCATTTCTTTTCCGTTTTTGCAATTTGCTCAGTTCCCATCTCAGCTGTAAACCGTTCGCGAATCTATCTACTTTTTTGGGAGCAAATAATAATAATAATAATAATAATAATCATCATAATGTGGTGATGAGTTTGGCACTTGTTATGATGTATAAAGCAATAGTATCAACCTTAAGTTTAGAATTCAGAAAAAAGTTACTTTAGCTCTAATAATTTAGAAGTTTTATAGCCTAATTTTTAATGTTAGAACAAATTTAATTATAATAAAACATACGAATATTTACGTAGATATTAATTAATTTGTAGAAATAGAGTAATTCAAGTAATATTGTTGAATATTTATATTGCAGAAGTTTTAGAAACAAAAGGTGTGAATTACGCCTACAAGAAAATTATCGAAAGGAACCTTTTTACCACATCTTTCGTTTCTTGCTTTAATATTTAAAATATAATGTTTTTCTCAGACAGTCCCTTCAGCTTAATATATCATCATCATCATCATCATAATTATTATGCTAAAAAATTTCAGGTTACAAACGTGCAGTAAAATATTTGGGTGAAATAATCGAAGTTAGCTTTTTATTCGTTGCAACGTCAAGGGTCGTATGATGGGAGGGATCTACAACTGAACCCGGATTCAGAGCCGAGGATGGCTACAGAACAATTCTATAAAACGGTATCCATGCAGTTTAGGATGTGGTCATAAAGTATTGAAAGAAACGCTTTTCAATTTTGTTTAGTTCATATGACAACTTAAAACCAGTACAATATGTATACCCTTCACAGATACATATCGCAATCCTATAATGTGAATTGGTATTCAGAATGTAACTAGTAGGATTTCTTTATCTTTATGCTGTTCCGACACTCTATTTATAGCGTCGCTAAATGTACATCATTTGTGACGTTAGAACCAAAACTTTTTTTTTATGAACGTTATATTGATAAACAACGACAGCAAAGTAACTATAAAATTATGCTGTAAATTCTAAACTTTCTTAATGCGGCAATTGTTTTGAAATAAAAGTTACACAATTATTTACTCGAGTAAGTTCGTTTGGTAATATTTTCGAGGTTATCACCCAGAGAGATAATTTAACTTGCTTTCAAGAACTATCAACATGGAGAGAGGAAGTGCTTATCATGAAACAACACAAAGTATGAGAGGAGGTTTTATAGGAAAGATAGAGGCTGGATCACCCGTTAATGAAGTTGCCGAACGTTTCGATGTTCATAAAAAAACAGAGTTCTGGTTTGCACGCTGTCATACAGAAGGAAATATTTCTACCACCAAGATCTGATTCCCCTCGTAGAACCTCTAAAGCTCAGGATGCAGATGTATTAAGTAATATGCAAAGTTATCGTGACTAGACAGTGAAAAAAATAATGATGTGTATGCTGTTCTGTATAACCTTCATATTCGTCCATGTTTAAAAAGAAGGAAGGAATAACTGCTTCACCGGCGCTTCGACTGCTGAGGTCATCACGCCGAAACTAAACTAGAGAAAGAATGCGAGGAAATGGTAAGAGGGGAAGACTAGATGAGGATCAGCTAAAGACAGAACTTGAGAAAAGAGAAAAAGGCACTAGGAACAGCAAAGGGAGGAAGAAAGTATACCCGACACTAATTTAAATTTCCCGGGAAATTCTCCCTGTCCCGGGAAATCCCGGGATATTTTCTTAAAAATTTAATTTTGCTTATTTTGTGTTAAGACTGGGAAATTTTGCTAATAGTAAGTTTAATTAACCCATAACTTGTCAGAATACGTTTGTATTTGTTAGTTTTAAGCTTGCTTAGTTTTTGTTTTTTAATTTCAGCTTGTTATGGCATGTCACAGATTGTCACTACTTGTCAGGACCTGTAATATCTTGCGTAATTGCGCTGATGCTGTCTTAATTTGTCACCATGCTCAGTAGCTCCAGTAACTGCATTACGCCAGGTTTATATTGTGAGTATTTGTGACTCAAGATTCTTTGTAGTTCCTATACTAGCCTAGTACTATATATATATAGTATGTTTTAATTTATTTTGTTCGAAACGAACCCCTTCAATCAAGAATGTCAGAATCATTTGCTTGGAAATATTTCGTGAAGGATTCGAAACTAGAATTTGCAACCTGTAAAGAATGCAAAACTCAAATAAAGTGTAAAGGTTGGTCTACAAGCGGTCTTATCAGACATTTGCTTAACAAGCATAATATTAGCAAGTTATCTGTTACTAATGCTAAGCGCACAGCCGAGGAAAATGGAGCAACTAGTAGCAAGCGACAAACCTCTCAACAAACCTAACATCGTTTTTCATTAAGAAAGAAACATGTGAAGAAATAGTAACAAAACTAGCCACTCTAGATGGCATCTCTATCAATTCTATTACAAAAAGTGAGTTCATCAGAAAATCATTGACAGACAGAGGATATACTTTACCAAAAAATCCATCACATGTAATGGATCTCGTTCATTCGCAGTACAAACAAATAAAAGAACGCTTAAATTCTGAAATTACCAGCCAAATAAATGCAGGATCAAGGTTTAGTTTATCCTTAGATGAATACACCTCACTAAACAATCGCCGGTATTTAAATATTAACATACACAAAACTGACGGAACATTTTGGAACTTAGGAATGGTGAAGATTTCTAGTACTCTACCTGCTGAAACTGCTGTTGAAGTAATCAAAGAAAAGTTAGAGGAATTTCATATTTCTTTAGAAAAACATGTGGTGGCTTGTGTTACTGATGGTGCAGCTATGATGGTGAAATTTGGAAGGCTAATTGAATGTGAGTATCAATTGTGTTATGCACACGGAATCCACTTAGCGGTATGTGATGTTTTGTACCAGAAGTCAACCACTTCACTTGCAATCACTCTTTCTGAAGAAATTCAAACTGAAGATGACGAACATAATGACAACATAGATGAAGATGGAGAAGATTTCAATCATAGTATTGATTTTGAAAGTGTTTTGTGTGAGCGCTTTGATGAGGATCCGTTCGAGATAGATATTTCATTTGGATCGCACGACACTGTAGGTAAAGAAATCAACGTGTCTCAAATCATCAATAAAGTCAGAAAAATAGCAAAAAAATTTCGCAAATCACCTTTAAAGAATAACATCTTACAAGGATATGTTCAACAGGAACAAGGAAAAAGTTTGCATCTATTGCTGGATTCCAAAACCAGATGGAATAGTCTTTTAGCCATGCTGGAGCGATTTATCAAAATAAGGTCATCCGTATCGAAAGCTCTCATCGACTGCAATAAAGATATGGACAATTTTGACCTTGACAAACAAGAAGTTGCTGTAATTCGTGACATTGTGGCATCGCTGGAGCCATTAAAAGTTGGAGCAGAAAAGCTGGGCAACAGAGAATCGACTTTACTTTCATCAGAAGGTGTTTTTTCTTTCATTTTGAACGAACTAAATCAACTAAACACACCTTTTTCAAAAAAACTAAAGGAGTCGTTCATTCGACGCATAACAGAGAGAAGAAATGAGAACTTGACTGGCCTCATACAATACCTCAATAGTGGAAAGAATTATAAAAAGGTCGCAACTTTCGCAAGTGACAGAAGTTTGCCAGCCTTACCAACCAAGTCTATGTTAATTTCATCAGCAAAGCAGATGTTAGATCGCCTTTTTGGAGTACCTGCTGATTCTACCTCTAGTGAGACAGATGAAGATAATGATGTGCAAGAATCAGCTGTCCCTCAGTCATCTCCGATGACTCTAGCTGAAAGGCTTGATGCAGCTACTAAAGCCGCCGAGGTAGAGAAATCAAGAAGACTAGACAGCAAAGCAAGCGCTGCAAAACACCTTAAAAAGGAACTAGAGATCTTCGAGGCTACGGGCGAAAAAACGCAGAACATCTCTCTTCTCTTGAATGCATTAAAGACGATTCCACCCACGTCAATAGAATCGGAAAGGGCATTCTCAGCAGCAGGACTTTTCGTGACTAAAATGAGAACAAGATTGAGTGATCGAAGTATTGACCATCTTTGTTTTTTGAAATCGTACTATAAAAATTCACAGTGATAATTTTTTTGGTTGAATTCATTGAAGTTCTTTGCAATTTGAAGGTAATTTTTCTTTTTTCTTTAAATTTTCTAAGCAATTCAAAGGCAATTTTTTTTTCGTTGTATTCATTAAGTTTTCAATGAAACGGAGCAATTTTTTTATTTGTGAAAATTTTCTATGTAATTCAAAAGTTTTTTTTTAATACATTTTTCACAGCAATATTATTTTATTTTGCCCATCATGGAGATTGCAGAACTTATTAAATGACTATAAAAAAAAATTAAAAATAATTATACCCCCTCTTTTCTAGGTTAATTTATTTTATAATATATTTTAAATATAATTAATTATATCCCGGGAAGGGAATCATTTTTATCCCGGAATCCCGGGATAAGCAAAAGGCCGGGAAATGAGAAACCCTACTAAATAGAGAGCAGGAGGCCAGTCTGACTGAGAAAGAAGTGTGTCTCCTTCGGTACAGGCGTAGAGTCGCTCAACAAAAGAGAAATAGTGAGAGCGGAGTCTGAATGGCAAAAGGGGAGGAGGAACTGGGAGTGAGCAACAGCAAAGTCAGAACAAGCTAAGAAATGTGAAACGGAGAGGGGAGTGCCGCACAGACATAATCTGGCAAGATCCCCGTCATAAGATGGCCATGCGTGAGGCGAGTATGACCAGGGCCGTAACTGGAGTAAAAAAGTTGAGGGGTGGGGGGACGAACACAGTCCTATTGTTAGAAGCACTCATTATCTATGGGAGTAATTATAAAGATTTGTGGGGGACAACTTTTATAATTACTCCCATAGATAATGAGTGCTTCTAACCATAGAACTGTGTTCGTCCCCAACTTTTTTGCTCCAGTTACGCCTCTTGAGTATGACCAATACATAAGTTCATCAGAACGGTCTCAAAACGTCAGGAGGAAGGCCACAGACGAATGAAGGGCTTCAAGGCCCTCACGAAATTTCCGGATACGTCCTCCCACTGGCGTCGCCACCGACAGAGTGCATCCCAGAAAACCCACTCGAAGTCCGACACCGGGAGAGGTGTGTTAGGGTCGAGAGGCAGGGACAGGACATCTTCCTTGCCGCAGCATCTACGACAAGGAACAGCGTGAACACAGGGATTTAAGGAGAATGGGAAGAGGAGTGAAATAGAAACAATTGTTGGAGGGTGAGATGGTGGAAATGTGACTTGCGTGTAGTATAGAGGGAGGATCCACGTAGGGAAGGAAGAGGGGAGCACTCGCCCCTCCACCTTCAGAGAAGATAGGACGGGGGGCCATCCAAAGACCAAACGGTTGAACCAAATGGGAACGACGGTCAAAACGGCTCGAAGTAGAAGGACCGAAAAGGGATTGGAAGACTGGGGTGAAAGAAAGCTGTCGAACGCGAAAAAGTTATTTTAAGCCCTCTCGGGTACGCTAGACATCTAACGGGGGTTGGCCACTTTCCGTATAAAGACTGACAATAGGAGAGGACTGGAAAGTGCCAGTGCTGATGCGTACACCCTGGGAGTGGATAGGCATGTGCAGGAGGGAGGCAATGGCGGAGAAATAGGTCTGAAAGCCATAATCTAACTTACTTTGGACCAGGGAGTGGTAGAGCTGCCAAAGGATGCGACGGTCTACACCCCAGTCGGTATGGAAAAGGAACTTCAGAAGGGTGCAACTCCGAAGACACACGAAGCCTTCAGATGGGGAATCCAGGACAGGCGGGAATCGAGTACAACACCCAAAAATCGAGTTTCGGGGACAACTGGGAGTGGCGACCCATGAAGAGAGAGGGAATGGAAGGCGGTGCAGTGGCGTCGACGACAAAAATGCATCACCACCGTTTTAGTGGGAGAAAAGCGAAACCCTTGGTCCGTGACCTATCTGGAGATGGAATCCAGGGCCCGTTGGAAGAGACGCTCAAGGAAGACGGCTGGCAACTGGAGCAATAGATGGCAAGTTCATCGACATAGCGCTGCCCCAAGGGCAGAGCTATCACCACGTCATCGATCGCCAAAGCGAAGCAGATGACATTCAGGACGCTACCCTGGAGAATCCCTTACTTCTGCGAGTGCACAAAAGAGAAGGGAGTACCCATCCGAACACGAAAGGAACGGAAAAACAAAAAGTTGGGGATGATGGAAGGAAAACAACCTCGGAAACCCAGGAGATAAAGTTTATGGCAGATCCACTACCACCAAGTGGTGTCATATACTTTCTCTAAACCAAAGAAAACTGCATAGAAGTGACGCCGCTCTGCAATCGTGACACGGACCGTAGTCTCCAGCCGAATCAATATGTTAGTGGTGCTACGGCCCCTGCGAAAACCGGCCTGCATGGTCGAAAGTAAATTGTGGCGTTCGAGGTGCCACACCAGACAGCGAGAAGCCATTTTCTTGGTGTTTTGAGAGGCAGCTGGTGAGGGCTATTGGACGATAGTTAAGGGGAGACGTCGGGTCCTCACCGGCCTCAGGAAATGGGAGTACCACTGCCTCCCTCCAGAAAGGAGAAAAAGTACCCTCCACCCAATTCATTTGTAGAGGGTGAATAGAAAGAAGAGAGCCAACGGGTGTAGGTGGCGGATTATTTCAAAATTAATCCGTCGATGCCGGGAGCAGACTTGCCGCAAGAAGCCAGCGCAGAGTGCAGTTCCGACATTGAAATGAGGTGGTTGTAAGGGAAATTATTGCGAGTCTGAAAAAGATGAGGGGAACGAGTAAGCAGAGCCTTACGCCGGAGGAAAGCGGGGACACGGTGATCATGAGAGATTGAAGTGATAGACGAGGCCAAGACCACGGCGACTACAGCAGGAGACGATACTGGACACCCATCTATCATAAATGACTCGGGGAGGGTGAGAGGAAGGTTTACCGGAGATCTTCCGAATCTTGTTCCAGATTCGGCAAGAGGTTCGCCATGAAAAGTGGTGGGCTTCACGGACCGTGCAACGGACATGAGCCCGCGCACGTTTGAAAACTATTGAATTAACAAGCGATGGGCTGGGTTGCGCTGAAGTTGGGGAAAGGCCGACTTCTTGGCACGAACGGCCAGAGCGCATGCCGGGTCCACCATGGAACCGAAGGAGCGGGTAAATGCTGACTTGGGAATGGAGGATAGCGGCACAAGTGACGTGATCGGTAAGGTAGGTGGAGGCTAAGTCGACCGACTCAGTTACCCAGGACTGAAGAGGTAGGGGATTCAGACTGAAAGAGAAGCCAGTCATCCTTGGCAAGAGACCAACAGGTAGGAAGAGCGGAGGATTTGAGGGCCCGGAACGTACGGATGTTGGGTTTCCTAAAAATGAAGAATTTATTAACAATATAAAATATAATGGAAGTTTGACATAAATGAAAAATATAAGGTAGGTATGATGTAAATTCTAAATAGGCCCCAGGTAAATCCCAGAAAAGGATACGTGACTGGTTGCACGTAAACATCCGAACAGATCTCAACTTCATCTGACTGGAAAATGTAACGTTGTTTTGTTCAACCAATCGGGAGTGAGAGAATACTTCACGTGATGCCACTCATCTATTTCATCAAATCATGTATTTGTAAGTAGTCTTAGTGTTCAAAGAGTACTTGAAATAAATATTAAAATCATTTAACACTGTCAAACAAGTAGCATAAGTTAATTAAATAATCAAACACAGTTAGGAATTGTGAAGACTCATAATATAATGCATTTAAAGTTGTTTGTAAGTTCCAGGACAAACGGGAAAAGGACGATAGAACATATTTTCCCAATGCGAGATGAAAACCCGAATTCTCGAGACTGGAGGGGAAAAAGAGCGTGCAAGAAGACCGGGAGAGAGTTGGTAACAGCCAAGTAGAGGGAAGAAAAGTAATCGAACACTTCCCCAGGTAATTCATGAGAATTTCCTAGAGTCAATGATAAAGTTCGATCTAAGCCAATTAATATATATATATATATATATTATATATATATATACACGTGCACAGAGGCTACCTTCTTCGCTTCTGGGCACGGCGGTTTCTGAACTACCACCTCAGGGACGGAGCTGGCACTTCACTGAAGTGGTCCGCTCTTTCCTTGATCTTTTCAACATGCCCACCCCCTCAGTTATCCCCATTTCATTCAGCATCTAACCCCCCCCCCGGCTCCTCACCCCTATCAAGTTTTGCAGGGATCTATGTGCCCTACCGAAGAATACCACGAGCGCCATGATATACAGGTCACTCTTCCGCGAACACGCAACCCAACACCCGGACGCAGTCGCCATTTACACAGATGGTTCCCGCTCGGAAGCTGGTGTGGCCTCCTCAGCGGTGATTCTGCCCCAGCCGCTTTCCCGGGGCGTCGGCCTGCCCCGCGAGGCCTCCGTTTTTCCGGCGGAACTTTTCGCGATTACGGAGGCCCTCGATATTGTGCGCACCCACTCTGCCAGCTCTTTCGTCATTTATTCAGATTCCCAAAGCGCATTTCTCTCCCTAGAAAGATTTAACCCTCCTCACCCGCTCGTCCGTACCATCCAGCAAACCTTCCACTTTTTAACGGCCTTCCAACACAAGACAGTCGCCTTCTGCTGGGTCCCGGCTCATGTCGGCATCCAGGGTAACGAGGAGGCGGACCGCACGGCAAAGACGGCCTGCTCACTGCCGGCCTCCTCCCGACCCCTCCCCTTCTCCGACTTCTTCCCGACTTTCCGCTCCCACTTCCGCTCCATATGGCAGCGGGAATGGGACCAGGCCACACAAAATAAACTCCACATGATCAAGCCACAAATAGGATACTGGGCCTCCTCCTCATTCCACCGGTCCCGCCATAAAGAAGTAATTCTAGCCCGTCTCCGCCTAGGCCACACCCGCATCACCCACGGACACCTTATGGCGAAATCGCCAGCCCCGCTTTGCCCTACCTGCCATACCCCTATCACTGTCATACACCTCCTGGTGGAATGCCCAAAGTTGTCCGCTCTTCGTCGCGGGTGTTTCCCTCTCTCGGCCGAAAATCCCATACCCGACCGTCTACGATCCATACTCGCCCAAGGCCCCCCCTTTTCAACAGAAGCGTTCTTCTTCTTCCTTACTCACTCCCATCTGCTCCATCGCATCTAAAACCATACCCCTCCTACCCACTATCCAGCAACTGACCCTTACTCACTCCCCTAGTCTACCACCCCCAGCACAGTAACACCACGCACCCACTGCCTCGCCAAGATATGTATCGCTTTCTATAGGTACGAATCGGCGGTAAATTAGAGAAAGAAAAAAAATAATATATATATATATTAGTGGTGGACCGGATGTCAGTTTTTCAACATCTGCGGATGCGGATTTTTTATTTCGATATCCGCGGGTGCGGATATTTAGTTAATCTATCAATATAATATAGAATTATGAATATATGACCATTTTTCAAATTTCGTGATATTACGATTATGGCAGGCAATGCATAAGAATTAAAATTAATAATTAATATATATGTTTTCATTATGATAAAAATAAAATTCTCAAGAGTTTCAGCCACAGAAAATTGAATGAAACCAGTTTCATTCAATTTTGTTATCAGGTATTTATATTTTGAGGTTTATATATTTGTTTGTTCATTAATAATTAATACTTTACATGAAATGCGCATGACTGGGCCTTATAAGCTAATTTAATTGTAAATTGCATAATTTATTAGAGGTATTATCCGCATAACATCCGCAGTCAAGTGCGGATGCGGATGTTAAAAATGATGCGGATATCCGGTCCACCACTAATATTTATTTATTTATTTATTTATTTATTTATTTATTGGCGGATCTAGGATTTTTGTTTAGGAGGGGCTAGTTGGGTTCGGATGAAGTTCTGAACCAAGCTTAAGTATTATGCAATCATTCCCATAAAAGCACTTGGTAATGAGATTAATGTTCAATAATTACCAATTTATTAGGAATGCTCAGTCAAAACCAGAAACACTTCACAATAGAAATAATGTACAGCCACTTTCTAGACGACTGTCCAACCTATCACAGGACACAGAAAATTCATTGAAAAATACACCCACAAATACAAATATTTAACTTGAAGCTGTTACTGTAGATCTCTCTCTATTTCATAAATAAAAAAGAAAATTACTGTAAATTATATCATTCTGGTTTGAAACTTGCATTATAAACAAATGTGTGGATATGCTTAGGTTGAGATTCGCGAAACATCTCTATCAATGAGGGGGGTTAGAGCCCCTTGAGCCCCCCCTCTGGATCTGCTACTATATATATATAATTTTTTTTTTTTTTTTTAAAGTTCGGGAAGAACCGATTCGCCTCTATTTAAAAGGGCATATCTCGGCGGAAAAACAAAGAAAAAGTGAGAGGAAAGACAGAGGAAAAAGAAAGGGTGGAGGGGACAGTCGAAGTGGAAAAAGACCAAGGATGACAAGGACTGCAGGGTCGAGCCCCATCATCCTTGGGTGCTAGGGCCGGGAGGGCGCACGTGAAACCTCCAGGAACAAGCACGTACAAACGAGCACAAAGAGCACTCAAGAGCACGAGCTTAGAACCCCCTTGCGGGGATATATTATATATATATATATATATATATATATATATATATATATATATATATATATGTGTGTGTGTGTGTGTGTGTGTGTGTTGATTCTAACAAACGAGTTTATGTTGACACAAGAGATAGCAGGAAACACCAGAAAAAATAACTGCCTAGATTTGGTATGCACAAATAACACGAACTTGATTGTTGATATAAAAGTAACCCCAACTATTATCTCAGACCACAACATAATCGAGATATCAACAAATATGGCAAAAACATTAAAAGGTAATGCTCATACTGAAGAAAGAAGCAAATTTGGGACTTTTAATTTAAACTCCCAAGACTATAAATTGGGAAACAATCGGATCACACATGGCCCAAATACAGTGGAAAACAGTTTTCGAGAATAAAAGAACCGAAGAAATACTAACAAAGGCGCTGGAAATTTTAGAAAAATATGCTCCGAAAGCACAGCCAAAAGGAAAGAGGAACTGGTTTGAGAGGCAAAAGCGAACAATTTTCCGCAAAAGAAAGTACCGGAGAAGTTAGTTAATTACAGAGGTAACTATGAAAAAATTATAGGGCTATGGATTGATTGCCTGATACCCTCATCCGTTGAAAATTTCCAGCAGACTACAGTGGAGAGTTAACGACAAAAGCTCTACGTTTTTTCGTTAGAGAATTATGTATATGTAGGTCTTTAAAGGACCTCTGTTTATTTGCCTTCGGTATTTGCGCTGCCTAATGGTGAAGAAAGGAATTGCCTTACCTTATTATTTCCTTGGGCCTCGCTTCTGTTCGTAGGACGCGACGATTTTTTTCGATGTAGGGTCGCGGTACGATGGAGTTACACAACGAGTTGATTTGATGTAACTAATATAGGCAGTCACTATTTAAATACCTGAAGGAATAGGCCCATCCTTTTTATAGTTATTAGGTTTTATATTATGAGGATTTCACTCAGAACTTATAGGAAGATAAAGTACATCTTCCTTGCTTAAAAGCATCGCTGTAACATACTGTAAGCAAGCTCCGAGCGAGCCACTATAATAAATCGTTAGGAATCCGCTGATTCTTCATAGTTCGTTGACTCTTTGCTTGATGTAATTTTCATGAGTCAGCAATGGAAAATGTTGAACACGAAACAATAAATTTGGTTTTCTTGTTGTTATGCAGGCCCGATGCCTACATATGGGTTCTATGTACGTATGGCAATTATTTTCATTCCCAATAGGCTATGTCGCCAATCCCGAGGCAATTTTGTAGATATTTAATTCAATAAATTAATAATTTGTATTTAATTATGAAATAAAGTTACCACATATGATACCATATTGTAAGCGTGTATAGTTTTTCCATAGTAACAATACCAGGAAAGTAATACAAGAAAAACTGGAGAGTATCGATAGGGCCATACAAGCCATGATTCAGGACCATAGAGAGGGAAGAGGAAAAGGCGGTAGAAGTAATAAAGGATAATCCAAAATACTTCTATAGCTATGCGAAAATAAAAACAAAAACGCGCGCCACTATTGGGCCCTTAAGAAAAAGGAATAATGAACTTACTGACGATCTAAAAGAAATATTTGAAACATTGAGAGCCCAGTATGAATCAGCCTTCAGTAGACTACCGCAAAAAGTGACAAAGCGATACCTGACATAGATACTTTCTTTGAAGAGAAATTGCAAGGAGATTGTATAACAGATTTTTATTTTACCCCAGAAGATATAGCGCGAGCTATAGGACAAGTGAAATCACACACAGCTGCAGGTCTGGACAAATGAAACGCATTTATTGATTAAAAACTGTAAAAATGAAAGCGCCACACCATAAACTGGATATGGAGAAGATCCCTAGACATTGGGGAAATACCGAGCATTTTGAAAAGAGCAAACATTGTCCCTATATATAAAGTAGGGGATAGATCTCAAGCAAAGAACTATAGACCAGTGTCATTGATGTCCCACCTCTCCAAAGTATTCGAAAGAATAGTTAGAGAGAAAATCTCTGACTTCTGGGAGACACTGGAAAGACAACGAAAATCAGCACGGATTCGGATCAGGAAGATGATGCCTATCACAACTTATAGAGCACAATAACAATATCCTAGACGCACTTAAAGGCAATGAAAACTATGATGCTATATACGCGGATTTTGCTAAAGCTTTCGACATATGTGATCATGGTATAATAGCGCATAAAATGAAACAGATGGGAATAACAGGCAAAGTTGGAAAATTAATCAACTTTCTCAGAACGTCTACAGGTCGTTAAAATTCAAGGTATAACATCATCCGAATCAGAAGTATGCAGGTCAGTAGCACAAGGAACACCATTTGTCCCGCTCCTTTTTATTATCATGCTAACAGACATAGACAATAAACTAAACAGTAATAGTATGGTAACATCCTTTGCAGACGATACAAAACTCGGCAGGAAAATCAGCGATGCAAAAAAGGTGGAGGCCTTGCAGAGGGACACATTCAAACAAAATATACATATGACATGACATTTAACACCGAGAAATTTCAGCTCTTGAGATATGGTAGAAATGAGAAACTTAAACAGACAGCATATTATGCTCCGGACAGGCAGGAAATTCAGAGAAGCACGAAAGCGATCGATTTGGGGGTTATAATGACCGATGATGCCAAATTCGAGACACAAAATCAGATAGCGATAAACAAAGCAAAAAGAGTCGCGGAGCAGGTACTAAGAACCTTTAAAAGAAGGGATAAGACAGTAATGATTCCCTGCTGAAAACACTGATCATACCAAAACTTAAATACTGCTCAGTCTTGATGTCCCCATACAAGAAGGAAGAAATTAATAAACGAAGATATTCAGACACATTTCACAGACAAGATCGATGGCTGCAAAGAACTCAACTACTGGGAAAGACGACGTAAATTAAATCTGTACTCCGTGGAAAGAAGAGAGATGTACACCATAATATACTGTATATACATGAAAAATGATCGAAAAACTGATACCAAACCTCAAACTGAACCCAATTACCACCCAAACAACACTGGAAAATAGGAAAGGCAGAATGTGTAATGTTCCCAAATTAAAGGCCTGACAAGGGACCTCCTCAACACTGAAGGAAAATAGCTTGGTTGTCAAAGGGACAAGACTTTTTAACCAGCTTCCAAAGGACCTCAGAAACGTTACAGGGGTCAAAGTTGAATTCTTCAAAAGAAGACTAGATGCCTGGCTCAGGATGGTACCAGATGAGCCGGATGTACCTGGCTATGTGCGGTAGAGAACGCAAGAGAGCAACTCGCTTCTTCCCCAAGCCAGGCCTAGAGGCGGGGCCACCAGCTTGACTTTCGTGTGAAGAGAGACCAATGCACAGAACTGCTACGAGGTTACATATATATAATTTTGGTTATACATATATATAGCTTTGGTTTTGCTTCCGCCCGAATTGTTCATTCTGACGAAAGTCAAGCTTGTCACTCCACCTTAGACCTACAATTTAACTTGGAATCCGAACTACGCCCCATCAGCAGCCCAGTGTCTTAACCACTAGGCTACCCAGGGTACCCATTTATCTACCAACCAATTTTTTTTGTGTGGAAAGATGAACAGCTGGGTTTTGTTGCGCGTTGCTTGCGATCGTCGGGTTTCGATCCCGGTACCGATGGATTCGTAGTCAGCGACGCTAACCAATACACCACCGAAGCGCATAGATATATACACATATATTACTAATATAATTCACCGAAAATGTCTCTGTCTGTCTGTCTGTCTGTTTGTCCGTCTATCCGCAGAAAAAACTTTTACGTTTCTGAACCGATTTTGCCCAAACTTCGTATGGTGGATGGGGGTGATGAGTAATGAACGAAAATATATGTGTGACCAACTCTCCCCACAATTACTGGGCCCGAAGGCCCCAGCACCGCAATAAAACTATAGAAAAGAACGCATCTATGAAAATCTTGAGCTTCACATTGTGTCAAGATTTGTGAAGCTTAAGATTTTCATGACTATAGTTTTATTGAGCAAATAATCGAACCCCCTTAACCCTTTAACGACGGATACACCCAGAAGTAGATATCTTGAGGCCGACTTCAATCAACAGAATAGAACAGACGAGTTAATGTGAGGGGCGGGGGGATGGATGTCTGCAGTTAGAAATGGTGAAATTAGGAAGATTAAGGACGATTGACAGGAGAGCAGTATGCAGTGTTGGGAGTAACGGCGTTACTTTTTTAGTAGCTGTAGCGGTAACGCCGTTACTTTCGAGATATTGTAACGAAAATGGTAACGGCACTACTTTTTAGAGCGATTTCAGCGATTTAGAGTTCCCTTCAAACTGGTCATTTGACGTGTCATTTATTAGCTGTTAACTTTATGCCAGTTATTTTTCATGTTGATTAGCGAGTTTCTAAGTCATCTGGCAACATTGCCTGCACAATTTCGCAAGGTTTCTCCATCAGAGCAGGAGTACAGTGGCTGCAGACCTGATTCAGTCTGAGCTGCAGCAGCGTTTGATTTCTCCATGTGCCACTCGATCGAACTCTACACATGACGCGCTGCTTCGTCTTAATGCTATCATGGCCAACAATGAAGGGGTGATGAATCGTGTTTGTGACGGGCTGGTAATATTAAGGTTCAATACATCGTAGATAATTTTCAGAATTGAAAACGATAACAAGTCAACCACTACATTCCTGTCTCCCTCTAGTGAATGCTCTGATTTCGGGCATTGAAACTCGATTTAGTAACATTTTCAGTGACGATGATTGTGTGCTTGCTGCTGCTTTTTCACCCCCGCTTTAATCTTGTTTGGATCCAGGACGAAGCACGCGTTGCTCGTGTGAAATGATGATCGATAAACTCTAAAACGTGACCAGAAGAATGGAGAGTGGTCATTCACCTACAGTCAGCAGCACTTTAGATGATGACGATGACAACTTCAAGTGCTTCCAAAAAAAATAGTATCTCAACAGCTATCAGTTTGAGTTCAGAGCAGGTTTCCACTTTTTTGGCAACAGGCCAACACGAAAAGTGTCAACGTCATGCTTCCCGACTGATGAACTTAGATCGGTGTTTATAGCTCTTAATACTCCAATCCCATCCAGTGCAGCCATCGAACGAGTATTTTCTGTTGGCAAAGATATCCTTCGACCCAAACGAAGAGGACTATCAGATGCCAATTTTGAAAAACTAGTGTTCCTGAAATCGAACAATACACTCCTAAAAAATCTGCAAGATTAGTTATTTTTGACAGGCCATTTTTTTTTATTTGAGTTCATGCTTTGATTTTTTGTCATATATAATTTTGTATTATTAAAGCTTTTCTACTCTTTAGTCTTTTCTTAAAAGTAACGGTAGCGATAACGCGTTACTTTTTCATTAAAGTAACTGAAGCGGTAACGACGTTACTTTTTATCAATGTAACGATAACGGTAACAACGTTACTTATAGAAAGTAACGCGCACAACACTGGCAGTATGTCCAGGGATGTAGTGGCAAATTTTAAGGTGCAGGAACTCTAAGGAAATACCGGTATGTTGGTACATAATTTTAAATTCTGCTATTATTTCCTTGTTCTGGTACATCAGTTAATCAGGTTACTCCCCAGAATGAGCGGAAAGTTCAATACACGAATTTTAGGGTAGTACACCGTGGCGTAATAATTAACTCAAATAAATAAATAAAATTTGGATGAATGGAGGTGCGGGAGCGGCGTTCCCGTGCGCTCCCGCAGCACTACACCCCTGAGTATGTCGATATATTAAGTGATATCCTGCTACCGAATGTTAGGGCCTATTTTATTACATACGAACAGCCATTTTATTTAATACATAATAATAGTCCCATACATACAGTACATCTCTCGTGGTGCGTCAATGGGTTGATAACATCGATGACATAACAATTGATTGGCATGCAGACTCCAAACTGAACCTAATTGAAAATGTTTGGGATACAAGAATTCGACGATAGAGTATTGCGTAATGAGGTTAAAACCCTTTGACTGCCAAACACGGACTGGTGTTCTCGGGCAACTGCCAAACACGTACTAGTAAGTGTTGGCTTTTTTAACCTTTGGTTAGCTTCCGCCTGAATTGTTCATTTTAACGAAGGTCAAGCTTTTCACTCCACCTTTAGACCTACAGTTTAACGTGGAATCCGAACCACGCCCCATCAGCAGCCTAGCGTCTTAACCAGGTACCCATTTATCTACCAACCACTTTCTTTATTGTGTGGAAGGATGAACAGCTGGGTTTTGCTGCGCACCGGCTGCCATCGGGTCTCGAACCTGGGGCCGATGGTTTCGTAATCAGCGACGCTAACCACTACACCGCCGAGGCGCCTTTTCCTTATTTTCTTTTATTTATTCAAAATTATTTGATATATTATTAATTTTGCTTATCTTGCAAAGTCTAAATACATTTTACGTTATATATACGTATATATACAGGGTGTTTCAGAAAATGTATACCAGTAGGTGTTGGCTTTTTTACCTTTATTTTCTTTTATCTATTCAAAATTATTTGATTTATTATTAATTTTGCTTATCTTTGCAAAGTCTAAATACATTTTACATGTTTTATATATATATATATATATATATATATAATATATATATATATATATATATACACAGGGTGTTTCAAAAAATGTATACACATTATAGTAAAAAAAATTCTTTATTCCAAAAAATGACTCCTTTTTGGAAAAAAAGTTTTCTTTTGCATAAAAAAAGACTGAAAAAAAAGTCCTTTCAGTAAAATAAGAAACTCCCAGATTCGCAAGTTTCCAAATATTTTCGGCAAATGCCTCAAAATTCGAGCAAAGTCCCAAAACAATGGCGGAAAAATTGGAGTTTATTAAAATTAGACTCAGATATACTCCTTAAACCCAACATAATAAATAATGCAACAATTTTTTTTTGCTTGCTGCAATGTCGCATAAACGTGTCGCATTAAACTTAAAAAACAAATTTGTTGCTTTAAGTATTTCTTAAAATTTTTTATGTAATTTCATTTTTGAGGTACTCGTGCAAATCTTTTCAAATTATATTATCGAGAAATCTATGTTATCTGATGGCAAAAAAAAAATCAGTGTTTTGTTAGAGTTAATTTTTTCTGGAATATACATGAAAAATATATATATTTTATAATGCTCTGTAAATATATGCGCATTATTGCAACAAAATCTTTCATTTCCTTGCCATGTTAAGTTCACTATGTCGGCATTGGAAAATTCGGGCACCTTGGTAATTTTTCGGACAAATTGTGAATCGCTCCCCATAAACAAAAATGAAGCCCGTACGTCTGTGGTGGAAAGTGATCGATTTCACTCGGCTAAATATAATTTCTGTAAAGAATTTAATCTGTTAAAATGATCGTACTATTTTAATAAACAATGGTCGTACAAATTAATTCTGCAATGAGTCGATCATACCTTCAATTTTTTTTAAATTGTTTCTATAGTTAAATAAAAAGAAAGTTAAAATGATTACTTTTAGTACAAAAAATGCGTCGTTTTCAAAAAATCGGTGAAACAATCCATTTTAGAGGTCAAGCACCTGATTTTTAAAAAGCCGGTCAGTTTGACTGTTATTAGCTCTGTTTGGAGAAATACAAGTTTTTTCTGAAGTGATTTTTGTTTGGTCCTCTTAATGGTCACGTCTTGTGCGTCAACGATTCACCAACGTCCTACACAACGTGTTCAAAACACTCAAACGCTGTATTTTTGGCTGGTCAAGGGCAACTGCATTATACTGTACCTTCATTATTATTATTATATACATAGGCGGATCAAGATGAGGGGGGAGAGGTCGGCGACGTCTGGATCCCCCCTCAATTCCTTGCAAGTGCCCTATTTGAATGATGTGTACGCCTCTGAAAACAAATTTTGTTTTTGTAAATAGATCATGGTTATTTTATTTTATTCAAAGTCTATTTTGATTCTTTATCCGTATACACCGTACTTCTAAATTTGTAGTTGTAATGGTTTTTATAGGTGCCCTTAGCAGCCAAATCACTATTTTTATCTTCATCTTATTCCGATAGTTCTTTTAATTGACAAGACATTTGTAATCGTTTGAAAAAATTTCTGTGATAACTGTTGTACCCAAATTAGATTTTTACTTTGTATCATATTTTAATGAGATTGATCTGATAAAACAATACAATTGATTTTATATTCGCTCATTGGTGGTTTGTTTTAAGAAAAATATTTTAGTACTGTGCCCTTTTTACTTTAGGGGGTGCTTTTTTTTTTTCCTTTGGACTCGCCCCCCCCTCCTTACTGAAATGCCTAGATCCATCCTTGTCTAGATTCACATGGAACATGAACGAGGTTAACAAGGGAGATATATATATATATATATTTTTTTTTTTTTTTTTTTAGTTCAGGAAGAACCGATTCGCCTCTATTTAAAGGGCATATCTCAGCGGAAAAACAAAGAAAAAGTGAGAGGAAAGACAGAGGAAAAAGAAAGGGTGGAGGGGACAGTCGAAGTGGAAAAAGACCAAGGACTGCAGGGTCGAGCCCCATCATCCTTGGGTGCTAGGGCCGGGAGGGCGCACGTGAAACCTCCAGGAACAAGCACGTACAAACGAGCACAAAGAGCACTCAAGAGCACGAGCTTAGAACCCCCTTGCGGGGATATATATATATGTATATATATATTATATATATATATATATCCCTCGATTAGGTACTCCGGCTTGCCGGGCCGAGGGGGCTCGCACACCTCGTGGGTTGTTGGGGTTTCCTCAACTCCTCGCGGGGTGTGGGCGAAGAATTACCTAGTTGCGTTTTTTCCCCCTCCTTTTTCTTTTTGCTCCCCTTTTTTTTTCCGTATCTTCCGGAATTTCTCTTGTCTTGACTCGGTCTTGGGCCTCTGTCAATTGTAGTATTTCCCCCCACTCGGTTTGTTTTTTGCAGTCTCGGGGTCATCGGGTGCACCCGCTGGGGGGCATCGCTCCGTGGCTGAGCCGTACTCTGGGGACGGTACGGGCGCCCGGACCGCTGCTGCATCTGGATTGGGCCTTTGCTAGGCCCTTAACGGACAAATCTCCAGGAGAGCCAATCTGCTGTTTTTAAAACGACAATCAGGTTGGGGGGCGGACTACCCGGGACGTTGGGCCTGCGCTTTGAAGGATGCAGCGGCAGATTGGTGCATTGCCTTGGGTCCGAGGCTGTCTTTCTTATAATTATATTGTTTATGGGTACACTTTCTAAACCTCAATCCCCTCCTGTTGACGACTCTGGCCCGTCCTTGGATTTGGATAAGACTTCTACTCCTGGTCGTTCAGCGGCCTCTGCCTCCGCTGGATTGACCTTAAAGCCGTATGGCCCCCTCTCGTCCTCTGCGGCGTCTGGCTCTCGTGGCCGTGGGGTCTCGGGGCGGCCCTCGTTCTCTCGCCCACTCTCGGTTACCGTCACACATGGACCTGTCTCTGCTGTCAATTTCTGTCCGGTGGACAGGTTCCTTCTCCGCCCTTCCGCTGGCTCCCTTCCGGGCAACTCGGAACGGGTGTTTCAGCGTCTTAAGACGGTGGGGGTTCCCTGCCGTTATGATATCCGCCCTCTGAAGGATGAGTCTTCTTTTGAAGTCCCGTTCTTCGGGGATGACTGAGTCCCTTCTACAGTTGCAGGATGTTCTGGGTTGCAGGGTTTCTGTGACTCCCCATCCGCAACTGAATAGCTGTCAGGGCACCATTTTCGCTTCCCGTCTGCTGTCAATCCCGGTTGGCGAGTTGCAGGAGGATCTTGCCTCCCAGGGGGTCACGAAGGTCTTCCGCTTTTCGTCGCGCCGGGATGGTGCTCTTACCCCGTCCGCTCGTCTGCTCCTGACCTTTGACTCCCTTATGCCTCCGGCCCAGGTGTTCTGGGGCATGGGTGATCGACAATCGTGCGAGTTTTCGGTGCGGCCGTATGTGCCTGACCCGGTTCGCTGCTTTGGCTGCAACCGGTTCGGCCATGTTAGCTCTGCGTGCCGCCGTGAGGGTAAGCTATGTGTCCGCTGCAGTGGGCCTGCGCACCCTCCCCCATGCACGAAGCCCCCGCGGTGCTCGAACTGCTCGGAGGCCCACCCTTCCTCCTCTCGGGACTGCCCCGTTTTCAAGTTTGAATTCGAGGTGCGGTCCTTAAGGACTACCGAATTCCTTAGAGCGCGGGAGGCGCGCGATAGGGTCCGTGACCGGGATCCGCGGCGGGGGTTGTCCTATGCTGCGGCTCTTGGCTCCAGCGGGTCCTCGGGGCCCCTCCTGTGTTACCCCGGCGCCTACCCGAGTGGTGCCCCCCTGGAAGTTCCGGGGGTTGGTGGTCCTCCTGGCACCGCGGGACCTTCTTGTCCCCCTGCCTCACTTTCAGTCACCACGTCTGATTCCCTGCCTACAAGTGCCCCTTCTCCCTCTCCGGCCTTGGGGTCTGGATCCTTGCCTACCCGTCTCTCGGGTGGGGAAGGTGATGCCCCGAAGGGGAGGAGGAAGCGTCACCGTGGTCGGAGTCCTCCAGACCCGTTCATGACCACTGCTCGCCCTGCTTCCCCTTCTTCACCGGAGGGGAAGCGGCGCGCCGCTCCTAATCCGCTCGGGACTCCCCCCCCCCTATACGGAGGGCTGGTGGGGCGTCACCTCCCGGTGCCCCAACTAGTGTCCGGGTGTCGGTTGAGGTACACCGCCCCATGACACCCTCGATTACTGACTCGGTTCCCACGGTGGACCCGGTCGAGAGGGGCCTGGCCCTTCTTCATGGAGTCCTCTCCATTCGGCTCCTGCTGAGAGTGGTCGGGTCTCTCTCCTGGATCTACCTTTCCCACCTGTGGTGGATCTTTCCTCCCCCCCCGTCAGCACTTGTCTGGTGTGACGAGCCCTCGAACATCTGGTTCTCCCTGCCCCACCTCTGGTGGGGAGTCGGGGTTTCGGCTGGGCCCGTCTCGTCGTCTCCTCTCCCCCCTCAGGGGAGCCCCCTCTGAACTCCCTGTTCCACTTTCCCACTCGTTCTACTACGGGTGAGCAGCTGCGGAGTCTGTGGCCTCCTGTAATCGGGATCCTCGTCTCCCGGGCTTGCCCCCTGTGGCCCCTACCCTCCCCTCCCTCGGGGTGAGTCGGGGAAGCCGATTCCGTCCCTGGTTACGGACCGTTGAGTTTGCTGCTCAGCTTGGTCCGTGGCTATTTCTCTGTTTCTCTGTCTCTTATTCTGCCCCTTCCCCTTACAGTTCCATTTTGCATTGGAACTGTAGGGGGCTTTTAGCTAACTGGGAGAACCTTGCCTCCCTGCTGGAGAGCGAGCGGCCTTCCTGCGTTTGTCTCCAGGAGACTATCCTGGCTGCGCGGGGCTCCCTCGTCTCTGGCTATGTTGGTTTCCCTTGCACCCCGGATGAGCACACACGCCGGCGGGTGCGGCGATTTATGTTCATCATTCGTTACCCTCGCGAGGTGTGCCTCTTCGTACTTCCTTGCAGGCTGTGGCTGTGCGGCTCTTTTTAGATCGCCAGTACACTGCCTGCTCGATTTATATTCCTCCCCATGACCCTCCTTCTCGCGACGCGGTTCGCGAGTTGGTGTTGCAACTGCCTCGACCGTTTCTCCTCCTCGGGGACTTTAACAGTCGCGACCCGGCTTGGGAGATGTCCGGTCGACAATGTTGCTGGTATGTTGCTCTCCTTAATGGAGGAACTTTCCTTCGCGTGCCTCAATTCCGGCGAACCTACCTATTTCCACGAACCCACGGGTTCATCTACCTGTATTGATCTCTCCTTGGTGTCCCTCGATGCCTTACTCGATTTTTCGTGGAGGGTGTTGGGGACTCTTATGGCAGTGATCATTACCCAGTCTGTCTTGAGCCGGTCGGACCGCAGCCGGGTGTCTCGTCTCGACCGAGGTGGTGCCTGGCGCGGGCTGACTGGCCATCCTTCAGAGCTCGTTCCGTCATTGCCCGTTCGGTGTTGGACTTTGGCTCTGTGGATGAGAGCTGGAGTTCTTCGAGCGGGTGGTGATGGGCGTAGCGGAGGACTGTATTCCTCGATCTTCCGGTAGCCGCGGACGCGTAGCGTCCCGTGGTGGACTCCAGCATGTCACCAGGCGGTGTGTGAGAGGAAGAGGGCAACGCGCCGCTTCCACCGCACCCGGCGCACGGACCACTTGATTGAGATGCGGCGGGCGAAGGCTTTCGCCCGCCGGACTCTCAAGTTGGCCCGTCGGGCCTCTTGGCGTGCTTTTTGTCTGGCATTTCCTCGTCTACCCCTTCTGCTGCTGTGTGGCGGAAGGTACGTAGTATCGAGGGGAAGCCGGTCCCTGCTCGTCGCCCTGTCCTTCGGGACGGGGACGGCTTCCTTTCGGATCCTACTGCTGTGGCCGATCGGCTGGCCGGGGCTTTTGCTGCGGTTTCCCGTTCGCCTTCAGCTGCGGATCGTCCTTTGTCGGATGTTACGTTCCCCCACCTGGGAACGAGCCCTATAACCGTCTCTTTACGATGCGGGAACTTCGGGCTGCCTTGGCAACCCGTCGTTCTTCCGCCCCTGGCCCTGATGACATTCCGTATGACTTTATTCGGAATCTGCACCCGATGGCCCTACACTTCTTGCTGGATCTTTTCAACCGGATGTGGGTTGAGGGGTCGTTCCCTTCCCGTTGGAGGGAGGCGATTGTGGTCCCGATACCTAAACCGGGGAAGGATCCGGCGGAGGTGGCGGGCTATCGGCCTATTGCCTTGACGAGCTGCTTATGCAAGCTCCTTGAAAAATGGTGGCCGTCCGACTTTCATTTACACTGGAGTCGCTTGGGTTATACCCCCGACCCAGTATGGCTTTCGTCGGTTTCGGGGTACTCTGGACCCCCTTCTCCTCCTTGGTCATGATGTACAGGAGGCCTTTTCCCGCCGGAATCTTGTTCTGGCCGTCTTTTTCGATGTCCAAAAGGCCTATGACACGACCCGTCGGGAGTTGTCATGGACCGTTTGAAGTCTCTTGGTTTCGTGGGCTTTTTGCCCACATTTATTCGTAACTTCCTCTGCCGTCGCACTTTCCGCGTCCGTAATGGGGCGGCCCTATCTGACCTGTATGTTCAGGAGGAGGGGGTGCCTCAGGGTGTGTCTTGAGCGTCTCCTGCTTCAATCTGGTCATGTCTGCGCTACCGGGGCCCTCCCGCCCTCGGTGCGTTGTTCCATCTACGCCGACGATCTGGCTGTCTATGCCGCGGGACGAGTCCCCCCCTCGTGGAGAGGCAAGTCCAACTCGCGGTCAATCGGGTTGAACGTTGGGCGTCGTCGGTGGGCCTTACGCTGTCTTCCCCGAAGACTTCGTGTGTGGCCTTCCTTCCGTCGAGGAGACGGGGCTCCGGCGCCGTCCCGGCCTTTAATCTTACACTCGGGGTCAGCCTCTGGCCCTCGTTCAATCAGTACGTTTCCTGGGTGTGGTCTTCGATAGCCGTTTGAGCTGGGTTCCCCACCTTCGCAGGCTGCGCGAGACTACAAGACGTACCCTGGATTTGCTGGGACATTTGTCTCATACTACATGGGGCGCGGATAGGCGGACACTCCTCCGTTTGTACGTGTCCCTGGTACAATCAAAATTAGACTATGGGAGTGTGGTGTATGGCTCCGCCTCGTACGGCCCTTCGGATACTGGACCCGGTCCTCTCTAGAGGACTGCGCATGTCATCTGGCGCCTTCCGCTCCTCTCCGGTTGATAGTCTGCAGGTTGAGTGCGACATCCCTCCCTTGGAGGATCGGAGGTCGTTCCTCATTGCCAAGCACTATCTCCGGATTCTCCGTCTTCCCAACTCTCCTCTGTTCCAGGTGGTGAGAGGGCGTTCTGCCGGGATGGGGGTTGGTATTTCACCGACACGGTGACCTCCCTCCTCGATGGTATGGGCACTCCTCCTCCATCCGTCATACCGGTCTCTTTCGAGGGTGTTGCACCTTGGGAGAGCACCCCTGTTACATGCTGTAGGGCGTTGCGCCCCGTTCGCAGGGCCGATTCTGACTCTGCCTTGCTTCGGTCTCTGTTCCTTCAGCATACAGCGTGTCACTCTATGTGTTGCGGTCTTCACAGATGGCTCGAGGTCGTCAGGGGGTGTTGGGGCTGCGGCTGTTCCCCAGTCGTCTGCCCTTGCTCCCCGATGTACCCGCCTCCCTGATGAGGCTTCCGTTTTCACGGCGGAGCTCTATGCCATTCTGAGCGCTCTGGAGGTGGTGCGGGAGCATCCGGATGGGTCGTTTGTTATCTATTCGGATTCCCGCAGTGCCCTGGATGGCTTGGAGTGTTTCGACCCCGTCCACCCACTGGTCCGACGTATCCAGTTACTGTGCCATATCCTTGTCACTTCTGGTGGCAAGGAGGTGGTATTTTGCTGGGTCCCTGCACATGTTAACGTGGCTGGAAATGAGGCTGCCGATCAAGCTGCCCGTTCCGCGTGCCGACTACAGGTTTCACCCGTGTCCCTCCCCTTTTCCGATTATATCCCTGGTTTTCGTAGGTTTTTGCGCTCCCGGTGGCAGAGTCGCTGGGATGGCGCTACAACTAACAAACTCTGCAAGATTAAACCCAAATTGGGATGTTGGGCCTCTTCCTTCCATCGGTCGCGCCATAAGGAGGTGGCTCTGGCCCGCCTCCGTATTGGCCACACCCACCTGACCCATGGCTATTTGATGGCCGGGGATCGGGTGCCCCGATGTCTCAATTGTAACGTTCCACTTACAGTTGGCCACCTCCTGGTGGAGTGTCCGCTTTACTCTGCGCACAGCGCAGAGTATTTTCCCTTTTTGATAAGCGTCGGGCCTTGTGATAGGCTTGGCGCTATTCTATCTGAAGGTCCCTACTTTTCGGTAATCGGGTTGTTCTCCTTCCTCTTTCGTTCCCGACTTCTTTACCGGCTGTGACTCCGCTATGATTTTTCTCTGCCCCCCCCGTCTATTGTTCATTTCAGCTAGCTGTTCCATAGTCTTCGTACGGTGTTCGCTCTGCTATCCACCTTTCTTTTGATGGCCATGAGCGGTCATACTTTGAAACTAATATATATATATATATCTACACAGGGTGTACATAAAGTCAGGATCTATTTTTGTGAAGCACTTGGAAATTATATGGAATTCAGTCATAAAATGATAGTGGTAACATTTATTAAATAATTAAGAGTAGGATTCGACGTGACGCCCATCAGTATCCCTGCACAGCTCAAATCGTTCCGCAGCATTTCTAAACACATTCTGGAGCATTTGCGGGGTTATGTTATCTGCAGCAGTTCGTATACGTGTACGTAAGTTTTCAAGACTCGTAATCTTCGTCTGATAGACGTGCGATTTGATAAAGCCCCATGCAAAGAAATCTAAAAGGGTTAAATCTGGTGATCTCGCTGGCCAAGGTCTGTTGCTTCCGCGTCCGATCCAGCGATTTGGAAAACGTCCATTTAGATAATCCTGAACAATTTTGGCATAGTGACAAGGAGCACCATCATGTTGATAGACGACGGTACTAACAATCCTATCCCCGTCGTCTATCAACATGATGGTGCTCCTTGTCACTATGCCAAAATTGTTCAGGATTATCTAAATGGATGTTTTCCAAATCGCTGGATCGGACGCGGAAGCAACAGACCTTGGCCAGCGAGATCACCAGATTTAACCCTTTTAGATTTCTTTGCATGGGGCTTTATCAAATCGCACGTCTATCAGACGAAGATTACGAGTCTTGAAAACTTACGTACACGTATACGAACTGCTGCAGATAACATAACCCCGCAAATGCTCCAGAATGTGTTTAGAAATGCTGCGGAACGATTTGAGCTGTGCAGGGATACTGATGGGCGTCACCTCGAATCCTACTCTTAATTATTTAATAAATGTTACCACTTTATCATTTTAGGATTGAATTCCATATAATTTCCAAGTGCTTCACAAAAATAGATCCTGACTTTATGTTACACCCTGTATATATATATATATATATATATATATATATATATATATATATATACATACAGGGTGGGCCGTAAGTTTCCATACATAGGAAAAATAAACATTTTTTATGGACAACCATTTTTATTTATATAATATGCTCTACATGGTTGCCATTGTTTTGAAAACACATTTCAATACGTGTTCCCCACTGTTGATGAACACGCATTAGCACAGTTGACGTTATGCTTGTAATGGCGTTGGTGATACGTTCCTTTAGATGATTTATGTCTCGTATCTTTTCCTGATACACCATGGCCTTCAAGTGCCCCCAAAGATAGAAATCAAGGGGGTGAGATCTGGGGATCTGGGAGGCCACTCCACAGGACCACGCCGACCAATCCAAGCATCCGGAAACTGCTGCTGATCCAAATACCGACGCACGTGAAGACCATAATGAGGTGGAGCTCCATCTTGCTGGAAGTAAACTGGGAAGTTACCTTCCTCGTTTAGCAGGGATGGGAAAATCTCTTCTTGCAACATGTTAAGATACCTTTCGGCATTAAGATTTCCACTGACAAAAATTGGTCCAATAATTCTGTCACCCCATATCCCGGCCCACACCATCACTTTACCGGCACCTTGCATCTTCGTCGGACTCAGCCAGTTAGGGTTAGCATTACTCCAATAACGTATGTTTTGCCGATTAACCTCTCCATTGACGTAAAAATTTGCTTCATCAGTAAACAAGATCTTACGTCAAACGCATATTCTTAGGGTATCTGAAACATAAAAACAAACGTTTAATTTTTCTTATGTATGGAAACTTACGGCCCACCCTGTATATATATATCCCTTTGCTTTGTCCGGAGCTATTGGACGCGTCCCTCTGTGGCCAGTGGGGGAATGCATCTTCCTTCGATGTAAGGGCTTTCTCTGCCCTCGTGGACCATTGGACCCGTTTGGGGACCCGGCTGATCTCCTACTCTCCTACTTATATTTCTTTCTCCTCCTTTCCCCAACTCTTTCTGGCTTTTTTTTTCCCCTGCATTTTGCTTTGTTTTGGACCTTGACTTGACTCTTTCCTTGGACCTTGGGCGAGGGAGGTGGTTGTCCTTCACCCTTGTCGCTCTTAAACCAAACCCAAGCCCTGTCCCTGCCATCTTTCACCGCGCGTTGGATGAGAGTGGCCGCCCTTTACGCACGGGGACTGGGAACGGGTGTATCTCCCCTGCGTGACATCTATTGGCGGTGGAACCGAGTGTGCCCACGATTCGCCTTTCCCTTGTTGGAGTCGGTGGCGGCTGGATGCGCGCGAGGGATGAAGCTTCTTTTTGTTTGTTATGGCTTCTACTCGGCTTACGACTTCTGCTTCTAATACTCGGACTACTACTACTCTCAACACTCGGGTGGTGGGCAACCAGGCCCTCGAGTCCTCTACCACTGGAAGACCACATCCTGATGGGGTTTACCCCCTCTGGTAACGGAATACTTGCACTCTCCTTTACCGTTGCCGAACCCAGCCTGTACCTTGAATATGCCCTTGGACGTACACCCTCTGGAGCAGGGGTCTCGCCCCAGCCCACCTCAGCCGCCGCCTGGCAAGTCAAATTCCACCCAAGACTTTCCTCCAAAACCCAGCTTCTTGCTCTCCCCGTATGCCCCCCTCACTCGCCGTCGGCCCGCCTCCCCACGGAGAGAGCCCCGCGGCGGACGGGAAAGTTGGCATTCACGACCATCCTATCGACCGTTGGATATCCCAGTCCACTTTGATTCTACAACCTCCCTATCCCTTACAAGTATCCACAAATTCCTAGTGATCCGGCCTACCTCTGGATCCCTTCCGACCAACTCTGAACGGACGTTTCAGGCGATCCGAGCCCTCAGCAACTCCAGCCGCTATGATGTACGACCGCAGAGGAATGGCTCCCTCTTCATGAAATCACGCTCAGCCGCAGAGACGAAAGCCCTACTCTCCCTCACTGAGGTCCTTGGATGCTCGGTGTCCATTTCCCCACACCCTCGCCTGAACCAGAGTCAGGGCACTATTTACGCTACCCGCCTATTGTCGATAACAGTAAACGAGCTCCTGGAGGACCTCGCACCCCAGGGTGTCACCAAGATCCATCGCTTCACATCCCGACAGGGAGGTACCCCCTCCCCCCATCCCTCGTCTAATTCTTACCTTCAATACCTTAGTCCCTCCCGACCGTATTGTATAGGGTATGGGAGACCGCACGTCATGCGAGTTTTCTGTCCGCCCATACATCCCAGACCCGACCCGTTGCTTTAAATGCAACAAGTTTGGACACGTTAGTTCAGTTTGCCGGCAGCCGCACCAACTGTATGTCCGTTACAGACAAATCGCTTACCCAGACAAGTGCCCCAACACATCCAAATGCTCCAATTGTGAAGGCGCACACCACTCTTCATCCTGCGAATGCCTGTTCTTCAGGTTCGAGAAGGAGGTCCGAGGCCTTCAGGTAGCGGACTTCCTTAGCCTCCGAGAGGCGCGAGACAGAGTGTGGAGTCGGAAGGTGAGGGCGGGCGTATCTTACGCCGCTGTCCTCGGCTCTGTTCTCTCGGCATGCCGCCCTGGCCTGCCGCTCAAAACCCCCTCGACCACTGCTCCCCATCCCTCCCAAAGGAAGTCCTTGCAGGAACCGACGACCTCCTGTTCCCCACCATCCCTTCTCTTCATGCACCTCACCTGCCACAGATTCCCCAGGAGTCTGGGACAAGGACACCCAGGCCCCACCCACCTCGAACCCTGATCCCCCAGCACACTCTGCACACACCCGAACCTACCGCCGGAGCAAGCCGACGAGGTGGAGACGCCAAAGTGAGTCGCCAGACCCTCCGGCCTTTCAAAATGTCTCTCCCTCTTCCCCTAGATCTAAGAAGACGGCTCGGACCCTCACACCGCCCACTTCATCTACGAGGACCATGCCGCCCCACCGCAGAAGTCCCACCGATCTACCCCACACACTCTGACAATAGTTGCCGAATTACATGACCCACCCCCCACGACGAGATCCAATCTGGACAACATCCTCTCCCCCGAGGATCCAGTGGATGCGTCTCTGGCGCAGCTACATGGTGTGGCCGAAGGGAGCTCGCCGCGCCCGTGAGTCTTATGGATCTGCCCTTACCTCCTGGTACCATTTTTTTCTACCCATCCACGAGAAAACACTGTTTCATCTCCTTCCACCTCCACAGTACCTGCCCCTTCAAAATCCCCGGCCCCTTCCCTGTTAGCCACCCTGAGCACGTCCTCCCTCCCACCTGCCCGGTCCTTTTGGTACCCCCTATCGCCACCCAGGGTCCGCCGTGAGACCCCAGACAGGCAGGGAGGTGCCACTTTGGGAAATAAAGCGCCCCCTCCTGGCCTGAACACAGAAGCCCACCAAGAAACTTCTCACCCTCTGAACCCACGACGTTCTCCTAGCTGCCGTGATCCACGCCTCCGGTCTCGCTCGGCCGACTCGACCCCGCAATTTCCGCGGAGACCGACTGGCTGACCGATACTCCTGACCCATCCTTCGCCTTCGCGAACCCCAGATCTCCCTTCACACTCCAAATCTCCTAGACCCTACAGTACACCTTTACCCATCCCCTATCATCAAATAATGGATCCCCCGAACTGCAGAGGAATATTCGCGAATTACGAAGGCCTTAATTCCTTGATTGCCACTTCCCGTCCGGTGTGTGTCTGTCTCCAGGAGCTCATCCTGGGGACCAGGCCCTCGAAGGAGGGCTGCCATTTCATACACCACGCAGTCCCCTTCCACAATCTCCCTATCCTATCCCCGTTACAGGTGATTGCTACCCCGCTTTCCCTGGATAGACAGTACACCGTCTGTTCAATATACCTCCCTTCTCACACTCAAGTCTCCCACGATGACCTGGTAGAGGTGGTACAACAACTCCCCAGGCCCTTTCTATTACTGGGCGATTTCAATAGTCGCCACCCCTTGTGGGGAGACACACACTCCACCTATATGGCCCCGACCCTGATTAATATCATGATCGAACTCCCCTCAATGATGGCTCTCCTACATTCTACCATGCCACCACCACCTGCACTCCATCCTGTATAGACCTGTCTTTCGTGTCGACCGATGCCCTCCTAGATTTCACATGGCAAGTCCTCCAAGAGGACTATGGAAGTGACCATTTCCCTGTTCAACTCACGCTTAATTGGCCCGACCAGACCGTTTGGGTACCGGAAAAATGCATTACTGCTAAAGTTAATTGGTCCCGCTTCCAAGACGATACATATACAACCCTTACGACTGCCCACTTCCCATCCTCCGACGAGTGCATTGCATACTTCGAGTCAATCGTTGTAGCGGCTGCGTGCACTAGCATCCCACGATCCTCCACCTACCCCCGCACCCGACGGGTACCTTGGTGGACCCAGAGTGCACGGAGGCCGTACGCGCCAAGAAGAAGGCTACTCGACGCTTCTACTGTACGCGACTCCCCATCCATCGCACGGAGATGCAGCGGGCCAGGGCCATCGCCCGCCGTACAATGAAGACAGCGCGCCGAGCTTCTTGGCGTGCCTTTGTATCCGGCGTCACCACACCACACCTTCGGCCACCATCTGGAAGAAAGTACGGGGTGTCGAGAGGCGACATGTCTCCTCCAGAACCCCGTTCCTCCGGACTAATGACGGACTCCTATACGAGCCCAAATCGGTGGCAAACCACCTAGCTTCTACCTTCGCCGCCGTTTCTTCCTCCGCAGTTAGTTCCCTCGTATCCGCCCCTAACAATAGCTCCTCTTCACCGTCCATAGACAGCACCAACAACGGGTTGTTCACCATGCGTGAACTACAGGCGGCACTGGCCTCTCGATGATCCCCTTGTCCCGGCCCGGACGGTATCCCCTACAGCATGATCCAGCACATCCACCCTAACGTGTTGTGCCTGCAAAATCCTCGGAAAAATGGTCGCTACGCGACTATCGTTCTTCCTGGAAAATAGTAATTCCTTCCCGGCTACGCAGTCCGGCTTCAGACAATTTCGCTCCACCAATGAACCCCTCCTTCTCCTCAGCCGAGACGTACAGAATGCCTTCGACAGTGGACAGTTCGTTCTATCAATTTTTTTTTACATCCAGAAGGCCTACGACACCACCTGTCGGACAATAATCCTTAGTCAGCTCCAAAATCTAGGTCTCATCGGAGCCATGCCGATCTTCATCAGGGACTTCCTGTCCTCCCGAACCTTTAAAGTTAGGGTGGGCTCAGTCCTCTCAGACACCTTCCTGCAGGAGGACGGAGTCCTACAGGGAAGCATCCTCAGTGTTCTATGCTTTTCTATCGTCATGAACACAGTCTCAAAATGCCTTCCACCCACCATCCGTTCTTCCATCTACTCGGATGACCTTGCGATCTACTTCGCAGGGCGGGAGCCGTCCGTCGTTCAACGGCAAATGCAGCTCGCCATCTACCGGGTGGAAAGGTGGGCGACGTCGGTGGGGTTCCGCCTCTCCACCCCCAAGTCCAAGTGTATGCTCTTCAGCAGAAGAAGACCCGCAACCCTTCCTGTTCCCTCTGTCACGTTATACGGCAATCCTCTTGAGGTAGTACCCTCCACGCGATTTCTGGGCGTGACTCTAGACCGACGGTTCAACTGGGTTCCCCATCCCAAACACCTGAAGTAATCCTTCCAACGTCCACTCGCTCTCCTAGATCACCTCTCCCACACCACATGGGGCGCAGACCGATGCTCTCTCCTTCGCCTTTACACTTCCATGGTCCAATCGAAGCTGGACTATGGCAGTGTAGCATACGGTTCAGCCTCCAACGCCTGCCTCCGTATCTTGGACCCGGTCCTTAATAGAGGCCTCCGCCTCGCCACCGGTGCTTTCTGTTCTTTCCCAGCCTTCAGCCTCCAAGTGGATTGCAATTACCTCCCTCTCGCCCTCCGACGGGGTCTGCTCCTCATGACGACATACCTCCGTGCACAGAGACTACCCTCTTCGCTTCTATGTGCGGCGATCTCAGAACTCCCACCCCAGGGACGGAGCTGGCACTTCACTGAAGCGGTCCGCTCTTTCCTTGACCTTTCCAACATGCCCGCCCCATCAGTTATCCCCATTTCATACAGCATCTACCCCCCCTGGTTCCTCACCCCTATCAAGTTTTGCAGGGACTTGTGTGCCCTACCGAAGACTACCACGAGCGCTACGGTATACAGGTAACTTTTCCGAGAACACGCAACCCAACACCCGGACACAGTCCCCATTTATATAGATGGTTCCCACTCGGAGACTGGTACGGCCGCCTCAGCGGTGATACTGGCCCAGCCGTTTTCTTGAGGCGTCAGCCTGCCCCGCGAGACCTCCGTTTTCTCGGCAGAACTCTTCGCAATTATGGAGGCCCTCGAGATTGTGCGCACCCACTCTGCCAGCTCCTTCATCATTTATTCAGATTTCCAAAGCGCACTTCTCTCCCTAGAGAGATTTAACCCCACTCACCCGTTCGTCTGTACCATCCAGCAAACCTTCCACTTTTTAACAGCCTTCCGACACAAGACAATCGCCTTCTGCTGGGTCCCGGCACATGTCGTCATCCAGGGTAACGAGGAGGCGGACCGCACGGCAAAGACGGCTTGCTTACTGCCGGCCTCCTCCCGGCCACTCCCTTTCTCCGACTTCTTCCCGACTCTCCGCTCCCACTTCCGTTCCATCTGGCAACGGGAATGGGACCAGGCCACACAAAACAAACTCCACAAGATCAAACCGCAATTAGGATACTGGGCCTCCTCATTCCACCGGTCCCGCCATAAAGAAGTGATTCTAGCTCGTCTCCGCCTAGGACACACACGCATTACTCATGGTCACCTTATGGCTAAATCGCCAACCCCGCTCTACCCTACCTGCCATACCCCTATCACTGTCATACATCTCTTGGTCGAATGCCAAAACCTGTCCACTCTTCGTCGCAGGTGTTTCCCTCTCTTGACCAAAATTCCCATACCCGAGCGTCTACAATTCATACTCGCCGAAGGACCCCATTTTTCAGCGGATGCAATTTTCCTTTTCCTCACTTATTCCCATCTGCTTCATCGTGTATAAGACCATACTCCTCCCACCCACTGAACCTTACTCACCCCCTTTGTCTACCATCCCCAACTCAGTAACACCACTCACCCACTGCCTCGCCGAGATATGTACCACTTTCACTAGGTACGAATCGGCGGTAAATTAAAGAAGAAAATATATATATATATATGGATGTATATATGCCTCGTTAACCTCGTTCATGTTCCGTGTGTTGGTCTCTCTTCACACGAAGGTCAAGCTGGTGGCCCCGCCTCTAGGCCTGGCTTGGTAGAGAAGCGAGGTGCTTTCTTGCGCTCTCACCGCACATAGCCAAGTACACCCGGCTCATCTGGTACCGTCCTGAGCCAGGCATCTAGTCTTCTTTTGAAGACTTCAACTTTGACTCCTGTAACGTTTCTGAGGTTCTTTGGAAACTGGTTAAAAAGTTTTGGCTCCCTGACAACCAAGTTATTTTCCTTCAGTGTTTGAGGAGTTCCCTCCAGTGCTTTAATTTGGGAACACCGCACATTCTGCCTTTCCTATTTTCCAGCGTTGTTTGAATGGTAATTGGGTTTAGTTTGAGGTTTGGTACCAGTTTTTCATAATTTTCCATATGTAGATTATGGTGTACCTCTCTCTTCTTTCCAAGGAGTACAGGTTTAGTTTACTTAGTCTTTTCCAGTAGTTGAGCTCTATCCAGCCATCAATCTTTGCTGTGAAATATCTCTGAGTTTCTTCTAGTCTATTAGTTTCTTCCTTTTTATTGGGGACGTCAAGACTAAGCAGTATTCAAGTTTTGGTATAATCAGTGCTTTTCGTGTTTCTAGTGTCTGAACCAATATTTTCAGTCTCCGGTTTTATTTTCAAAGTAAAACCCAATCCAAAAGTTCCGGATTTCATTTTATATAAAAAATAAAACGAAAATTTTTTAATTTCATTTCCTATATTTAATTTGGAGTGACTGAGGAACCAAAATTGCAACTAATAAGCGTCTACAAATAATCAGATGGCATTACTTAATTGGTATCGTGGGCTCGGCGGTCGAACCTAAATCTCTGAGTTTTTTAAAAGTTGGCAACACTGGCCTCCACTAATCACTGACATATCCCACAGACCGCGTCCGAAACACCCAAAACATGTATTTTTGGGTGGACAAGAGCAATTGCATTATAATGTACCTTTCAAATGAAAAACTCTTTCAGAAAATACTTTGGAAAATTTTCCTGAGTCTTGCAGGGCTTCAGAAATACTTAATTTACATCACTGGGCCTGAATAAAATAATTTTGTACACTGCGTTGTCATAGCAGAATTAGACCCTAATGGAGATTTTGATAGTTGTAAAAGGCAAAGTCTTTCTTTCTTTAGCCTTTGGTTATTATCAGGTCCCAAGCTATAGTTGTGACTGTGGAAGTAACCGAGACCTTTTTTTTAAAGACTTGTACTGTATATTTTGCAAAAGTACAATGATTCTGAATAATTTCTTTAATAAAAATGCTACAGCCGTTTTTAATATTTGGCTGGACACAGGGGCTAACGAGAAATGAGAGGTTGTTTCACTAGCACTATTTTTCATGCTCTTTACGATGGTACCAATCATTTTTTGTGCTAGTGCGCGGTTATAAAATTCATTTAATATATAATTTTTACGTGGAGACTCCGTGTGTATGTATCCATGTATGTATGTATGTTAGTGCTCCGTGTGTTTGTATGTACGGTAATGCGTTTCGTGGACGTATCACTTGTTTTCAGATTGTCACATGGCTGGATTGGGCCAATTAGACACTTTTTGTGTAGATTTGGCCAATTAGACACTTTTTCGACGTGCGCCATAGGAATTTCCTTTGCTTCACGCAGTTTGAGGACAATGGCTGAAGCTAGTGAAGGTTTTGAATGTGACGGTTGCGAGAATGAGTATTACCGCGCCATTTCTAAATATTTTGAAAATAACGAAGCAGCGGTGGATTGTTTTAAACGCCACGGAGTTCTGCCCGCTTGTGTGCAATGCCCGAAATGTAACAATGTAACAATTAGGTTAGGTTGGTGTTATAAAAAGGCCAATGAATTCAACGTTTAGAGCAGTGGTTCTTAACCTGGGGGGCGCGCCCCGCTAGAAACAGGAATTTCTCTAATTGTATTTGTTATTCTCTTAACGAGAGCATGGGCTAATATTGAGAAGTTATTGAGAATGTTATTTTGATGCAAGGGGGGCGTGGAGGGAAGGACCAATTCCTAGAGGGGGCATGGTAGTAAAAAGGTTAAGAACCACTGGTTTAGAGGCTTTATTCAACTAATTCAAACATAATTCATAATCGAGATTACATCTGGAACAGAACAGAAATAATAATTAAACACAATGAAAACATAACACTGGGCAACACGTATTTTATTGAATGATATCTGACACTTGATTCTAGGTAATTTGGGTGCGCTGAATACGAATTTCAACTCGGTTTGGCTCTATCAGGTCCTGATTCTTATCGACAGCCTATGTGCCATTTTCCAGATTTTTCAAATTAGGACTAAAAAATTAAGTCATGTGTTAAATTTTTTTTTCAAGTTTCATGAATACAAGCAGTTCAAACTACAGTAAAATTACATTATAACGATAGAAATGACTTAAAATAAAAAAACAAACAGATATGAAGCTTTCACTGTGGCAAAAATTTTCTTTTGTAAGACTTTCTAGCGTATTTGCTTGTTGATGGCAGGTCTCTTTTCAAGCACCAGCAGTAATCAGCCATCATGTGGAATCCCAGCGGCCTTGGTACCGTTCCTCCATAATTTTGATATCTTGGTGGAATCTCTCCCCTTGTTCGTCACTTACATCACCTAAATTACTTGGAAATTGGTCAAGATGGCTATTCAAAAAATGCATTTTTATGCTCATATTGCAACCTAACTCTTTGTAGTCCCTTAAAAGTTTTTTTTACGATTTCTTCGTAGTTATCTGCCCTATAATTGCCTAAAAAGTTTTCTATCAAGTCCACGAATGAGAACCAGCCATTTTTTTCGCGTTCATTCATGACATTAGGAAAATTGCTGTCTTTAATCATTGTTCTTATTTGTGGACCGTCGAAAATTCCCGCCTTGATTTTTTCATAACTTAAACTTGGAAATTTTGAAGTTATGTATTTGAAACACTCGCCGTTCGTATCTAAAGCTTTTACATATTGTTTAATGAGGCCTAGTTTTATATGCAGAGGAGGAAATATGATTTTATCTCTGCTCACTAAAGGTGGATTAATTACGTTTTTTTCTCCGACAGTAAGTGATGTTCGTGCTGGCCAGATTTGTTTGAAATAATGTTCTTCCTTGGCTCTGCTGTCCCATAAGCAAAGGAAGCAGGGATATTTAGTATACCCTCCTTGTTGTCCTAGCAGAAAATTAACCATTTTTAAGTCAACACATATGATCCACTCGTGCTCCCTATATTTGATAAGATTTAAAACCTTTTCTATATGTTCATACTTTTCTTTTAATTTTGTTGAGTGCCCAATCGGTATCGAGCCGTATAGATTGCCATTATGCAACAACACACACTTAAGACTTCTTTTCGAACTGTCTAAAAACAAGCGCCAATCATTTGCATCGTAAGACTCAACCCCCATCTTCTTTAACAAACCAACTATGTCGCAGCAATATACTAAACTATCCTCTGTTCTAAAATATTTAACAAGTTCTTCTCTTTTTCTGTAAAATGAAATGTATGTGTTTGAAGTAAGCAAGTTTTTCTCTTTAAGTCTTGAAGCTAAAATTTCCGCAGCCTTTTTTGGCAAATTTAGATCCCTTACAAGATCATTCAACTCGGCCTGGTTAAACTTTTGCGGATCGTTTTGACTTTCAAATACGCTGGGGTCAAAATCGGTGTCTGACTCCTCAAAGTGCATAACAATATTTTCAGGAACATCTTCAACATTCTTGAGTTGGCAGACCCTTAAATTTTGGAATGGGGATCTCATTTGAATGTAGCACAGGTCGTATCGCGGTGTCGAAATTTGGGTACTCGATACAATGTTTATTTTTCTTAGTGAAGCCCGAAGTCTTGACAGAGCAAAGGTAGCAATTGGTCTCGTGGTTAGTAGGCTCTCGCCACACCTGATATGGAAAAAAAATTGTAAAGTGTTAACAAAAGCGACGAGAGACTTGTTTTTATGAATTTTATCAAAAGTTATCACCCAAACATTTAACATTTCTATGTGTTTCAACCTTATGCAATATTTGAGATTCTTATAAACATTTTCTGTAAATTTTTGTTTATGTACCTAAGTTACAATTACATTTAGGTAAGTTACAGTATACTAGTGATTAAATTACGTAGTTTTATGAAATCATAAACTTACCATCGGAACTCCAAAAGGTATTTTTGAATCCGAACCCTTCATCCAATGTCGCAGTCTTTCAATGCATATAGTGCAGGCTTTATGTGGAGCCCACGATTTATCTTGGTCCCCCAGTTTTATGCCAAAATAAGCTAAGTAAGCTCTTTTTACGAAGTCAGTTATATTTGCTCGTTGATGTGGAAGTGTAAAATTTCCACATATATAACAGAAGGAATCAGGGTTGTTTTTGCATTTGAACTTTCTAGTGCTTGATGACATATTGCTTGATTGTTCTGCCAATTTGTAAAGGTATTTAAAGCCGTTAATTCATATAAATTTAAGAAAATCTGAAATATAAACACAAAAATTAGTTTAAATAGGTACTTATTATGAAATAGGTACTTACAATCTATGAAATTAAACTAGAAACACGGATGAGTAGGTACAATATAAATTACGTCTAATTAAATCAACTATATTAAATCACGATGACAAAATTACTCACTAAATCATATGCCAATTCAAAATTATGTTAATGCCCAAACTTAATTAACTAACTCAACTAACTGACTGACTGACTGACTGACTGATTGAATTGACTGATTAACTCTGGAAACGAGTCGCTTTTATATATTTTAGTTGTCCCTCTAGAATACTCTACAGAGAACAGGAACGCTCGAGAAAATTTTAGAATTCTATGATATTTTTAGCTTAATTTACTAATATTAAAATGGGTTAAAAATGACAAAATTAAAAATATTTTTAGGGTGTTACATATAAAAATATACATAATACAACAATACCATAACAATATGTACAAATACCTAGATAAAAACCTAGTTGCATAATGTGTAACTGCAAAAAGACTTAGCGAGTATTGAGAAAAAAACCTTTTTATGAATACGACGAAAGAGGAGGGGTGTTGAGCAAAATCAGGACCTGATAGAGCAAAACCGAGTAAACATTCGTGCTCAGCGCACCCAAATTACCTAGAACTAACTGTCAAATCTAATTCAATAGACAAAAAGTTGAAATTTGTTCCCCAGTGTAATAGCAGTTAGCAAAAGTAAGTAAAGTTAAATTTACAACATTCACCCCTCCCAAAAGGCAAAACATAAATTTTCTCAAAAATTAATATGAGACGAATTACATTACAGTACACATCTTACAAATCTAAAAAATGAGACGAATTACATTACAGTACATATCTTACAAATCTAAAATATCTGGCGCTTTCCTGCGGCGCTGAGATCGACGTAACGGGATGTCTTCAGCATTGACTGGAACATCAACTGATGGACTACTGTTTTGGGTAATGTGTCGTTGCTCATCTTCCATACCTTTCTCCACATCCATGTGTACAGGGGAGTTCGGGCTTTTAGTTGACGGTAGATCCGGGGGATCGTTCTTTGTCGAAGTTTCTTGCCTTTGTTCATTGGATGTAGAGATCACAGGTTCTGCATCTGCATCCAAACGGACATTTTCTTGCGGGGCTGGTGCTAAATGCCTGACGGAAACCGTGGTCTCCCGTCCATCCTGTAGACGTACGTGCGCATATTGTGGATTAGCATCTAATATCTCTACTTCGTCGACCAATGGGTCGTCTTTATGATGACGTACGTGTCTTTTGAGGAGAGCCCTCCCCGGTGAGACCAACCATGTTGGTATAGCACTACCATAGGATGATCGACGAGGAAATCCAAAGAATCGTTCGTGAGGTGTCATATTAGTGGCAGTTGAGAGCAAGGATCGAACAGAATGTAAGGCGTCCGGGAGTACAGCTTCCCATTGAGAGCTATCCAAATCTCGGGATTTCACAGCTAAAGATACGGCCTTCCAAATAATGCTATTATAGCGCTCGACTTGACCATTACCCTGTGGGTTGTATGGAGTGGTACGGCTGGTAGCCACTCTCCTCTCATGGAGGAATTTCCGTAGTTCATGTGACATAAAGGAAGACCCCCGGTCACTATGCACGAATGCTGGCATGCAAAAAATGGAGAACAATTGGCATAAGGACTTGATGACTGAAGATGAAGATAGATCGGGGGAAGGGAAAGCAAAAGGAAACCGTGAGAATTCGTCAATGACTACGAGAAGGTACTTGTTACCAGTTGAAGAAGGCAGAGGACCTTTGAAATCAATATTGAGCCTCTCGAATGGTTGAGTTGCTTTAATTAGATGATCTGCTAGTGGTTTATAAAATCGAGGCTTGAGTTGCGCACATAGAGAGCAAGAAGCTGTCATTTTCTTTATATCATCCATTGAGTAAGGAAGATTGCGGCAACGGATGAAATGGGCCATCCTAGTTACTCCAGGGTGACAGAGAGAATCGTGCAATCTATACTATAATAAGAGAGCTGTCTGTCCGTCCGTCCGTCACACTTTCAGAAATTACCGGCGGCAATGTGAAGCTCAAGATTTTCATGACTGTGTTCTTTTCTATAGTTTTATTGACCAAATAATTGAACCGACAGTAATTGGGAGTTCAATTATTTGGTCAGGGGAGTTTTGGGGGGATATCTAATCAGATTCAGAAATCTTGACACAATGTGAAGCTCAAAATTTTCACGGCTGCGTTCTTTTCTGTAGCCTGTCTGTTTGTCTGTTTGTGAAATTTATCCCGGGAAGTAATGGTAAAAGGGTGGGGGTAATGGGGAGGGGTGGGCTAATGAGGGACCCGGTTAGCTCCTAAGTTGAATGAAGGGGGGTTTAGGTACCCGGGGGGTAGCTAAACTTAACCCGGGCAACGCCGGGTACCCGGCCTAGTTGATATAATAGATCAGTTCCCGTAGCCGAACAATGACTGCGTGACAGTGCATCCGCGGCTACATTATCTCTACCAGGTCGGTAAACGATGTCGTAGCAGTAGGATGACAGTTCCAAGCGCCATCTCATTATCTTTTCATTCTTTATCTTTCCAGTCTCTCTGTTGTTGAACATAAATGCTGTGAAAAATGCTCTGTATGAATTGGTCCACAATTAACCCACCCCTTATATCTCCAGTCTAACTATAGAGTAGATTAAGTCTAGCCCTGTAGGGGTCAGCCTAGAGATTCCGGAAATGGTCCAGAGCGGGCAGATAAATTGAGGTCCACAGTAGGATTCCTCACCAAACTAGGTTAGGGCAATCTACCTTCACCTTTGTTAAGCTATGAGTTGATGCTGGGTCTTAGGCCACAATGTAGGCCTAAGTTGTCTGACCCAGCTTAATTTAATGAGTCTTCTAAGTTAGAAGTTAGAAGATCTAACTGGGCTAAAAACACAATTAGTCACTTACTGCTAGTTATTAGAGAGTCTTTTCTCCTTCCTGTATAATTGTCGAGAGCGTACTTGCTGGTGGGGATCTTTCTTCGGTGTCTGTTCTTGTCCCTTCTCCAGTTGCGTCCTCTCGCCCCGTTCCTCGTTTTTGTTCTCCTTTCTTCGGGGCTTTTTCCACCAGCGTCGTCTTGGTTTTTTTTGTTTGGTTCGTTGATCGGTAATGTATATCTATTACCGAGCACGCTCTTGTCACACAGTATATAAATACTAGTGTGGAGAATAACTCTGGTGAGCAGCCAATTGGTTTCATCCACCCAGTTATTGACATAAAAGGAATTTAATAATTGTTAGATTAACTACCTACCTACTCAGTGAACCATTTTCGTTACCTCCCAACTACCCACTCATCAGTTTTCCATATACTGGGGGCCCCGGGAGATAAAAATTTTGGTGTCATTGTCACCAATTTTTATGTCTAGCTAACTATTTGACTGTAAATGCCTGTTAATCTGATTAACAGTGCCTATCCTCACCTTCTCATGGAGAAGGTGTAGCATTTAATTAGAAGAGAAAATATACATCCATAGGATGAAACTGTCTATGGTCATTACCATAAGAAAAGAAAAAGTGAAAGTTAGAAGATAAAATTACAATTCCCCAGCATCTATTTTTTGTTGTAAAAATAGTCGCGCCTTTAATGCTGTTTGTCGCTGAGGTCTTGTGTCTGTCAATGTTGTAGTAGGATGCGTTACCACTCCTACTGTCAAAGGAATAGTTACTGGAAGTTCAGTGTCTCCAGTTGTTACTGTCAGTGGAGAAGGTTCTCCAAAGTCCATTGTTTTGGGTCCAGACTCTAAAGGGTACAAAAGAGAAATGTCTCTTGTTGTGTCACCCGTTGAAGTCCTTAATTTGACCACTCTTGTAACCCCGTCTGCCCCTGGTCTGAGTTCTGAAACTCTAGCCAGAGGCCAGTATTGTCTTGGAGTACTGTCATGTATGAGAACAAGGTCCCCTACCTTAATTGTGTCAGACCAATCCTTCTTAGTCATTTGTTTATGTCTCTCCCTTAGACCCATCAAGTACTCAGTTTTCCACTGTTTAATGAAATGAGCTTTAACTCTAGTTAAATGTTGTAACTTAGTCTGGAGCTCATCATGTCGTTGAGTCCAGTTTGGGTCTTCTGAAGAGTCTATATTGTAGTCCGGCAGGAGACTAACTTGTTCTCCCCGAATCAAATGATTTGGAGTTAATGGTTCCGGGTCATTAATGTTGTCACTCACATAAGTGAGTGGTCTATTGTTAATGATGTTCTCAATCTCAGCCAGGAGAGTGAGCAACTCAAATAAGTGTATCTGTTTTTTACCAATTGCTTTCTTCAAGCAATTCTTTACTGTTTGTATATTTCTCTCCCAGATAGAACCATACCAAGGAGAGGCAACTGGAATATACTTCCACTTTATGTTTGAATTTTTTATATATAATTGTGTGAGTTCATCGCTTAACAAGTCGTGGATGACTTGTTCACCAGCCTTGAAATATGTAGCATTGTCAGTCCAAACTGTCTTTGGTACTGAATGTCGTGCACAGAATCTCTTAAAGACAGCAACAAAAGATTCTGCTGTAAGGTCCTCCACAACATCCAAATAAACAGCTCGTGAGGCAGCACATGTAAACAGTACAATGTACATTTTTTGTTCAGTGTCAACCACCCCTACAGTCAATGCTCCTGTATAGTCAATGCCTACAGTCTCAAAGGGTCTGTTGAGAGTAACTCTCTCCTCTGGCAAAGCAGGAGGATTTGGTTTCCTATAGGGCCTAGCATGAATATGCCTACATGTGACACACTCACTCAGGACTGTTTTAACAGTGATCCTTCCCTTGGGTATCCAATAAGTTTTTCTTAATGTAGTTAGTGTCTGTGGTACCCCCATATGATATACATCATTGTGTGTTTTTCTGATGATTAATGTTGTCAAATAGCTAAATCTAGGTAAAAGGATTGGATGTTTGCTTTTGTATGAGTTTTGATTTGTCTAATCTCCCTTTACACCTTAGAAGGCCTTCCTCATCTCTGAACAAGTTTAGATCCACAACTACTGATGGTACAGGTTCTTTTGTTTGTTTCCCATTAGTTAAGAATTCTAACTCTTTATTGTACTCTTTTTGTTGTGCATGGCCTATCCAGTATTTGGTTGCAACTTCTGTATAATTATGATTGTTTTTATTTAGCTGTTTGTTAATTGTAGTTAAACAGTTGTGAGCAAACCTCAAACAGTAGGCTGTGACCCTGACAAGTTTACTGAAGTCAGAATAACGTTCATAATTAGTGATTGGTTCAACCTTTTCATTTGAAAAGATTAAATTTAATGTCAAGTTAACTTGTTCCACAGGCCATTGGTCTGTATTACAGAGCCATTTAGGTCCCATAAACCAAGTTTTGTTTGACTTCAACAACTTGTAGGATAAACCTCTGGTCAGAAAGTCTGCTGGATTTTGTTTAGTTGGAACATAGTGAAAGTTTACTTGTAGGCTTTCATTAGCTTCAGCTATTTCTTTTAGCCTATTTCTTACAAAGATATTCTTACTATTAATGCTATCATTCCGTATCCAGGCAAGACAAATCTGACTGTCAAGCCAGATGTGGATATCAGTTATGTTCACATCATGGTAAGCATCCTTAAGCAATGAAATGGTTTTAATGGCTAATGCAGCAGCCAATAGTTCCAATTGAGGTATGGTTCGGGTAGGTTTGAGAGGTGCAACTTTCCCTTTTGCATAAATTAGGTGACTTTCTGTAGGACTTACAAGATACGCACAGCACCCATAAGCTTGTGTGCTTGCATCAGCAAACACATGAAGTCTCTGGGGCTTATCCCTAAACCCACAGCACCTTTGAATTTTAATGTTCTGCACTTTTGTTAAATCAGCAGCTAACTACTTCCAAGATTTTTTATTTTCATTTGTTATTGGATCATCCCACCCAACATTTGCCCTCCAAATTTCTTGGAGGAGAATCTTTGATTTTATTGTTGAAGGCAGGAATAGACCCATAGGATCAAAAATTTTGGAAGCCTCTGATAATATTTGTCTTTTAGTATTTGCTTCCTCATCAAGTTTAAAACCTTTAGTACAGATTGAATCATGATTGTTAGAAGTTGCATCCAAATACCAGTTCATACCTAAAGTTTTAACTCTGTCTGATGGCTCAGTAAGACCATTATTATCCTTTAAAATCTTTTTGTTTAAATCCTCATTTGAAATCCACTCTCTAAGTTCAAAGTTACCTTGTTGCATAATGTTTTGAGAGTGTTCATAGACTTCAGATAATTCAGATTTTGTTGTTGTTGAGCCTATTAGATTGTCTACGTAAAAATGTTCCTTAAGGAAGTTCAATGTTAGAGTTATTAAACTGGTTCAAATGATGTCCAATTGTCAATGCTAATAGGCTAGGTGAGCAATTGGCTCCAAACAACACAACATTAAATCTATAGGTTATGAACCCTTTATTCAAATCAAATGGATCCTTGAACCATAAGAACCTAAGTTGGTTCTTATCATATTCATTTTTAAGATTTATTCTCAAAAATGCCTTTGAAATGTCACTTTGTACGGCATATTTATCTAACCTGAACCTCAGTAAGATCTTCACAAGGTCAGAAATGAGATTAGGACCCTCAATCAGGCAATCATTCAAACTGTGTTTATCACTGTCTTTGAGGCTACAGTTATATACTACTCTGAGTTTTGTTGTCGGGGCATCTTGTCGATAAACCCCCCTGTGGGTTAAATAATGACAACCATCTTTTTTAAAAGGGTTATTTGTTACTTCTTCAATGAAGCCTTTCTGTAGCTGTTTTTGAAGACATCACTGTACTTTTTAATATTATTATCTTGTTTGAGTTTTTTCATTACTTTATATAAATGTCCTTTAGCTACTTTGAGATTATCTCTTAAAGTTGGACAATTTATTTTCCAAGGTAACTCAATAAAATAACTATTGTCTTTGCACTGAATGGTGTCTTCAAATCTTTCTACCATTAACTGATCTTCTGAAGTTTGATTTGTGTCATGTATACCCACAGATTCTAGCAACCATAAAGTTTGAATTGCCTCATCCAAAGTTTCATTTGATAATGATGAATTAATGTTCTCAGTTGAGATAATATTATTCAAAGTGTTGCTATTCTTACAGGTGTTATGTAGGACTGAGTTGAGGCACATAGTATTTGTTGGTCATGAACTATTTTGGTTTAGGTCTAGGTTGTATTTGGATAGGTCACCCAAAGGGGCTATCCCTGATGGAGTCTGAATAGCTATACCATTACCTATCTCTACTATGCCCTTATGAATAAGATTAATATAATCTGCCCCTATTAACATTTCAATGTTAGCTACTGTGTTGTTAGTGATATGTCTATCAGCTATTTTGTAGTGTTTTCCCAAATGATTTATGGTTTGTTCTAGTTTGGGTATAACCAGTTTGTTTTGTCCTACTTTAGAAATAATAACTGCTTCAATTTTCTCTAATTTATTTTCTAAATGTAGTTCCAGGTCAATTGTCTTATAGCTATTTTTGTCCGAGTTATCCTTAACAAAGGATGCAATATTGAGGTTTTGTTCATTCGGGTTTGGTGTCAAACCCAATTTATTAACTACATTTTGAAACAAATGTTTGTTGAGAACAACAGTCTATAAGACATCTCACTGGAGTGGTGCTACCCTCACTATTCACTAAGTCCAAAGTAATAGTTGGTAAAAGAATCTCAGTGTTTCTTGTTACGTTGTTTGAGCAAACAGAATGTCCCATGAAAGTGGCATTTTCTTGATTACCTTTGTTTGGTGGAGGTATCTTTTGAGTTTGAGTACTATTGTTTGGACACTTTGGTGAATCACACATTGATGAGACATGTCGTAAACTTTTACAAAACTTACACTTGAATCTTAACCTAGATTTACAGTCTTTCTTATAATGTCCCTGGCCAGTACACTTTTTACATAGGTTCAACTGTTCACATCTTTTAGCTCTTTGGTTAAAGTCTGAATGTTTGTCACACCCAGTACTACTGTGTTCATTACTTGCACAAAATTTGCAATGTAGTGTGTAAGTTGAGGCAGCAGTTACATTAAAGTTCTGTAATGTAGGTGTTCGTGTATTACAGTTGGTCACATTTGATTCTACAGTATCAAGTTTTGTCTGTTTGGCTGTAGCTAGTTGGTCTCTGGGAACAGTCTTTGGTTTATCCATAGTCTGGGTCTTATTTTGTGTTGGAATATTTCTCAATTTGTAATTAGTTAGGATATTGGGAAAGTGTTTTCTGATATCTTCAAGATTAGGATAATTTTCTCCCGTCTTTAGAACTAAAATATCTTTAACCCTCAAAGGAAGGCACCTAAGAACTATGCCTTGTATAATCCAAGATGAAGCTTTAATATCTATCTCATTGCTAACCAGTTGTCCTATAATAGCTTCTAATTTGTATAAAAATTTTCCATATCACTATGGTTATCTTTTATGGGTGCAAAATCAAAAATTTGTTGAGATAATTCATATACAATCTCATCTTTATTAATGTAATTACGTTTTAAGAGATCAATAGCTACTTCATATGAATTCCCTACGGCTGGTAAATAGGCTATCAGGTTATAGGCTGGGCCTTTAAGGAAACTAGTTAAGTAGCTAAACTTATCAACAGTTGAAATATAAGGTTTATTACCTATTAAACTCTCAAATTTGTCAATGAAAGATGGGAATTGTACCGTGTCCCCTTCAAATGTTGGTACTAGCAAAATGGGTAACTGAGCCCTCAATTCTTGTGACTCAGGATTTAGCATGCCACTTAAATTTTGTTCAAGGTTAGCTCTACTTTGATTAAAATCAGAATTAGGTTTATTTGGTGTTAAGTCAGTCAAACGAGACCGTAGTCTCCTATTTGCTGTTCAATTGAGATTACCTGATCATCATTATCAGCGTAAAGGTCTATCAATTGTTCTTCAGCCATTTCGGATTCAACTAACTCTGAAATACTCTCATCAATGGCTATTATTTCCTTCTTTTTAGTTTCCAATTTAAGAATTACACACTAAATCTTCCTTACCTGGTTGTGTAATATTGTTAAAAGTGTTCTTGGCCTTTGTAACAGCACCCAACTTTGCCCCCCTTTTCTTTTTTAACTTTTTCAATTCCGCACTGTCCATGTTTAAGTCAAAATTGTTTAACTGGGGATCGTAATGAAATAGAGGACAAGAAGAAATTACCAGAGAAGAGAGAGCACAGACAAAACAGTCAAGTTTAAATTTGGTTTAATCCCCACCAAGTACTTATGTGTCACTTAGGTCTAAGCTTATAAGAGAATGAGACTCCTTAAATGTAAATGTTTCCTAGTTAGGCCCTAGGTTCAGTGGCGGTTCCTCATATGGGCAATATGGGCAGCCGCACAGGGCGGCATTTGTGGAGGGGCGGCATGAGCGCCTGCAAAAAAAAAAATAAAAAAAATAAGAATAAATAAATAAAGAAATAAATAAAAAATAAAATAAAATAAATAATAAAAGATCAATAAATATATTTTTATTAATGGACTGTAGAGGACAATCATACGACAACGGGGCCAACATGAGGGGAAAAAACAAGGGTGTTCAATCCAGGCTCCTAGAAATTAATCCCAGAGCTCTGTTTGTTCCATGTGGGGCTCATTCTCTGAATTTGCTTGTGGCCGATGCTGCTAAGGGATCTATTGATGCCACAAGTTACTTTGGCATCTTGCAGAAGCTTTACAACTTGTTTTCAGCCTCCACACAACGATGGGCCATTTTGAAAAAACATGTGAACATCACATTGAAGATGTGGTCTGATACAAGGTGGGAAAGCAAGATCAAGAGTGTGGAGCCCCTGAGATATCAGGCAGCTGCAGTGAGAGATGCACTGATCGAGGTGAGGGACCACACCAAAGACTCTGTAATAAAGGTCGAGGCTCAATCTCTGTCAGAGGAGGTTGGGTCATACCGCTTCGCCATTTGTTCAGTGGTGTGGCATGACCTGTTGTGCCAAATTCAGCATGTGAGCAAGCAGATGCAGTCTCCTAGCATGCACGTTGATGTTGCAGTAAATCTCCTAAAAAAAACAGAGAGAGGTCTCCGCAATTACAGGGCAACAGGTTTTGTGGCTGCACAAATGGCAGCCACAGATATCTGTGAACAAATGAATGTGGAGGCTGTGTTAAAACAAAAACGGCTGAGGTCCACAAAGCGGCACTTCTCCTATGAAGCATCTGATGAGCCCTTGATTGATGCTTTGAAGAAGCTGGAGGTGACATTTTTCAATGCAGTGGTTGATGCTGCAACATCAGCCATTCAGGAAAGATTTTCCACGTTGGAAATTGTGGGAGAGAAGTTTGGAGTGCTGACACATTTCCAAAATCTCACATTTGAGGAGCTGACAGAACAATGTGTGAACCTTAGTACTACACTACACTTTAAGGGACAATCTGACTTGGATGGCAGAGAGCTTGCACAGGAGCTGAAGAACTTGCCTGACTTGCCATCAAAGACCATATCCTTGCTTGAACTGCTGACATTTATCCATGAAAGGGAGCTCTCTGAAATATATCCAAATTTGTGGACTGCTCTCAGAATTGGTCTTACTCTTCCAGTCACTGTTGCTGAAGCAGAGAGGAGCTTTTCAAAGCTGAAGCTCATCAAATCCTACCTGAGGTCAACTATGTCACAGGAACGCCTTACGGTCTGGCCATCATCAGTATAAATCATACAATTGCTGAGCAGATTTCATATGATGATTTAATTCATGACTTTGCATCAAGGAAGGTAAGAAGAGTCAGGCTTTAGATGGCAGTTGTACTGTGGTGCAATTTATTTTGTTTCTTGTTCAAAGTGTAGCATAATAATTACCCTCTCTTAAGTGTCTTATTCTATTTATGTGATAGAGCATTTGTACAATTTAGAAATTTGATTCTCTAGTTTATTTATGGCAGTTGTGCAATTTAATTTGTATTTTTCCTGTTCATAGTATCATAATTACATTCTCTTAAGTGAGTTATTCTATTTACGTGATGAAGGATTTGTAAAATTCAGAAATTTGAGTCTTTGTTTTGGTTCTGAAGTTCCAACAATTAGTCCAATAAAAAGTTATTTTGTGAAAGAGTTATGTCTGTCCTTTATTTTGGGGGGATTCGAATGTGTGTGTGTTGGCGAACGGGGGGGGGGGCGCTGAAGGTGAGGTTCGCCCAGGGCGTCATGTAAGCTAGGACCGCCACTGCCTAGGTTGTAGACCTAATTAGGCTTGATTAGGTTAGGCTTAGGCTAGACCATTTAGCCTAATTCTGCAATTTTGTTGTTAAGTAAGGTTAAGGTTTGTTTATTCCCCACACACGGACCACCAATGTGAAAAATGCTCTGTATGAATTGGTCCACAATTAACCCACCCCTTATATCTCCAGTCTAACTATAGAGTAGATTAAGTCTAGCCCTGTAGGGGTCAGCCTAGAGATTCCGGAAATGGTCCAGAGCGGGCAGATAAATTGAGGTCCACAGTAGGATTCCTCACCAAACTAGGTTAGGGCAATCTACCTTCACCTTTGTTAAGCTATGAGTTGATGCTACCACAATGTAGGCCTAAGTTGTCTGACCCAGCTTAATTTAATGAGTCTTCTAAGTTAGAAGTTAGAAGATCTAACTGGGCTAAAAACACAATTAGTCACTTACTGCTAGTTATTAGAGAGTCTCTTTTCTCCTTCCTGTATAATTGTCGAGAGCATACTTGCTGGTGGGGATCTTTCTTCGGTGTCTGTTCTTGTCCCTTCTCCAGTTGCGTCCTCTCGCCCCGTTCCTCGTTTTTGTTCTCCTTTCTTCGGGTCTTTTTCCACCAGCGTCGTCTTGGTTTTTTTTTTGGTTCGTTGATCGGTAATGTATATCTATTACCGAGCACGCTCTTGTCACACAGTATATAAATACTAGTGTGGAGAATAACTCTGGTGAGCAACCAATTGGTTTCATCCACCCAGTTATTGACATAAAAGGAATTTAATAATTGTTAGATTAACTACCTACCTACTCAGTGAACCATTTTCGTTACCTCCCAACTACCCACTCATCAGTTTTCCATAAATGCCCCTGATTTTTGATCTGTAACGAGCTGAAAGTGATGCCCAAGGAGATAGTGCTTCCATTTCCGCAATGCCTCAACAATGGCATAAGTTTCTTTTTCTATGGCAGAGTGATGTTGCTCTGATTTTGAGAGCGTTCTGGAGAAGAATGCGACAGGCCGCCCCATTTGATTTAGAGTACCGGCTATCGCATGTTCAGACGCATCAGTCTCAACAACGAATGGAGAAGTAGAGTCTATAGTCATCACCACTGCATTCCGTATGTCTTGCTTCAATGACTGAAATGCAGCATTTGCATCACTGGAAAGAGGGAATTCTGTAGATCGAGTGAGAGGATGAATCTTTTCCGAGAAATGAGGGATCCACTTTGAGTAGTAAGAGAACATGCCTAATGCTCGACGGAGCGACGGAAGGTCTGATGGGAGCGGTAGCTCCAGCAATGGTTTTATTCGTTCAGGATCTGGCTTCATAGTGCCCTTGCTAACACAATAACCAAGAAGATTGATTGATTGGGCAGAGAACACGCTTTTATCTGTATTAAATGTAAGGTTATATTTCTTGGAAGCAGCGAGAAAACAATCAAGATTCCTGTCGTGCTCCTGCTAAGTACGGCCACAAATAGTGACGTTATCAATATAGGCATAGGTAGCTCTTAGGTTTTCCTTAGCAATAACGTCATCGATAGCACGCTGAAAACTCGCAACGCCATTGGTGACTCCAAAAGGTATTCTACGAAACTGGTACAGTCTTTGATTCGCTTCAAATGCAGTGTATATTCTCTCTTCTTCTTTGAGACCTATCTGATGGTACGCACTTTTCATGTCTAGAGTGCTGTAGAATCCATATTGGGATATCTCTTTAACCATCTCATCAATGCGGGGCAATGGATAGGCATCGAGAAGAGTAAATCTGTTTATCGTCCGAGAATAATTGACAACCATTCTCTTTTTGTGTCGTTCGTTCGTTGTGACGAGAACCTGGGCACGCCATGGAGAAATGCTGGGTTCGATGATACCCTCCTTGAGAAGACGAGAGATTTCATAATCTATGAATTTTGAATCTGATAGCGAATATCGTCGAGATTTATCTGCGATTGGTCGGCAGTCAGGCGTGAGGTAGGAAAATAGAGAGGGTGGAGGCACCGACGCGGCAGCAAGACTACATAATTTGAGTGGAGGATGTGCACCATTAAACGCTATTTCCACTTGTTCATGCTCACCCAAAACATCATGCCCCAGTATTACATTAGCGCATAGATGCCTTAAAGCAGTGAATTTGACGTCTTGAAAACATGAGTATCGTACTCAAGTTGTGCATGACACACACCAGCGGCCCTCGCTGAAAATGCTGTAGAAGCCATGGAAATGCTACTGGAGCAGGGAAGCAATTGCAAAGAATTGTGCAGTTGAAACTTTTCGAGCTTCCAGTGTCGACGAGAGCGTCGGCCGTTATGCCATTAATCTTTATTCGCAGGAGAGCTTTCGATAAACTGCCAGGAACTGATGCAGAAATGGTAGCCAAATATGGAGCTGCCGCAGAGGTAGGTTTAGCAGCAGCAGATCGGCAGACTAGCGAAGTGTCCTTTTTTAGTGCACCGGCCACAAACAGCCTCTCGAGCAGGGCATTTGTTCCGAGGGTGTCGAGGAAATCCGCAGAAGTAGCACTTCTACACTACAGCAGCTGACATGGCAGAATCTTCAGGAGCGTTCAACTCAATTGGACTGTATTCTGATTGGTTAGATAAAGGCGTTTTTGGCTTGTTTTCTGATTCGGCCATGGCAACAACAGGTGAATGATAAGTGGGGTATGATTCGGCCTGTAGCTGTGCAGCGTCCAAGGCCCGAGCCTGATCGTAGGCAGTTTGAAGATCTAAAGTTTTGTTTTCCAACAATCGCTGGCGAATCGCTGAGGATCGAAGTCCACTGATGAAGGAGTCACGAATGGAGTCATCACGACATTGCACTGCAGTACTGTCGCGAAAGTTGTAGTCAAGACTGAGTTGTTTCAGTGCTTGGAGAAATGTATCGAGTGACTCCCCAGTCTCCTGTTTGCGGACTGCAAGCAAATCTCTAGCATAGATTTCATTCTGAGGCTTTACGTAAATTCCTTCGAGGATAGCTATAGCGTCTTCATAGGTATTGCAGTCACCTATAAATTCATAGACAGTAGGTGTAACATAGTTCACCAGAAGAGCCAATCTGTCCACAGTATTGTCAGCTAATGATGAGAGGAAGTTATTGAATGTGCGGAACCAGTGATTCCATTCCTTAGCTGCGTTAGCACAGTTGGAGTCTGTATTAAATCTTTCAGGCCTCAGAAATTTTTCCATGATATGAATGAGTTGAATAAATTGTTATAAAAAGGGCAATGAATTCAACGTTTAGAGGCTTTATTCAACTAATTCAAACATAATTCATAATCGATATTACATCTGAAACAGAACAGAAATAATAATTAAACACAATGAAAACATAATAGCAGTTAGCAAAAGTAAGTAAGGTTAAATTTACAACAGTTGGTTAGGTTAGCTAGTTTTTTTTATCAGAATTACATTTTCCTAATGTAGTTTTCTCTGCTTTGTTGGAATTTGACACACATTTCTTGTGCAAATGAGTAGAAACACCGTATTTTGGAATGGGAAAAAAAAGTTTCTATTCATTTGCACAAGAAATGGGTATCAGATTCGAACAAAGCAGAGAAAACTACACTAGAAAAGTGTAATTTTGATAAAAAAAAATGTAGCCCCTGTGTCAAGCGAAATATTTACCGCCGTTTTTAGTCCTGATTTTTTAGCTTCTAAATTTATTGTAAAGCTGATGTATTTATTTTATCAATAAAGGTCATTTAGTTCAATTCGCTATTGTTGAATTCGTTGTATAGTTTATTATTTTGATGACTATTGTACTTTTCTTTTTATGGGCTCTATTTCCCCCCCAAGTAAAGATTATCATCATTATCGTTCCATTTATGAGGAAAAAAATTTAGGTTTATTCTCAGGCCTTAGTTTTGTAAATAAAGTATATGAAAAAATATTTTGGAAGTTTACACTAAAATTGGTCAGTCTGAAAACCAACTTCTGTTTTTTCTGAAATAAAAAGTTGGTCATTCTGAATAACTGTTTAAAAGGAGTGAGCTGATCCATGTCTAAAATATGCCGAGTATTCACTCGCTTAATGAAACTAATTTGCTTTAAAATGTAAATAGGAAGGACGTAGACTATTGAATGAATATCTAGCCCATTACTGAAGTAAATATGCGCTTAATATTTGTAGTGTAGTTTCTAGGACTGATTTAATATAAGAATGACATGAAAATTTATTATTTTTTGAAAATTTAATAAGTTTTAAGTTACGGCAGGCAGGCTTAGCCTAGACCTGGGCGATAGTTAGGGCTCTCTAACTCCTAGTCCTATGTTAAGTCCTATCAAGTGACAATTTAGCCCGGTATACTAGGGCCAGTAAGATTTGCCATTTATTGGCCTAGCAAGTTTGTTTTTAGTTTAAACTTTTAAAATTAGGCTTAATATAGGCTAGAACTAGCTAGCTAACCGCCGATTGTAGCTTAGCATCGGCTTTCCTAGATCTGTGCCTAGACTAGGCCCAATGGTAGTGATAGTAGGAAAATCCTTCTCAGTTCTATCGCAAATGCTTAAGTCCTAGCTAAGAATTCAGCAGAATGTTCGTGTAAGGGTTTTAAATTCCAAATTAGTGTAGGCTATGGTTAGATTATAAGGTACCCCAGTGTAGTTTTAAATCTGAATTACCCAACATTTACCTTAAATTTACCTTGAAGCACTGCCTGAAGGGTGTGCTGCTCCCACAGAGTCTCCGCTCAGCGCCTCCTGAGGCGGGGCCATGATGGAGTTGCCACCCTTCTTTTCTCTTGCTCCTGCCATACAATTTGGTCCACTATTGAATTTGTGGGGGCTGGTCTGGCAGAGGAATACCCTGGCACTGTGGGTTGGTTGGGTATATTGGCTAAAAACATGTTCAAGTGTTTTTTAGAAGTATCTACTGGGACTGTACTTATATCTCTAAGGTACTGAGGCAAGGAGTTAAACAGGCGAGAACCCTGCCTAGAGATACTATTATATTGAAGGGTTTGAATCCTTCGCAGACTGTTTGGTGGGAAGTGATGTTTTTGACATATTCTGCTAGTTCTCATTGAGGTGGGCACAATTGGTTCAGTATTGGGGGCAACTGAAAGCCCTTCTAGAATTTTCCAGGTGTAGATTAGGATGTATCTCTCAAACCACCTCTCTATGGAATAAAGGTCAAGGTCTCTGAGCATATCCCAGTAGTTTAATTTGTTTTTACTCACCTGTTGCCCATTAGGTTGTTTAATATACGAGGTAAAGGTTCTTTGTAGGCCCTCAACTTTTTGCAATTCATTCTGTTTGGGGGAAAACCATAATTGAGAGTAGTAGCCATTGCATGGAAGAACAAGTGATTTCCATAGGGTAAGCATAGTCATACTGTCCCTAGTTCTGAATGTCCTTAGTATATATCCTATTAGTTGTTTGCATGATGAGGTTACTTTGTCAATGTGCCTATTGAATGTTGCATCTTCAGATAATATAACCGCTAGATCCCTTACATGATCAGTTTGTACAATATCTTTTCCTGTGGGTCTAGTATAATTGAATTGTTCTTTCAGGTATTTATTTTGTCCATACTTAATTAGTTCAAATTTGTCTTCATTGAAGGCCATATTGTTTGCATCTCCCATGCATATATAGTTTGTAGATCTTTTTGTAGCTCTACACAGTCTTCTTTTTCTGTAATTGGTCTTAGTATTCTGGTATCATCCGCGAATGATAGGAGAGTATTCCAAGGTTACAGTTTATATTTTTTAGGATTATAATGAATAGAATTGGTCCCAGTACTGTACCTTGCAGCACTCCACTAATCACTTCTTTTGGAACCCCTTACAAGGTTATAATTCCAGTGAAAGTAAAATTCTAATAAGTATAAATTTACCCTTAACCCTCTAATGTTGACTGGGTTGAATACGTACCATTTCAAATACACGCATTTAGACTTAACCCTACAAAAACATTTGGCGTTAAAGGGTTAATAGGGAATTTGTTGAAGTAAATTATAGTGAGGTAACCCATTTCATTTAATATTTTTATTTTTATTTTTGACATAATGCTATTCATTATGAGACAATAGAATATAAAAGATAGGGTACAATAATATGTTCTGATCAATGGCGTGTTTATTATCGTCTCACTGACTGGTTTTGAACATTTTACAGTGAACCATACCCAAGAATTCATTAATAGCAAGACTGGTGCCAACACATAGACTATAGAATCACTTTGGTGATTGCTTAAGCGCAAGTTATCACCTAGTATTTGAAAAACCAACATCGATATGCATATTTGCGAATTTTTGTGGCGCCATCATGCTACAATCAACAATTTGGACCCTTTTGAATTTTTAATAGACTGTATCAAAATAATTTATAATCTTAATATTCAATAAAATCATATTTTGCGTGGGGAGCAATACTGGCCCCAAAGATAGTGTTCTGAAAAGAAAAAGAACTCATTTTAATTATATCATCATCATACCTAACTAAAAATAGATAAACAAAAGAATATAACTCGAGCCTTTACAATGGGATATGAAAAATTCATGCTTATAATATTTCTGTCTCTTACTAACCCACTTTGGAAGAAAATTCTTGCATTAATTTTGGTTAAAACTTTAATTATAGGTAAAAAATCATTTGATGTGTTGAGTGAGAGTAATTTCAGCTAAAACATTTGCTTGATATATCATGCTGCTCATGCATGAGAGTATTATAGAAAAAAATCTTTGTGAAGGGTTAGGAACTTTCAAGCAGATTCTCAAGGCTGGTCCAGACTCAGTTCTAAGACAGTCCTAAATCCTACCATAACTTAACCTAATTTGTATTATATATGTATGGGGCTTGGTATTTGGACTTAGTCTCAGAACTGCATAAAATAATTGAGGCTGAGTGCATATGGATTCTTCAAGTTATGGCCTAGCCAAAAATTGGGATCAAGTAAAGATAATCCCTCCCAGGTCACACTAGTAAAGCAAATCCCTCCCAAAAATGACAAGTAAAGATAATCCCTCCCAGAAAGTAAAGTAAAGTGAAGCAGTCTGACATAAGGATAAAAATTAAGAGAATCTTTTTTTAAAAAATGATTTATTTGAAAACAAAATTTATTAAAATTCATTTATTACAATGGATCAAGTAAAGATAAGCACCCCCAGCCTTTTTTAGTTATCTTTATAAGGCTAACTAACGAAAATATCATGACTTAACCTAACCAATCGTTAGGTCAACTGTACGCCCTTGATGATTGGTTAGGTTAGGTCATGATATTTTCGTTTGTTAGCCTTATAAAGCTAACTAAAAAAGGTTGGGGGTGCTTAACTTTATTTGATCCAAAGACTTTAATTAAAGCGGTATTGCGGTAAAGCAGTATTACCAACTTTACCAAGTAAAGATGATCCCTCCCAAAAAATGATCAAGTAAAGATAGTCCCTCCTTTTTCTGTTGGGAGGGATTATCTTTACTTGATCCAAAAATTGTCCACAGAGTAATGTTTAGCAATAAATTTCCTGCTTAGTTGTAGTTAGCTTTTATTCTTGTCTTGAAACTGTAATCAATTTTACTGATATAATTTGTAGTTTGGTGAAAAATCTGTTGTTTTGAGATAAAATTGGGTAATTTTTTGAGGTAATGTAGGAAAATCTCCGCAACTTTTCGTATTAGATTTTTAAAATGCCCATTATAAACACAATTAAAATTTATACCAATAAATCTTGGTAATTAATTAAAAATAAATTGTCTGATATTTTTTAGTTTTGAAGACCTAGTAGGCCTAGTTTAAATCATTATATTTAGTTAATGAAGGGTATACGTAGATACATACACACACATGATGGTTGGTCTGAAGCTTCCAGATGCTCTTTATATAAAATATATAGTAAAATTCCAGGTGCTAGATGCAGTTCAGAGACAGTCCATTGGCTCCAGTCACTAACTTAAACAACCTAGCCTAACCAACCTAACAAAAGTTCATAACAGCTTGGTAATACCTTAAATTGGGTTGGTGAGGTTAGGTTGATAATTAGGGCCTATGAGCTCTCTCTGACACATATCTGGCATCTGGAATTTTGCCAAATCTACCATCATTGTCTGGGAACTGAGTCTAACCTTCATATAACAACCCTCATATTAACACTTCATTCACCATATACAGATATATTTTAAAATGTGTCAGGTTGGGTGCAGTGCCTTGTAGGCTTGTGAGCCTCAAAGACCTTGATTTTGACTTGCTTTCTTATATAGGAGGGGGCATTTTTGTGGGTGCTCACCCTTGGCCCCTCCTTTCTACATAAAAAAAATAATGTAATTTACTTCAGCTAAATTGTAAAGTAATTTTGGTAAATATTAAATTTTGGGGACACCAGTTTTCTGGACCTAATTGAACAAAAGTGACTGATGTTGCAGGTAGCTAACCAACCTCCAATGACCACCTAACTGAGTGTAATCTAACCCAGATGTAAGAGTCCACTTGATTGGTCTGAAGTTAGAAATGGGTGGATTACCAGAATCTGGTATCTCTGAAGCTTAATGTTGACCTTAATTTCATAAAATTTCAGGAAGAACTACAAAAATAATTTAGATTATAGAGGCTAAATATCACTCAGAATTGTTTAATAGCCACTTTCTGTTTAGTTAAAGACAACTGGTAGTTCGCTATTGCCCTCCAGGCAGGTAGCAATATATGTCACAGCTAGCTGTATATCAGGACTACCAAACTATTCTCCCCCAATTTAAAGATACAATTGATCAACATTGCACTTGAACATTTTGTGGTCATACTACTACCTTTGAAGATTGTGTAATTATACAGTGCTCTTCAACCTGGGGATTGTTTTCAAAGTACTTACATTCACTTGTAATAGACATTAAATAGCTCATGCTTGGCTGCAGTGTGATCTAGGACTGGGAAACTTGACAGAGCACATCGGCAGCTCATGGGCTATCAGTTGGTGGTGGTTGCAGAATTTTCCGATGTGCCATTTAGTCTGTGCATGGTTCCAAAGAAAGTGGACACACACACACACACACATTTTAGCTCAATAGTATATAGGATGTTATAGTTTATTACCAAATAAATATTGAGCTGTTTTGATCAGGAAATGAAGTTTTTAGAATAAATAAGGTTTAATAAGTTTATGTCCAGGCTTTGGCTTAGGCTAAAAGAGGAATATATTTTGTTCGTAGTTCATTATAAATAGGCTAATTGTAATGTATAATTATGAAAGATTTGTGCATAGCCTATATCAGTGGTGGGGAACCTGCCACCCATAGGCTTTAATGTGTAATTAAATTAGTGTAATTTAATTGCCCATAGAACAATTTGATTATTTAAAGTCATACAGTATTTACATCTCAATTATGTCTCAAACTATTTTAACCCCCCTTCAATACAGCAACGTGTGTGTGTGTGTTGTGTGTGTCCAATTAGTGCACTCTAATATACGATGACATATGTGTGTATGTCCAAAACAAAGATAAAAGCTAAATTATACAACATTTCTGCTTTGTTAGAAATATTTAAGTTTTGGACATATGCATGTATGTCATTGTATATTGGAGCATGCTAATTGGATATAGACATGTATGTCACCATATTGAAGGGGTTAAAGCTGCAATTTTCCCAGTAGAGAATATTTTAGTTGAAACTGCCCACCACACAATAAAGGTTCTCCACCCCTGGCCTGTATTAAAGTTTGTTTCAGTTCAATCCTTTCAACCTTTCAGGTGTTCCATACAATGATTCCTTATTTCATGGAGGTCAGACTTATTGACCCTCCTCCAATCTTCTGTATTTGTATTATGAAGAGAAGTTACATCATGTAATCATCTTGATGTTACAGGCTTAGACTTCATTAAATTCTTCTTCACTTTGTAATTTGGTGTCAAGTCATTTTATTCCAGGGATCAACTTAGACAAACTGTAATTTAACTCAACCTAACTAACTTAACCCTCTATCGCATAACTTTTTTGTAGGGTTAAGTCTAAATGCGTGTATTTGAAATGTTAAATAGAAGCAACTTGGTACCATAAAGGGTTAACTGGGCCAAGTTGATATACTTTGGACAAAATGATTGTATACTCTCTAATAGCAGATATACATGCCAAACTTAAATTCCCAAATTATTAGAGCTGACTGACCTTTGGTTACTGAGATACAAGGTCACAAAGTTGTGACATTTTGACCTTTTTTGTGTTAAATGACTATTTTCAAAATGGTGTAACTAAAAAACTATTAAAGCTAGAGCATTGATTTTGGTCTCATTTTAAAGCTCTTTAGTAGCCCCTTGTTTATTGTCTCTTGTTAAATATCTCTACTGTGAAAAATAAAAAAGTCCCTTCTAAAAAATTCAATTTTTTTACATTAATACCTTGTCATGTACAACAAAATCCCAAGAAGCTGTAAGTGGCTGATAACTAGTTCAATGTATAAAAAATAAATGAAGTTGGCATCATTCTTCAATTTTAGATTTTTTTTGTCAGTTCATTTATTTAAAAGTTCTGTTCTGATATAGTGTCAGTGAAGACTTAGTTCAACTTAACATTATTAGTTCAAAAACCTTTTTGTGACCTGTGCCGAAAGAAGTTTTTTAAAAGACAACCAGGGTTAAACCCCTCGACAGCCCCAAATCTACTGGAGTAGCGCTGATCCAAAGGCCCAACTAGTATATAAGTACTGTCAACTTTACAGAGTTGACTCCTGACTTCAAGTTAAAGTTAATTTATTTTTACTAAATACATGTATAAAAATTTATTTAATAATTCATTAATTGTTCATTGTTTTCTTTTCAGGAACCACCTGAAGATCTTGAGAAAATTGAAAATGTTGACAATAGTGATGCATCAACTTCAGAGCAAAACCATGAGATGTCTACTTTGAATGCTTCTTTTGTTTCAATTGGTGAATCACCCATAAAAAAGAGAGAGCTTGTAGAGCAAAAGTCATATGGAGCTAAAAAACTAAGCAAGGTGACAGAGACAGTTAAGAAGAGAATGGAAACAGTTGCAGGAAAAGAGATTTCTGACTCACAATTTAAGGAGCCATCTGGAGATGTAGACTGTTTAGAAATAATAAATCAACTCAAGGAAAAATTCAAAAATGAAAATACTAAAAGAAGTGATAAAATAAAAATCCTCACTGTATTGCCCAAAAGTTGGAGCATTAGGAAAATTGCTTCAGAATTTAACACAACAAGGCATACAGCATCTATTGCTAAAAAAATAGTTGAAGAAAAAGGTGTCCTTTCAGACCCAAATCCAAAGGGTGGGAAAAGAATTAAACAGATACTGTTGACGCTATTAAAGCATTTTATCTTTCAGAAGACATCAGTAGAACAATGCCAGGAAAGAAAGACTATTGTAGTATCATTGACAATGAAAGAGGAAGGATACATTTGCAAAAGCATCTTTTACTTTGCAATTTAAAAGAAGCCTATCATATTTTCAAAGAAAGAAATCCTTTGGTTAAGGTGGGATTCAGTAAATTTGCAGAATTGCGTCCAAAGCAGTGTTATTGCTGGAGCAACAGGAACTCACTCAGTATGTGTCTGTACAATTCATCAGAATGCCAAACTTATGTTTGTAGGGGCTGAATTAGAAAAACTAACTGCAAATGATGACACACCTATTAAGAATGTACGTCATTGTGTTTCCTTTATAGAATGCAATCCTGCCTCACAGAAATGCTGCCTCAGACAATGTGAACAATGTGGAGATCCATCAGATTTAAAAAACAGACTACTGGACATATTTACAAACAACTTCATTGATATCATAAATTTTAAAAAGTGGACCAATACAGATCGGTCAAATCTTGAATCAGTAGAACTGAATACAGATGAATATATTGACCAATTCTGTAACCAACTGAAAGAATACCAGATACATGACTTCAAGACAAAGATGCAACCAACTTATTACCGTGAAACAAAAATGTCTTTGAAAGATGGTGAGGTCCTTGCTGTGTGTGATTTTGCTGAAAATTATTCCTTTATTCTTCAAGATGAGGTTCAGAGCTTTCACTGGAACAATGAGATGGCTACTCTACATCCATTTGTTATTTACTATAAAAAGGAAGATGAGATTGCTCACCTTAGCTTTGTTATTATTTCAGAGAGTAACATCCATAACACAGTTGCTGTACATTTGTTTCAAAAGCATCTGATAAAATTCCTAAAAGATAATCTCTCATCCATCGGTTCCATCCACAAAATAATTTACTTTTCAGATGGGTGTGCAGGACAGTATAAGAACTGCAAAAACTTTTTGAATCTTTGCCATCACAGAGATGATTTTGGAATTGAGGCAGAATGGAATTTTTTTGCAACAAGTCATGGAAAGGGACTCTGTGATGGTGTTGGAGGCACAGTTAAGAGATTAGCTGCAAAAGCTAGTCTACAACGACCTTATGATGAACAGATCCTTACTGCAGAACAGTTATATACATTTGCAAGTGAAAATATTGTAAATATAAAATGTCATTTTTCAACCAATAAAGAGCATGAAGAGGAAAGCCAACTTCTCCAAGAAAGACACTCAACTGCAAGGACTATTGCTGGTATACAGAAATTACACCATTTATAGCCAGTTTCATTGACTTCTCTTAAGGTTAAACATTATTCATTATCAGATTATTCAAATATTGAGAAAGTTACTGAAAAGGAAGAAGTTGTGACTGAGGAGAAAATACATGGTTTTGTTACTGCTGCATATGATGGCCATTGGTGGGTGGCATATGTGCTGGAAAAGATACCAGAGAATAGAGAAGTAAAAGTCACATTCCTTCATCCTCATGGCCCAAACCCATCATTTGTGTATCCTGGTCAACCAGATGAATTAATCTTACCATATTCAGATATTCTAACACAAGTTGAGGCATCTACTACTAATGGACGAACATACAGGATTTGCAAAGAAGTTACTTTGAAGGCATCCAAAGCTTTGGCAGATCTACAGCACAGAAAGGTAAGAATTCAAAATTAAAATGGTCATGTAACTATATACACTGCATACATTTTAAGTTGTGATAAATGGAAATCAATGAGCACTATACCTATACATATTGTATGTACATTTTAATATGTTACTTGTATTTGTTAATTAGGTAGCTATCTAGGTATACATTAAAAATTGTTTTCTCTTCTAGAAATCACAATAAATTGGGTGGCCCACAAGAATCTTGTCAACTACTGAAAACCATCATATACATGCACAACATATAGGTGAGGTGGGTAAAGAACAAATATTTAAAAATAAGCATTTGCTTGTTTGTAGAAGGCTGCAGATAGTATGTAGATATGGGTTGTATTTGTAAGAGATTGAGCTGACTTTAGACAAAAATGGTTACTGACATACAAGGTCACAAAGTCATGACTTTTTGACAATTTTTGTATAAAATGACTTTTTTCAAAATGTTGCTTGAATTCATTATTTTTTATACATTGAACTAGTTATCAGCCACTTACAGCTTCTTGGGATTTTGTTGTACATGACTCAAGGTAGCCCAGTAAAGCCTAAAGCTTAAGGGCCAAATTAAAAATAAAAAAAATAAATAGTCGAGCTTCACAATTATTTGTCATTGTAAAAATTGTAAGTTGTAAAAAGACTACTGTATTTATTTTATTATTAATAAAGGTTATTCTATTCTATAATATAAAAAAATTGAATTTTTTAGGAGAAGGTATTTTTTTTTTATTCAAGGTCAAAGGTCAACTTTTGAAGGGATTTTTTTATTTTTCACAGTAGAGATATTTAACAAGAGACAATGAACAAGGGGCTACTAAAGAGCTTTAAAATGAGACCAAAATCAATGCTCTAGCTTTAATAGTGTTTTAGTTACACCGTTTTGAAAATAGTCATTTAACGCAAAAAAGGTCAAAATGTCACAACTTTGTGACCTTGTATCTCAGTAACCAAAGGTCAGTCAGCTCTAATAATTTGGGAATTTAAGTTTGGCATGTATATCTGCTATTGTGCCAAGTATGAGCAAAATTGAAGGGGGCGAGTGTTTTAGGTGGCTGACTTGACATGGAATGACCCAATATGTACAATTGTACATAGTTTCAAGACCATCTTATTTTTAGTAGTACCTAAAAACGGTTGGAAACCACCCATTTCATACATCAGGCTAATCAATGAATCTCATGCCAGGGTTGGCATACACATTTAGGTGAGGTGGTATTTTTGGCAGGGTTGGCCAAATTTTGGGTTTTTTAGGAAAAACCCAACCCCCATGTGTTTTTTCACAAAAAAACAGAAAAAAACCAGCCCAGTTGGGATTTTTCATAATGTTGTTGACAAATCGTAAATGTATACATCTTTACGATCTTGTATTGTATTCCTGCTTCCACTTCACCTAAAATTAAAGGATAATACAAAAAATCACCATTAACAGCCATCAAAATAGATAACAAAATCAAACTTATGACTGGTTTTACCTTGTCTGAATACCCATTAGGCCATTACCCTTCCCAAAAATACAAAGCAGACCAGGAATAAACTTGGCAAGCAAGTTAGCAACCCATTTGAGACAAATATTTCCAAGTACAGTACTCAATTTGCTAGACAACCTTGAACCAAACGCATATGGAACACACATGTAATCAGGGATGGGGAGTCGGCCAAAAACAACTGACTCCCGACTCCTGAGTCGGTATTTTTAAAAACCAACTCCCGACTCTTTCCTTATCATGCTGATCTACAACCTTATAAATATTGGGATGTTTGTTTCGTAGATGGCGTTTCAAGTTTGAGGCTCTAGTTGGAGCATTAGCATGTTTCCCAGTGTAAGCACTAATTTTTGCATTACACTCTTTACCATCCTTTTCTACTTGACAAATAAAAATACTTTCATCCTCATTTAGCTTAAAATATTGAAAGACTGCTGATTTTCTACTAGGCCCACGACTCATTACTAATAGGGGCTAATTAAATTAATAATTAATATATTGCTAATTTTTATATGGTACCTAGTATCCTAAAATAGAAATATGAAATTCATTTGCTAAGATTTACCAGAACAATAAATCAAATGTGGAAATGTGAATCTAGAATTAGTTCAGGAAGATATTTATTTAGGGCAGAGTAGTATTCTGGTAAATTGTTGGCATATAGAAATTGAATCAGAGTCAGGAGTCGGTCGTTTTTACCAACTCCCGACTCCGACTCCCGACTCTTCAAAAAAGCCCAGACTCCCGACTCCGACTCCCCACCTCTGCATGTAATGAGTATGCTGTATGCAATATATACATTTGGAGTCTACCTCAGTCCTCACTCCTCAGACTGAGTTGCTAAGTGTCACTATTGTGTCTGACTCTGACTGGTAGGGTAGTGTTGGTTGTGTTTGCTTCTGGAGAAAGAAAGTAAATTGTGTTTGCAATGCAGTTTTCAAAATCACTGTAACTAGTTTACTTCTATCATAGTTTTCCTCACACAGAAATTTAATCACAGAAGTCATATCCAATATTGTATTAAAATGCCTAGGTTACCAGGTAGTGGTCGCAAGCAAGTGAGTGAGTGGCTTGAAGTGTCCCAGATAGAAAACTCTAGCAAAGTAAAGTGTAATCACTGTGGATTAGAGCTGACATCCAAGATAGAATGTATAAGAGCACATCTTGGCAACTGTGACAATAGGAATTGTCATGAAGATGATGGATCAAAGGGAGGCTCAAGTCATGCATCAACATCACCTGACCAGAGTCGAGAGTCTACAGTTTCACCAGTAGATTCTCCACTTCTCTCACCAATGTCACCATCTATATCGAGCATTTTGCAGGCCTGCATCACAAGGAACATCTTCAAGATCAAAATTAGAGGTCATGTCTCCAACTCCAAAAAAAGTTAAACTGGTCCAAAATAAACTTTTTGGTTATGCCTGCAAGACCACAGAATCACAAGGGAAACACATTGACCTGCAAGTAGCGAAGTTCTTTTATGCTAACAGCATTGCTTTCAGAGCTGCTGAATCAAAGCAATATAAGGAAATGATGAACTCTTTGAGACCAGGTTATCACCCTCCATCAAGAAAGGATCTAGCAGGAAAGTTGCTGGATGAAGTTCATTCAACAATTGAAGAGAACATGAAAAATGATGATGAGTGAATCTACAATCACACACCTTCAGGATGGATGGTCATCAGTGCAAAATGATCCCATAATTGCGTCATCAATTCACACTGGAAAAAGTTCCTTCCTGCTAACTACTCATGACTGCGGTACTGAAAAGAAAACAGCGGAGTTCTGTTGTGAAATTGCAGCCAAGAACATTCAGCAACTAAAAAACACATATGGAAAGGATGTAAGTAGCTGATAGTTTTTGTATTAAACATAATTTGCTAAACATAGGTACATTTAAATAACTAAAATAGTTGAGAGTATACTGTATCTCCTATGATATAAACATTACAAAATAACTATATGTAGCCCAAGCAACAACACATTGACATTAAATTGAAATTGCTCTATTAGCCTAAATGGTCAATACTTCATTACATTTTTCCAATACAATAGAACAGAAACCCAAATTGTGACTTTGTGTAACATCATTAATTTGTTTTTTTTCTCCTAGGTATTTGCTTTATGCACTGATAATGAAAGCAAAATGGTTCGGATGAAGGAACTCCTAGCTGAACAATTCCCTTCAGTTCTTACCTATGGATGCTCCACTCATTACCCGAATCTTGTTGAGAAGGAGGTGTCTCCAAACACTGTACTGAAGCACATTGTCCAAGTTCAGAAGTATTTTCGTAACCACCACCAACCTCATGTATGTATTTGGCAGTTTTTCTGAGCAACCCATTCCAAATGTTTATATCATAGATCATATTTTTATTTTATATTCCAGGGATGTAGATACCAAAGGTAGGCAAAAACAATTTCAACTGAAATAAATTTTACGAATTTCATATTCAATATTTTGAATTTGATACCGTAATTTTTAAAATGTGATCAGCATCACAAAAAAACACATACTTCTGATTCTTGTTCATAACTGATTAGAGTGTAAATTAATGATTTGGTATTTTCATTCAATTTTTTAGGCCTGGCTGAAGGAGAAAGGGGGATTTTTGCCCCAGATTCCCAATGATACTCATTGGAATTCTCAGCAAGCATGTGTTGACACCAGGGTTGTGGAGTCGCACATTTCAGGGCGGAGTTGGAGTCAGAGTCGGTAAAAAACTTCCGACTCCAATTTCTGTGTCCTGTGTCACCCTTAATTTCTAAATCCTAAATACTAACATTTAGGTTATTTAGTTTTTTGGTCAATAAACCTTATTCATTGATAGCCCCTAGATTAAGTTTTTTTAATATTTTTTTTTTACATTTTCAGAATATACAATTAATATTTATTTAAATATAAAATATAAAATTTCACACTTAGTGTGGTGGTGATGAAATGTCTTATTATTATGATAATTATAGAGTGAAACACTAGAGTCATCGTATATTTAAAATGTGAGGAGTCAGAGTCGGATTTTTAGGTTTTTTACAATGTGGGAGTCGGAGTCGAATTTTTACAATGTGTGGAGTCCGAGTCGGAAAATTTTGGACTGACTCCACAACCCTGGTTGACACATTTGTAAAGAACTTCTACAAGTACATGGAGATAGTGAATGAGCAATTGGTGGAAGAAAGCATCAACACCATTCTAAACAATGCTTCACTGTATCGCTCAGCTGTACATCTACAAGGACAACTGGACGTGGTTTCCAAAGCTCTAAATGAGGTAAGCAGTTGAAGACTAGTCCAAAAAATTGTTTGGTTATGCACATAGTGACATGCAATGATATGCTACTTGAAAACATATACCTACCAGTATTTCAATGTACCAGGCATATTCATTTTCAATGCATAGGCTAGTAATTGTTACATGAAAGGTAACTACAAAACAATGGCTTAGTATAGTTTGAATGAATAAATAACATTTTTAATAGTGTTCTGCATTATTTCTTTCATCAATAGCTTCAGAGTGATTCAGCGAACCTGTTGACAGCAGTGCAGGTGTGGAATGGGTTGTGCAAAGAAAAAACTTGGAGCCCTACATACGGTAATGGTTATGTAGGGCTCCAAGTTTTTTTCTTTGTCATAACCACTCTCAACAAAAGGAAACAACAAGCACTGGCACCATTCTTCTACATTGCTAATTTGATGGATCCTTTGAGAATGGGTGCAGGACTTTCTCAAGAAGAGGAAGACAGTGTGGAAGAGTGGATTGCAAGTAACAAACCAGATTTTCTGGTTGGGCTCATATCCTTCAAAATTAAGGATGAGTCTTACTTTCCCAAAGCGATGTTTTCTTCACAGGTTGTTGTTGCCTACAAAGAAAATCCTGCAAAATGGTGGACTTTGATGGGCAGGAGAACAGAAAAAGCTAAAAAACTACCAGTAGATTTCTGCCCATTCTATAGTCTCTTGAGCTGTCCTCCAAGCTCAGCAGCTATAGAAAGGATTCCCTCTACTTTTGGTATAGTCTGGACAAAACTTCGTAACAGACTGGGTGTCAAGAAGGCAGGAAAACTGGTAAAAGTGCACAAATACCTGCAAAATGCACACAAAAGTCCATCTTTTGCAGAAGAGGTCCAAGAGGAGAGTACAGACTTTGAGTGGTAGGGCAGCCACCAGAATAGTAGATAAGGCATCATGGACATCCAGTTCCTAGTCATTTTCATAGCAATGCTTATATAATTGTCTGAGGCTTTTCTTACTTGATATTAGAGTTTTCTTTTTTGAATCTCAGGAAAAATGATTTATTTTGGTTAGGCTAAGGCCTCAGTTTGAATGTTAAGGGTGGTACATTGTTGTTTAGGGTTTTCAGTACCTATTTAGTATATCCAGAAGTAGCATATCAGTCATAATGAAAGTTAATTGCATTACATTGATAAATTTAAAAAACTCGTTTTATTTTCATCTTTCCTCATTATATTTTTATCCTTTATCAGATAGTATTATATTTTTTAAACTAATTGGTAGTAAGTTGCTGAAAATACCTTATCTATATTTTGATTTGAAAGTACTAAAAAAGGTTTCCAAGTATTAGAATTTGCAAAATATTGAAAAAACCCAAACTGTATAGGTTTTTTTCAGACTGGGCTTTTTTGAAAAAACCCAAACTGTATAGGGTTTTTTTTTTTCCAGACTGGGCTTTTTTGAAAAAACCCATTGGGCCCAATCGTGCCAAACTTGATTTTTGGGTTAGTAATTTTTCACATTGACAACTTTTAACCAGTCAGGTGTTATAAACATTACCAAGAAAATAGGTATCCCCAAAATGATATATTTACCAAATTAGCTGTATTTAGTGATATGTCTAACTTTTTTTATTTGGAGAAAAGAATGTGTTTGGATTTATAATTTAGGATGGTGGTTGTTCAACAGAAAAACTAGGTTTGAAAAAAAATTACTGCCACTTTCAAGAAAAAAAAGAAGAATGTTTAAACCATCCCCATAATTGAAAAATATATAAACCTTGAATTAGATTAGAGATGTTAAAATGTAGACCCTCTATATGAGGAATTTTTTTTTTATTCTGAAAGAGGTAAGGAAGTGTCAGATGAGTTATAACAAAATTTTAGGAGAACATGTACAGAAGATTGTAAGGTTTGTGACTATCAGAGGATGAAATGAATCAAGGTGGTTTTATTTTTTTATTAATAATTTACTTTTTATTTTTTCCCTTATAATTGTCATCAATGTATATCGTTGTTTCATACCATTTTGTACAATAATTACCATATATTTTATCATTACAGTTATAATTTCTCAGTACTTGCAGCCCTATACTGTACTGTATGAATAAACATCGTATAGGCTATAAGATTTAAATATTACTGTATTTCCTAGCCCATAGAATGCTATTTTTTCTTTAAAAAAAAAAAAAAAAAGGTCCCTAAAAACACCCTACATCTTACTGGCCAAAGGGCAAGTTTACGTAAGTTTACATATGGTAAGCTATTAAGCTTTCAAAATTTTTTTCCCAAAACAACCTTAATTAAATTAGGGTGACTTAATGGCTGAGGCATCCTATGGGCTGGGAAATACAGTATACATTAGAATCATTTTAATATTTGCTCTTAAAAATATCTTAGGCAAACATTAGACCTAATTGTATTTTAATTATGTAAACTATTTAATAAATTTTGTAAAAAATTACTGAAAGCCCTTTGGATTGGGATTTTGAAAAAATTCCATATTCATAAAGAGCTTAATATAGTTTTTTTCAGAAACTATTGAAACCATCAATTCTAACTTGGACAAATTATAGAGAAATTTGAAATAAATTTATTTGCTATAAGCATTGCTTTAGGACTTCCAATTTCATAAAATTTCATCATGAAAATAAAATATTTTTTGCCAAACATTTTTTTGAATCAAACCAAAAACTAAAATATTTTTTGCCAAACATTTTTTTGAATCAAACCAAAAACTAATAAAGATAGAAAGTTGAAGCATCAATTTGTAGAAATTTTAACATCTAAAAATTCATTTTTAATGTAAGAATTTTGCATTACAGAGTTTGATTAGGTCTGATGATGGATTTGACAAAGTACAAGTTTGTAAATAACCCTAGGGCAGCGTTCCTCAACCTTTTTTGTACTGCTGACTCCTTATCAAAATCTTGATATTTTTGGGACCCCCCTCCCCAAATATTATCTTTTGCATTATGATTAAGTAGCATATAGACAAATTGAGGTAAAAATGTAATAAAAATGCATGAAAATGCATGAAAAAAAAGTACACTTTTGGCTACATTTTATATATAAAAAAGTTTTTGTTCTTGAACTTTTTTTGTTAATAAATCCAGCCTGGGTTTATTGAAGTTTAAAAGTGCAAGTTGCATACATGCATCAAGGTGGAGTCAATTTCTAATTTTTGTTTTTACTGAACTCGTAGGTGAAAGTTTCAAGTAACCAAATATGTTATTGGTTAGAAATCAAAATTAGCCACCACAAAAGAATTGTTTTACTGAATATAATCTAGTCAACTCACAGGGTCTATGGATCCCCTGTTGAGAACCACTGCCTTAAGGTATCCTGTAACAAAGAAATGAGAAACAAAATACTATAAAGTTTGTGCAAGTGTAGATACGCATTTTTCTTGTCTATTTGTAGAAGAAAAATCTTTTTAAAATAAGTCCTGAAATTCCCAGAGGTAAAGTTTGAGATAAAAATTGCACATAGTCTACATGTAAGTAACATACTATATTGACACTTGGCTGTGTTCTAGTTACACACAGAACATGTATAGATTGTAGGACTTGTCCACAAAGTTTAAACATGTATATAGGATATATTATGCATGTTCAGTGTGTAAATTTTACAGTATGCTGGTAAGGGGTTCTTCACTCATGAATGTTAAATGAAAATGATCTTATTTGTGACATAATTTTAATTTATAAGATCAGTTGCGTTCTGGGGTAACTGGTGTAAATATGCATTAGTAGTGAACAATTAGACTGAATGACTTAACTTTGCATTGAGTAACATTATGATGTGCATTAGTGATTAGATTGTATGATTTTTTTCTCCTATCTTTCAGATATTCTCAAAATGGGGAAATTACTCAGCAAAATATTTGGAAACAAAGAAATTCGAATATTAATGTTGGGTTTAGATGCAGCTGGTAAAACTACTATTTTATACAAACTTAAACTTGGACATTCAGTTACAACCATACCTACTGTTGGCTTCAATGTGGAAACTGTAACTTATAAAAATGTAAAGTTCAACGTTTGGGTAAGTAGCAAACCTAAGCTGTATGAAGAATAGGGTAGTCTAGAAATTTGGAAGGTTGTAAAGTTTAAATTGTAAATAAATTTAAATTTTATAAAATGTATAGATGACAGGGAGAGAAGGTTTAGTTTTATTATATTTGTCTTGAAGATTGGTAGAAATTTGTCTTGTTCACGTGTTACATGGTAAATAAAAGTGGCAGTCCTCATAAGAAGATTAGAGATGTTTAAATTTTTTTTTAGGCAAATATTTCGGAATTTATTCAATTTAGCCTTTTCTCATTTTATTTTTCATAACCATTTTATTTCTTTCTTTTCAAACAAATTAGAATCCAGGAAACATTAAAGTATCTGAGGGCATTCAGGCATGATCTTAATTCAAGAATAGAAAAAACAAAATGTTGTTTTAGTTTTAATCATTATTGTTTTATGGGTAGAGGATTTGAAGGTAGCTAGTCCATAATTTTGAAGAAATAGTGAAATGTTTGAAATGTAGTACCGTAGTGTTTAATGTCAATGGCTAAACTGCAGATGGTAGTCATTTTTGTACATTGATGTTGGTTTATTTTAACTCAAAGACAAAGAGGTGCCTCATTCAGGCATTCTAGATCCACTCCAGATGAAAATATTTTACTGTAGTGAACCTTTAAGTAAGGAGAGTGCAATTTCATGATAAACATTTGAAAATGGGAATATGCTTATTAAGAATTACCAGTTAATTCAGTATCTACCACCAATGGTAGTGTGCTTTCAAAACTCAAATGCAGCTATTTGATAGAGGTTGAAAGCAGTGTTTTAATATTACATTTTGTACTACTTTATTATTACCAGGGCTGTGGAGTCGGTGATAAAATTTGCCGACTCCGACTCCAGAAATCTGACTTGTATAATTCCGACTCTGACTCCGATGGAATGTTGGAATGTTAAGGCCAAATTGATTACGATTAGCTTTATTAGGCCAATGGAGATTCATAAACAAGTCATTTCGTCACCACCACATTACTCATCAGGTTACTTAGTGGCTGTAACTATGCCTTAATGGCTTTTTTCTCTTTATTCAAAAATTACAATAAATCCCAAAATACAAACTGATTGAAACTTAAACAAAATAAGATTATTATTGGTTTAGCAAATTAATAAGATGTTTTTGTATTATTAAAACATCCGTAACAAAATGTACTAACCTAAACTGAATTTGTTCTTAAAAAAAAGGATCGCTTCCATTAAATCTTCTTTCAGTGATGCTTATCAAAATTATCAAATTGAAATCTAAAAATTTGAAAAAGATTTAGGGTTGCTAGTACAAAATTTTTAAATTTCCTTATTAATTATGTTAATTAATTATAATCCTTATTAATTATAAGCAACTATATTTATATTTATATATTTATGTTATATATTATATATTATATTATAATATATTAAAACATTAAGTTAAATCTATTTTATTCATAAAATTGAGCTAGGCCTAGGCCTAGGCTGCTATGGTTATAATTGAAGGATTTGCACCGACTCCGACTCCATCCAACTATGCACTTCCGACTCCACTCAAAATTGACCGACTCCACGACTCCGACTCCACAGCCCTGATTATTACTGATATTTTCTGTTAATTTAACAGGATGTTGGTGGCCAAGACAAAATTAGACCTTTATGGCGACATTACTATACAGGTACACAAGGCCTTATATTTGTGGTGGATTGTGCTGACAGAGATCGTATAGACGAAGCGAGGCAAGAATTGAACAGAATTATCAATGACAGAGAAATGAGAGATGCAATTATATTAATATTTGCTAATAAACAAGATTTACCCGATGGTATGTTGAATAACCTTTATTAATAATAAAATAAATACATTCGTTTCAATTTATAATGACATGAATAATTGTGAAGCTCGACTATTTATTTTATTTAATTTCAATGTTCGTATCTATTGAAAATTTTGAAAGTTAATTTCTTCTCTTAAGCAAATAGATTATATACAAAATATCTTTCGCAAATGTTAAAATCCACTGGTTTAACCCCTTCACTCCTTTGTGCAAAATGTGATAGACCATATGGTTGCTATGATATACTACCAGGTACGTCAAGGACTGAAGTGGTTGAAGATGAACTGCAAAAGGGAGAATATTGGTAACTTAAATTTTTTTCTTTCTTTCTTTTAGCCATGAAGCCTTACGAGATCCAAGAAAAACTCGGACTTACTCGTATTCGAGACCGGAACTACTATGTGCAACCTTGTTGTGCCACCACGGGAGATGGACTATACGAAGGCTTAACTTGGCTCACGAGTAACCACAAATCGTGATGTTGTGATATCTTTTTATACAATATAATTGCCTTAGACTTTCATACTGGTAACAAAGTTTAAGCAAACATACTACTACTACAATAACAACAACAACAACAACAACAACATTCGCGGAAAATGTTTTTCATTATAGGAACGACCCTCAAATCAATCTAATAGTTATATAAATATAATATATTTGAAATTAAACCTGTATAAACTGTTGTAACTTTTTTTCGTAACTGTAAAATACGAACTTGATACAAGGTTTTGAAGCTTATTAATAAATTATAATTTAAGTATAAGAAAAACTATATAAAAATAATTTACCAAAGATGAAAAATTGAGAGGAGTATTTTATAAATATATAGTAATCATATAATGCCAATTGTATCCAACTATAGGCAGTTTTTTCAATGACAAAACTATCTTCACTATTACGAGAAAATTTAAAAATCTGCGCAGTTTTTCAATCAGATGGTTCCATTTACCAGCTTACCTTCACTAGCCATCTCACTTTCATTTAGATGTACCACCCGTGAAACTCCTATAGCTGGATGTTGGTCCGGTGTAAATAGTCCTTTTGCAATGTATATTTATTTGATTGAATGTAGTTGGTATGCGATTTATTATATAATGAAAGAAATATATGAATATGTTCGTAATAGAGAAAGAAATATTCACTCTGAGAACTTTATTCGTTCCCAGTATGAATACGATACTTTAACAGTACCTTCCAGCGGGTCTATAGCAGTTATTTTTCCTAGAAAGGAACCAGTTATATAGTGCCGTTCCACGATTGTTAAAGTGGTTCTTTCATCTACTTAACATAAATAACTTTAGTGTACATTACTCTATTTTTATTATGGATATCCTATGTGAATATAATAAATAGTACATTGATGGATGAATCCCAGTTTAGGAGAGCGGGACTTGACCATTGTTGCTTCAAATAAGGAAGAGAGAATATATTACTCGATTGTTTAATATTTATTTATATGTGGTTATATTTTACGTACGGTACAGAGATCGTGTGTTTATGTATATTTGCATATATAGAAGTAATTTCTATGATTTTAGAACATGATCTGTTATTTTATGTTTTGTTAATATTATAATTATTTCTGTCCCTGTGTGTTAGATTAGTATAATGGAATGTATGCAGTGAAAAATTAAATCATTGTAGTTTATAATGTTAAATTGGAATAATAAGAGATCAAGACTATAAACTACATGTATGGTTCATATTTGAATAGTAGATTTAATTTCCCAGAAACCGCCCTTTATATATGTATATATATAATGCAAGTAAATATACCTACAGGAAAAAAGATTCCTAAGCTTTTTGTATGTTTCCATACTTCATCAGGGTATTGGCATATACGAACGGCCTTCAAATAATTTTACTTTTCCCTGTGGGTGTGTATCATTTATTAATTTCTCGTTTGTAAAGTATATATATGTATATATATATATATATATATGAATAGAAACGACATAATATTAAGGAACGTTTCTGCACACGCGGAAGAGAAATAACGAATAAATGAAAAATGAGGCGAACCGCCCGGGAATCGAACCCAAGGCCTTCCAATTGCCCTATGTAGGAGAATTTCGATTTGTGAATGATTGAGGTCCGTGGTGTAATGGTAGCGCATCCAACCGGCAATTGGAAGGCCTTGGGTTCGATTCCCGGGCGGTTCGCCTCATTTTTCATTTATTCGTTATTTCTCTTCCGCGTGTGCAGAAACGTTCCTTAATATTATGTCGTTTCTATTCATTTATATACTGCGTGGTCATTGCAGTTAAATGCATATATATATATATATATATATATATATATACGGTATAATACAACTCGTACTGATCCTTTGAGAAACATTTGTTACACACAGACCGTGCATAGAACAAGGAACTCTTCTGGGAAAATTACATCCATTATCTAGTGGATCGGCCCATGGTATACAGGTCACTTCCGAGACCACGTAACTCTGCACCCAGCCATTGTCCCCATCTATACAGACGGTTTCCTTTCAGACGTTGGTACGGCCGCCTCAGCGGTGATATTACCCCAGCCGCTTTCCCGAAGCATCCGCCTGCCCTGCGAGGCTTGTGTGTGCTCAGCAGAGCTCTTCGCTATCCTAGAGGCCCTCGGCATCGTGCGCACCCACTCGGCCAGTTCCTTCGTCATATATTCAGAGTCCCAAATAGCACTTCTCTCAGAGAGAGAGATTCCACCCCAACCCGCTCGCCCGCACCATCCAGCAAACCTTCCATTTCTTGACAGCTTTCCGACGCAAGACGGTCGCCTTCTACAGGGTCCCGGCACATGTCGGCAGCCAGGTCAATGACGAGGCTGACCGCGCGGCTGCTTGCTTGCCTCCCCTTCGCCAACTTCTTCCCAACTCTCCGCTTCCACTTCCGTTCCATCTGGCGGCGGGAATGGGACCAGGCCACAGGCAACAAGCTCCACTGGATCAAACCGCAACTTGGGTATTGGGCCTCCTCGTTCCATTGGTCCCACCATAAAGTAGTAGTCATAGCCCGTCTCCGCTAGGACACACGCGTATAACACATGGTTAGCTTATGGCCAAATCGCCAGCTCCGCTCTGCCCCACCTGCCATCTCACCGTCGCCCACCTCCTGGTAGAATGCCCGAACCTCTCCGCCATAGATGTTTCCCTTTCCTGTTCCGCATTCCCACGTCCTTGTGTCTCCAGTACATACTGAAGTGATATTCTCCTTCCTTACTCATTCCTATCTGCTTCACCGTATCTAGAGCTATACCTCTTCCTCTACCTATCCAGTAACTAAACTCTTCTCATTCTCCTAGTATACTACCCCTCCCTAGCAAAACCCCAATCCACTCCTTCGCCAAGGTATGTGCCACTCTTGGCACGAATCGGCGGTACATCGCCTGAAGAAAAAAAAAAAAAAGTAATTTTCCCAGAAGAGTTCCTTGTTCTACGCTCGGTCTGTTTAATAAATATATATATATATATATATATATATATATATATGGGTAAAGGTAATAAAGTGGAGAATTAGGAGCTAGTTCCCTATTTTATGCTTTTCTCTCTTTTCAACTTAAGTGCCGTTAATGCACTTAAAATGTATTCATTAGCTGTGGTAAATGTATATGAAATGAAAGAGCCCTGACTTTTTAGCTATTTTCAGAATATTTTAATTTGGTTTGAACTTCATTTAGTACTTTTTTTTTTATTTTCACTTGTGTTACTGTTTGATAAAAGGGATCAATTGGGAAAGTTGAAGGATGTATATTGATTTAAAATGCACAAGTGAAGCATTTTATATATTTATATATAATAATAATAATTAGGTACGTGATTGTTACCTAAATGAAACTAAATCTACCTATTATTATTCTGATTTTCAATTTTAAAATATCGTTCCTCATTGCCTCGGGAAATTTTGTTGTTTTGTCGCATATGAAAATGAATAGTTTTGCACCCATTTTTTTTCTTTATTATGTATATACATATTGCCCTATTAGTATTTATTTTAACTTTGCTTTTTATTTTTGTTTAGTTTATAATGTAAATATATAGATCACGAGACAGTTTATTTTTGGATTGAAGATAAGTGATAGGCCCTTTATTTGATTAAAGTAAGTAATTCATTTGGAGAAAAAACCTACGTCAGTAACTATATTGATGGGTAGCAAAGGTTTACCTTATACTTTTGTTTACTGCTTGTTTCATAGTTATGGATTTTGCGAGTTCATGCATGTAAATGAGTGGATATTGTGAGTTACTGTGTAATTGACAAGCAAAAGAAAGAAATTACTTATTTGTAATATAGTTATTTATGTAGGTTACTTATTATTTATTATTATTATTATTATTATTATTGAATGAAATGCATACTGTTTATAGAAGTTTAGAATTGATTGGAAATTTTTTGTAGGATTTGGCATTCCATCTGTGAACCACTTTTCTAGAGTGACCTTAGTAATTCTAACCAAAACCATCTGTAATTCTTTAAAATCCATGGGCTGCCATTGAAGGTGGTGGTATGGTTGTTTTCACATATTAACTGTTATTAACTAATTTGCCCATATGAAATGTTAGCATTCTGAGCCAGCAGTAACTATTTAGTAACTTCGTCCTGGACTATTGTGACAGTTACTAGCGATTTCTTTATATTTTCATTTGGATACCATTTTTTTTATTGACCATCTACAGTAAGTTGAAATTGGTGAACTTGGGTTAAACCGAAACTTCTATTTATAATAAAAAGATCAGTTTTCAATTTTTGTGGCTCAAATAATGCGATGAATTATAAAAAAAATGTGTTAAGCACAAATTAGTACTTGTGCTTAAGGACTCGGTAGATTAAATTTAGAACATCTATTTTCTCTGTTGTGAAAACGGGAGTATGTAATCTGTCTTAGTTGGAAATATCAATCAAAATTGTACGGGATGCGCCACGAAATAGCACTCTAAATTTTAAGCCATAACAATTTTGAATCTAGAGGAGTTATGTGACCTACCCTGTATTATTTAATACTAAAATTTGAGTTATTGGAGAGTTATATTTGTCTTTTCATTTTTATTGTTCTTTAGGTGTACAGTAATTTGTACAAATATTGATTTCGTGTAATATTAGAACTCGATAACCATCCTCTTTATTCCTATGCATAGATAAGTTATTTAATTATCTCTGATTACAGGAAAGTTATTATTAAAGGGTGGAATTTTACGTTCCAAATAAGACTCACTATCCGAATGATTCCTAAAAAATAGATAATTTACCTCAAAAAAAAAAAATTCTATACCCGTAAGAAACTCGCCATTATGTTTGATATACAATTCAAGGTTTTTAAAAAGTTTCAAAATGTGAAGTTATAAAAGACTATTTTAATCCTAATTTTTTTTTTTATCAACAATGTTAACTAATAAATAGTAGTAATTTAATATTGTTATGAACTGTATAAAAGATAAATAATTTATAAACCTACGCATAGTATTGATAATTCATTAGAACATACGAGAAAGTAATAACTTAGTTTTATTATTAATTGGTACATATGCCCAATGAATTTGTAAAAAAAAAAAAAAAAATTTAAATGAAAACTCTATTATCGTCAAAGAAAAGATTTTTAAAAATTATTTTGTGATGTGGTTAAGATTTTGCTTTTAAAAAAGATGTTTTTAAATACAGCTTCCAGTGAAATCTTTTCTTGATTCCTTGAAATGTTCCTTTGTCGAATTAATCTGCGACGAAGTTTGACACTGCCGATTCGAGTGCAAATTTAAGGACCGGTTTGTTTATTGCGTATCGTATCCTGAACGCTCTGTTATAATAAAATTCCAATTCGTTTTCAGTTGGTAGCTTGACTTGATGGGTTCCTAGTTGGTAGCTCATTTTAATCTAACAAACAAAAAAAAAAAAAAAAAAAAAAATCTTAATTGTGGATCATTCACAAACCATAGCCACCTACCCCAACATACAAGTACGATCTTACCCATTATACACTGAACGTAATACAAAAATAAGGCCAACATAGCCACTTAACTTAATCCTACAAGTACATACAAATACAATCTTATTATAACACGACTTAATATGCATATATAATCTTTGCTACATTACAAAAATAAAGTATTGTAAACCAGCAGATGTCTGAACCAAGACTGCCATATAGGTGAGAGGTACACAGTATCTGAAGACGGGACATTGCTAGGCTGACCATACGTACCGTTTGTTTTATGGGTTCTGTCACTGAAGAATAATTGTAAGCTCAATATGTTTATGTACTTTTTCATGAATACAGAATATTACATAACCCCCGTCCCTTTTTTGCCATCCCAATGTCCCGTTTTTGTCTCGAGGAAATATGGTCAGCCTAGACATTGCAGAATAACACACACCTGTTTTGGACCCTAGTAATGAAATATATATTCTTATTAACATTTGGCTGGTAGGTAGGTTATGCGTAGTAAACATAAAACTGGCACTTAACCATTTTGGTTCCTTACATAGCATACGAAAAATATAAGTAACAGTTTACTCAGAAGTTTTTGTGTAGTTTCACCACAGATGGGATGTATGAAATACAATACAGTACAGTATATGACCTAAGAATTTACATGTGCCTTTGACAGGTATTGTCTGACCATTCATTTCAAAAGACCCACATGATACATGTTTCAGTAGATTACACCTAAAAATCAGACTCCAACTCTCTGCCACATTATAGGTGATGTCATTTTCTATAGCATATTGTTCACATACGACTATCGTTCTTCCTCGAAAATAGTAATTTCTTCCTGGCTACCCAGTCCGGCTTCAGACAATTTCGATCCACCCTGATCCCCTCCTGCTTCTCAGCTGTGACATACAGAATGCATTCGACAGTGGACAGTTCGTCCTATCAATATTTTTTGACATCCAGAAGGCCTACGACCACTCATCGGACAATAATCCTTAACTCCAAAGTTTAGGGCTCGTAGGAGCTATGCCGACCTTCATCAGGGGCTTCCTATCCTCCCGAACCTTTAAAGTTCGGGTGGGTTCAGTCTCTCAGACACTCGTGCAGATGGACGGGGTCCCACAGAGAAGCATCCTCAATGTTCTATGCTTTTCCATCGTCATGAACACAGTCTCAAAATGCCTTCCACCTACGCGGATGACCTTGCGATCTACTTTGCAGGGCGGGAGCCGTCCGTAGTTCAACGGCAAATTCAGCTCGCCATCTACTGGGTGGAAAGGTGGGTTTCCGCCTCTCCACCCGAAATCCAAGTGTATGCTCTTCAGCAGAAGAAGATTCGCAACCCTTTCTGTTCCTTCTGTCACGCTATACGGCAATCCTCTTGAGGTGGTACCCTCCACGCGATTTTTGGGCGTGATTCTAGACCGACGGCTCAACTGGGTTCCTCATATCAAACAACTGAAGCAGTCCTTCCAGCGTCCCCTCGCGCTACTAGATCCTCTCCCACACCACATGGGGCGCAGACCGACGCGCTCTCCTTCGTCTTTACACTTCCATGGTCAAGTCGAAGCTGGACTATGGCAGTGTAGTATACGGTTCAGCCTCCGTATCTTGGACCCGGTCCTTAATAGAGGCCTTCGCCTGGCCACTGGTGCTTTCCTGCATTTAAGTGGATTGCAATTACCTTCCTCTCGCCCTCCGACGGGGTCTGCTCCTCATGAGGACATAGCCCGTCCCCTCAATTATCCCCATTTCATACATCTACCCCCCCCCCCCCCGCTCCTCACCCCTATCAAGTTTTGCAGGGACCTGTGCCCTACCGAATAATACCACGAGTGCTACGTGTGCCCTACCGAATAATACCACGAGTGCTACGGTATACAGGTCACTCTTCCGTGAACATGCAACCCAACATCCGGATACAGTCTCCATTTATACAGATGGTTCCCGTTCGGAGACTTGTGCGGCCGCCTCAGCGATGATACTGGCCCAGCCACTTTCTCGAGGCGTCAGCCTGCCCCGCGAGACCTCCGTTTTCTCGGCAGAACTCTTCGCGATTAAGGAGGCCCTCGACATAGTGCGCACTCACTCTGCCAGCGCTCTCGTCATTTATTCAGATTCCGAAAGCGCATTTCTCTCCCTAAAGAGATTTAACCTCCCTCATCCGCCCGTCTGTACCATCCAGCAATCTTCCATTTTTTAGCAACCTTCCGACACAAGACAATCGCCTTCTGCTGGGTCCCGGCACATGTCGGCATCCAGGGTAACGAGGAGGCGGACCGCACGACAAAGTCGGCCTACTTACTGCCGGCCTCTTCCCGACTCTCCGCTCTTACTTCCGTTCCATCTGGCAACGGGAATGGGACCAGGCCACACAAAACAAACTTCACAAGATCAAACCGCAAGTAGGATACTGGGCCTCCTCCTTCCACCGGTCCCGGCATAAAGAAGTGATTATAGCCCGTCTCCGCCTAGGACACACACGCATTACTCATGGTCACTTATGGCTAAATCGCCAGCCCCGCTCTGCCCTACCTGCCATACTCCCATCACTGTCGTGCATCTCCTGGTCGAATGCCCAAACTTGTCCGCGCTTCGTTGTAGATGTTTCCCTCACTTGGCCGAAATTCCCATACCCGAGCGTCTACAATTCATGCTCGCTGAGGGGCCCCCATTTTTCGGGGAAGCGATTTCCCGTTTCCTCACTTATTCCCATCTGCTTCAACGGGTCTGTGATCAGGTCCCTCATACCCACTACCCAGTAACTGAACATTACATCCCCCCCACCTGGTCTATCATCCCCAACTCGGTAACACCACTCATCCACTGCTTCGCTGAGATATGTACCACACTAGGTACGAATCGGCGGTAAAATAAAGAAAGGAAAAAAAAGTACTCTCATCCCATGGGGAGAGGGTGACAGAAGAACAAGAAACGTAGATGCTTTTAACTTAGGATTGCAGGAGGTGTACCTTTGTGTCAAAGTGTAGTTGTGCCAGTGAATCTCTGAAACCACTAGAATACCTCCTTAAAACTATAGTTCATTTTTTTAAAAATAAAATCGAGGATAAAATTCTAAAATAATAGTGAAGTTGGAAGCTTATTTTTTTTATTTCCAGAAGTTTCTCGACTTTACCTTCCTTTTACAGGCCATCTTCTACGGTTCTCGGCTTTTCATTCTTTTTGATATTCGAGTATTTGGAAATTTGTGGAAAATCTTACATTATATTAAGGTTAAGAGAATTCAGTTTAATTCTAGCTACAAAATTGCTTTTTTTCATGTTTTAAAGAAATGTACACGCGTGTTTGGCTACTTGAAGAACGTCGACATCAGGAATGTCTCATTCCTTCCGAAGGTTGACCAATTCGAGGAAGGAAAATATTTTTACATCTTAAATCCATCATTATTTGATTAGTATGTGTATCGTGAAGTAATTATTGTTGTAACGTTGCAAAGAAATACTCATGGTACTGATGACACCTCTTCTGGGCAGCTGTAACTATGTACAATATTTAACAAGTCCGTTCGTGTTATTTAAATTGTAGAGAGAGAGTGCAAAATACTAGTCGTAGATATGAATTTTTCTTCCATGAAGAAAATTGGTTGATTGGCATGTTTGTCCTTTGTTACATGCTTGTTAACGACAAGTCGACTCTAAAATTTGTGCATTACTTTTGTTTCAATAGGTACATACTCGTATCCGCTAATTTACAATCGGTGGGCTTGTTACTATTTTTCTTCCCATTAACATCTCTAATCTAGTGTGAATTAGTTCATACAGCTTGATTAGGCTATATAGTGAGATTAGATTGTGAGATTCAGTGGCTATTCCCATACCATCGAGATTAATGGCTGTTAGTTACTGTCCGCTGGAATAATGAATTTTAATTTCCTAAACTGTGAAATTTACAGAATATAACATCACAATATAATTTAAGTTTCCCTAATACAGTAACATTGGGAGATGACGGTGAAGGAAAATGTTTTAAACTAATGTGGCAACATTTTTAATCTGAATTTATGTACGTTTTCTTTCAGTATACCGACTTTATAGTGGCGACAATGTGTAACATCGAGGGTGACGCGACTTTCCTCCTTTTTCGTGGACAGTCCCTTTTCAGTGAAATGTTCTGTCCAGGGCTAACGTTGAAGTATTTTCTTCTTGTGGAAAATGACGAGTCATGTACACATAGGCTGTGTTTCAAATACTATCGCCAATTAAAGCTCTTTAGACAGTTCCCATTTCCTAATGAAAAGTAATATCATCATAGGTCTGTGATTAGTCAACTTGTAATGGCAGGAAAAAAAAAGTTTCCAGAAAACCACAAGTTGAACCAGACTATGGTTGGACGTGGATCATAAACAATACGTTCCTAACTGTTTTTTTTGTCTCAGTTTCTCTGTGCGCGTGTTCCAGCTTCGTATATCCATGCATTCTAAGTGCATCAAGTTGTGAGTTTTGTGGCTACTTCATCTGTGATATTAATTTCAGTATGGTTGTGGGTGAGAAAGGGAATGGCTAAACGTAAGTGTAAATTTAAAGACCAATGGCTAATTACCTTGTCGTTTAAGTTTTAGTGTATTTGTTAGTGTCAAAGTATTTGTTAGACCATTTAACACAGGGCATATTATTTAATTGGCATCCTACATATTAATTTGGTTTTCAGTGTCGGAAGTTGTTTATGTGAGAGCGTGTCCTCCTTTTTCAGTTTTGAAGTCTGGTCACCCTAGTAACATTCGCTAATTTATATTAAGCATAGATGGAGGTAATCTAGGTAGCATTGCCAGCTTTTAAAACTCAAAACAAGAGATTTAGGTTTGACTGCCGAGTTGACTTGACTGGTAGCACTGTTATTTCATTATTTGCAGACGCTTATTAGCTGCAATTCTGGTTCCTGAATTTCCATTTGGCACCTTCACCGCTACTGAATTGGAGTGGTATGGTATTCTTTCTCAAATCTAGATTTCTCACTGTGCATTCTGGACCACGAATGGGAATGACGCTGAGTGGGAAGTAATCGTGAAGGCTACCTGAACTGGGTTAGACGTTTAAACTTAGGTGAATGGGTTATGAAAAGTGGGGTACCACAGGAATTAGTGTTGGGTCCATTACTCTATATTGTGTATCTAAATAATTTAAAGAAGGTATGTAGTTAAATATCTATGAGTATATTTGCAGATGATACAAAAGTAGCTGCCCCAGTTACAAATACAAAGAATTCTTATGAACTACAAGATCATCTTGATAGATTAATTGTCTGGGATAGTAAATGGCAGATGGAATTCGATCATTGTTCATAAATGTAATGTCCTCCATTTTGGCAGAAATAGTGAAAATTGTAGCTATGACATGCGGAGAAACTGGCTAAAGGATGTTAATCAGGAAAAAGAGCTTAGCATTATGGTTAGTAGTGATCTGAAGTTTTCTAAACAGTGATTAGAGGCTAGGAATAAGGCAAATAAAATGCTAGGTATTATTAAGAAGAATGTTATTTACAAAAACAAGGAAGTCACCTGTACATTGTACAGTATAATTCTTATATTAGGCCTCACTTAAAATACTGTATTCACGTTTGGTCACTACACCATAGCATAGGCAAGATAGAGATATGCTTGAAGGGAAGAGCGTAACTAGCTTTCAAAAGTTGGGGGGACAACTATAATGATGAAAAATCCTGCGATGAATTTCTGTGCTGCTATTCTGTTGGTAATGTGTTTGCGACCAAAATGATGCTCTTAAAATACTATGATTTAGAGAATGATCTATATTTATGATATTAATAGAAAAATCAAAGAAGCATTTTCACAACTACCTTATGTATATCAAGTATATACTTAACATGAGAATAAAAACCCACTCTAATAGACAGAGTTTATTTCCACGACAGTTTCGACGCCCACTGGCATCCTCCTCGGGTGGATACAGAAACACAAATGAAACAAAACAAGAGGGAAAAAACAGTTCAGGGATCGACCGTTAAGAAATTCGCACCTAGGTTGGATTCCATTCTCTCGAGACAGGAGGGGCATTTTCATTAAGTACATTCGCACAAATTTTAAAACTATCTTCCTGTTCTAAACATACAGATTCTATTATTTTTACATAATTATTACATTTATAATTAAATTTATTACATTTAATATTGCATAATTATTAATTACAGAAATTATAAATTTATTATTACATTGGTTATTACATTGTTGTTTATTATACAGAAATTATAAACCGAAAAACGAATGAAAAAAGGCGATTAGGAAATAATCCAGGACCATTGAGAAATTCGCACCTAGGTTAGATATCGTTCTCCCGAAACCAGAAGGGCATTTTATTACAGGGTCAGCTTATAACTACATTTCCACAAATTAAAAATATCTTCTTGTTCTATACATACAGATCCTAATGTTTTGACATAATTACTGCATATATTTATTTCCACATTAATTACTTCCATTATTACATTTACTAAAAGCGAGTAAGGAAACATTCCAATCCAGAGACATTTAAGAAATTCACACTTAGGTTCGAACACGTTCCCACGACTCCGTAAGGGATTTATTGACCAAGAATCTCATTAAAGGGTCTAACTTATAAGTACCTTCGCACAAATTAAAATTATCTACTTTTTCTATACACACAGATTCTATTATTTTTCTTTTGACATAATTATTACATTTATAAAGTACCTTACTTGATTCCCAATCTATAGCATGATTATTTTGGCTAGCGTGATAAAAAATGGCATTATTAGTATTACAACTTCTGAAGGCATATTTGTGTTCTTTGATACGGGTTTCAATATTTCTTCCAGTTTCTCCCACGTATACTAAATCACAACTTTTACAGGGAATGCTGTAGACACAGGCTTGTTCCTCTTTTGCAACGTTATTCCTAACCAATTTACTTTTCACGGTAGACGAATATTTGAACGCCAAAGCAAACTTAAATTCTTTCGTCAACGGTTTTACTCTTTCTAAGCCGGCAATGTAAGGCAAACTCACATATTGTTTTTGGTTAACTGAAGGTTCCCGAGGGGCATAAAAAGATTTTCTGGCTTTAAAATACGCCTTTCTGATAAACCACTCAGGATATTTTAAATCCTTAAAAATGTTCCAAATCTTTGAATTTTCCGGATCCAGCAAATGTGGGCTACAAATCCTGAGTGCTCTTAGAAACATGGAAGAAATAATTGAGCTTTTAACCCCTTCATCATGATATGAAAGAGTAAAACCGTTGACGAAAGAATTTAAGTTTGCTTTGGCGTTCAAATATTCGTCTACCGTGAAAAGTAAATTGGTTAGGAATAACGTTGCAAAAGAGGAACAAGCCTGTGTCTACAGCATTCCCTGTAAAAGTTGTGATTTAGTATACGTGGGAGAAACTGGAAGAAATATTGAAACCCGTATCAAAGAACACAAATATGCCTTCAGAAGTTGTAATACTAATAATGCCATTTTTTATCACGCTAGCCAAAATAATCATGCTATAGATTGGGAATCAAGTAAGGTACTTTATAAATGTAATAATTATGTCAAAAGAAAAATAATAGAATCTGTGTGTATAGAAAAAGTAGATAATTTTAATTTGTGCGAAGGTACTTATAAGTTAGACCCTTTAATGAGATTCTTGGTCAATAAATCCCTTACGGAGTCGTGGGAACGTGTTCGAACCTAAGTGTGAATTTCTTAAATGTCTCTGGATTGGAATGTTTCCTTACTCGCTTTTAGTAAATGTAATAATGGAAGTAATTAATGTGGAAATAAATATATGCAGTAATTATGTCAAAACATTAGGATCTGTATGTATAGAACAAGAAGATATTTTTAATTTGTGGAAATGTAGTTATAAGCTGACCCTGTAATAAAATGCCCTTCTGGTTTCGGGAGAACGATATCTAACCTAGGTGCGAATTTCTCAATGGTCTCTGGATTATTTCCTAATCGCCTTTTTTCATTCGTTTTTCGGTTATAATTTCTGTATAATAAACAACAATGTAATAACCAATGTAATAATAAATTTATAATTTCTGTAATTAATAATTATGCAATATTAAATGTAATAAATTTAATTATAAATGTAATAATTATGTAAAAATAATAGAATCTGTATGTTTAGAACAGGAAGATAGTTTTAAAATTTGTGCGAATGTACTTAATGAAAATGCCCCTCCTGTCTCGAGAGAATGGAATCCAACCTAGGTGCGAATTTCTTAACGGTCGATCCCTGAACTGTTTTTCCCTCTTGTTTTGTTTCATTTGTGTTTCTGTATCCACCCGAGGAGGATGCCAGTGGGCGTCGAAACTGTCGTGGAAATAAACTCTGTCTATTAGAGTGGGGTTTTATTCTCATATTTTGACCTTCACGTAAAAAAGTGAAGTTTTTTTGCATTTATATACTTAACATTAAAGGAAAACAATATATGCAATAATTAAAGTAAAAAATAATTAGATGTCTCATTAAAGTATCTAGTATCACTGCAGTATTAGTACTGAATCAGTAATACTTTCCAGCATACTAATAGGACTAATATAATTAAAGATTTACTCATCATAGATTATTTCAAGAATTAAATATTTTCCTTCACGTAAGCTAACTGTGGTGCCGCGTTTGTTAGCGGGCTAAAGATAAAGTAAAGGCCAATTTGAGGCTTACATTTAGCGCATGTTTGGCATTCCGACGTAACTCGTTTGATGTCATCCACTGAGAATGGTAGGTTCCTAGCTCTCACAAAATGAGTCATTCGGCGGACTCCTGGGTGTATCAGATTAACATGCAGCTGGGCGAGGGATATTCTTGGAGTAGCAGCGCAAAAGGATCGCGACAATGCGTCTGCGGCTCGGTTCTCGGGGCCCGGTCTGTATTTTATTGTGAATGAGTAGCCGGCTATTTCTACACGCCAACGGAGAATCTTATCGTTCTTAATACGACCAGTAGCTTTTCCATCGAACATGAAAGATACGCTCCGCTGGTCGGTGACGACAGTAAAGTGTCGATAAGCTAAGAAGTGCTTCCACTTGCGAATGGATTCGATTACAGCGTATGCCTCCTTTTCAACGATGTGATGGCGACGTTCTGTGTTATTCAGAGCGCGAGAAAAGAACGCCACCGGGCGGCCGTTCTAGGTGAGGGTGGCTCCGATTGCTGAAGAGGAAGCGTCCGTCTCCACAGTGAACGGCAGTTCTTCATCGATTGAACCGACGACAGCTTTCGAGATATCATCTTTGAGTGTTTGGATCGTTGATACTTCCTCGCGAGTTAATGGGAATGATGAAACGTTGAGCAGAGGTTTGATCTTGAGGGAATAGTTCTGAATCCATTTAGCATAGTATGCAAATAGTCCGATTACGCGTTGTAGAGACGACTTGTTGCGAGGAGTTTGAAGTTCTTGTAGTGGCCGGAGGCGTTCGGGATCGGGCCGCAATACGCCATGAGAGATAGAATATCCGAGCAGGTGCACTGATGTCATCGAAAGCTTGCATTTTTCCTTGTTTAGACTCAGATTTACTCGTTTAGCGGCTTCCCAGAAATGTCGAAGTTCTCATCGTGCTTTCCCAAGTGGTTCCGCAGATGGTGAGATCGTCGAGGTAGGCGTATGTTGATGATAAGTTGTTCGAGGATATGAATTCGTTCATGACGCGCTGGAAGGCCGCGGCTCCGTTAGTTACTCCCATAGGGATCCTTCTGAATTGGTATAGATTTCCGTCAGCCTCGAATGCTGTGAAAGGTCGTTCAGACGGATCGATTTCTACCTGGTAGTATGCGCTTGACAGATCAATTACGCTGTAGTATTTGTGTTGTGAGACTTTGTTGGCTATATCATCGATTCGCGGAAGAGGATGCATCTAGCATGGTAAATCGGTTGACGGTTTGAGAGAAATCGATTACCATGCGTTTTTTTTTGTTTCGGTAGATGTGATGACTACTTGAGCACGCCAGGGTGAGTTACTGGGTTCAATTATCTCATCCCTGAGTAGCTTTTCGATTTCTTTCCCAATGAAAATTTTGTCCTCAGAGCAAAATCGTCTGGACTTCGTGGCGATGGACGACAATCGGTAGTTAAGTTGCCGAATAGTGGTGGGGCTGAAATTCTTGATCGAGTAAGGCCGCATATATGGAGTGCTGGCTCCGGACCTCCGAAATTGATGTTCAATTCCTTGTGTCTGATTAAGAATGGGGTACCGAGTATTATGTCAGCGCACAGATCCGACAAGACGGATAGTTCGAGCTTTTCGTAGTCGCGGTCTCCCATCGTAACCTTCACTGTACATCGACCTGAGATGGCTGCGGATAGATTAGGCGAAGCCATTGATACGACGCCCGAGTGCGGAAGAATGGGCAGCTCTAAGTGTTTGGCTAGATCCTCACGAATGAAGTTGTCCGAGCTGCCAGTATCCAACAAGGCGAGACACGAACGGCCGTTGACGAGGATATCGACTGTTGAGTTGGTAGGCATGGAGGAGCTACACGATAGAGTGGTACTAATGGTCGCTAATGCTGCGGCTGAATGAGACGCTGTGGTTTTATCCTGTTTTTGACGTGCCGAGGAAGTACTTGAGCGGCAGACTTTGGCCCAGTGGCCGGTCTTTTCACATTTCGCACAGATAGAATCCTTTGCCGGACACCTGCTTCGTGGGTGGCGTCGAGACCCGCAGAAGAAGCACAGAGCGGCTTTGTTGTCGAAATTCATAGCGGCTGAAGAGTTTGGGAGATCGTCTCCTTGGACGCAGGCAGGCCGGGCAGAGTCAGTAGTCGGCGACGGTTCGTGGCGAGAGCCAGTGGCTGCAACAGCACCGTAATGAGTGAGGTACGATTCTGAGTTTTTCTGGGCCTGATCTAATGTTCGAGCCTGGACGATAGCCTTTTCCAGTGAGAGTGTGTCATTTTCGAGTAAGCGGGTGCGGATGGCGCTATCTCTAATTCCTCGGATGAAAGCGTCTCTCACAGATGAACTCCTGTTTTCGTCGGCGGAAACCGATTTGAAGTTGCAGTCATTGGCTAGTTGAAGAATTTGCAAGTACTCATCGAGGGTTTCCTCGGGCTTTTGGTGACGGGTGGACAACAGGTGGCGAGCGCATACCTCGTTTGGCTTCTTGACGTAGGTGGCCTCTAAGGCTGCCATGGCATTCTCATAAGTAGAGCAGTCTTGAATGATAGCGACATCGGGGCCGATATGTATGAATAGAACCTCCAATTTATTGGGGTTGTGTTCGGCGATAGTACTCAAGAAATATTTGAATCCGCGCGACCATAATTTCCATAGTTTCCCAGCTTGGGGAGAATTCGGAGAAGTAATAAATTTATCCGGGCGAATCACCTTCTCCATGATATAGTAAGATTACTGGATGAATATTTGCTTGCTGTATCTGAAAGGCCGACTGAATGGCTGATTGAAATGTTGAATAAATTGTGGTGCCGCGTTTGTTAGCGGGCTAAAGATAAAGTAAAGGCCAATTTGAGGCTTACACTAACTTAGATCAAAAGTTGGGGGGGACAAAACCTATATTATCCCCTTCAGTTCAAAAGTTGGAGGGGACAAAACCTATATTATCCCCCTCAGTTCAAAAGTTGGAGGGGACATGTCCCCCCCGTTAGTTACGCCCCTGCTTGAAGGTGTGCAACGTAGGTCAACCAAGTTTATCCGTAGCTTAAGAACAGTGGAACGCAGCGAAAGATTGATGGAATTGGGCGTGTTTATTTTAGAAATGTTATTTGAGGGGGAGATATGATAAAAGCGTTCACAATGTTTTCAGGTTTGGACAGTTTAGATGCAAGTAACTTTTTCTTATTAGAGTCTGACAGAAGAACTGGAGAACATAAGAAAATTAGAAAACAGATTTGCAGACTAGATCTACGAAAATACTGTACTTTTTTAGTCATAGAGTTGTAGATTTTTGGCTTAATATTCTGGAGAACACATCACCTAAACCTTTGAAAAACAACAATATATTCAGAATCCTTGTAAACAATAATGAAAGAAAATATGTTTCATATGCTGTGCAAATGAATATTAATAAGATAAAAAATTAATATTTAATGTTATCTAGTCAAAATTGGCAGCAAATAATTGTTTCTTTGTTTCTGTGTTTCTGTGACCACGAACTGTGCCGGTTGTGAAGTAGACTTTGAAGACTTAATTAGTCTTGCTTTGGATTTTTTTGCAAATCACGGTGTGATAAAAACTTGTTTATGTCCGAACTGTGGAAAAAGAGTGTAATTATAGATTAGGTTAGATTACAATAAAGAAAATTAAATATTATCTGGTATGTAAGCTTTGGTTCTGTGTTCTATTTATCGATTTTTGGAATGTCTTGCCATATTGTAGTAAATAACTCTCTAGTTAGTTTTAAAAAAAATTGGACAGTTATGAATGAGAGAGAGAGTTTGTAAAGTGTGTAAGTAATTTATATTTTAACTCAAGTATGTGGGATAATTATCTGACTTGAAAGTGATGTTTTGCAAAGTTTCTTCATAAAATATAGCTTGATATCATTTATCTGACTCGCATAACCTCGATAGGCGCGAATGGTTTCATGTTTTCCAAATGTAATGTAACGTATATCAAGCTGTCCTAATTTTCATTAATTTTAGCTTGCCTCTGAGGTAATCGGGGTAAATTAACTGTAGGAATTTTCCTAGTAGTAAGTAGTAACCCAACTTCCCAAGTAACCCGCTTTTAAGTCCCTAACACGGATCTCTAGGAAATATGTCCAGAATACACAATAGGCCTATACTGTACATATTGTCTTTCGAAAAGTAATGATACACAGCAGCTTCACCTTTAGTTTATCTGGTGTCGCTGTTACAGGGTGCGACGACAAAAATGAACATTTTCGATAACACTAACTTAATTTAAAGGCATTGAGAGTAAATTTTAAAATAGGTACCTTTACTTTTGTCTACCTATGGTGTAGGAAACTTTTTATAACCTACATCTACGAGGAAGTGGACTGTAATTGATGCGAATAATAATAACTGTTAGCCTAACTTCCCAGATAAGTTTTATGAGTGAGTATTTGGTAACGATTAACAAGTACGTTATTCGATTTCTCCAAATCGATAACGATTAACCCAAGTTGCAGCGACAGCAAATTCAAAAGACCAGGGAGCTTGATCAAGGGGTTGAACCCACTACTCCAGCAAAGGTCAGATAGTTAATGAAGAGGTTCAACCAATCTCAAATATTAAGTTGCTATCATACGCAACTATGAATTTACACTCTATGCGTATATTAGAGATTAAGGGTCTTTTCGGTTTTAGGTCCGGCATTGGGTTTTTGGTGCTACTGTAGTATGCGGTCTACCGTTAAGTTTCTACTGTAGTATGCAGTCTACCGTTAAGTTTCTACTGTAGTATGCGGTCTACCGTTAAGTTTCTACTGTAGTATGCGGCCTACCGTTCAAAATATTTAAAAGGAATTGAAAATGAATTGAAAGGAATTATAATTTAATTTACACAATTAAGGAATTATCAAGAAGTTAAACATACTACTACCGCATACTTAACGGTAGACCGCATACTTTAGTACGCCCTTGATGATTGGTTAGGTTAAGTCGTGATATTTTCGTTAGTTTTAACGAAAATATCACGACTTAACCTAACCAATCGTCAAGGGAGTACAATTAACCTAATAATAATAAGATAAGAAGCTATAATTAAAAGGTAGACCGCATACTACAGTAGCACCGGGTTTTTTCTATGTTTTTGGTATAGACGTAGATTTTTACCCTGATTCCATTTCTGCAATCCGTTTCTTGGTGAAATAAACACGATAAAAGTTATGGCCCAAAACTTGTATTCAAATATCCACCGACTTAACCTAACCTACCCTACCCTGCGTATGAACGCATCGAACAGCTCAAAGGATACAGCTTCAGTCACAAACCAGTGAACCACAGCGAAAACTTCGTGGATCCTTCAACTGGAGCACACACGCAACGGATAGAGTCGACGTGGAACCAACTCAAACGCGGTAACAAGCGCCGGTGTGGTAAGTACCGTTCCATGATCGACTCGTATCTCTGCGAGTTTCTCTGGCGTCGCCGACACGCAGGCAAAGCTCTATCTATAATTATATACCAAAAATATTGAAAAAATCCAATGCCGAACCTAAAACCGAAAAGATCCGAGATTAATACGAGTGATTCTGCTCTAATCAACCTGGTTGGTTTATAGAACTTGCTAATTCGATAACGAAATGTACATGAATTTGATTTGACTGACTGGGTTGTTTAATCTTCGTAAGATCGAAGATCATGTGACGGAGAGGACATAGAATTTTACCTGGCTCCGAACCAAGGGTCGCTACATAATCCGGACGCAGAAGACGGTCCCTCATAAATCTTCTGAGTTCTTCAGCGTAATATTTAAATATTAAACGTAACCAAAATGCAAGTGAATATAAAATTCAATCAATAGGCAATGTTTCAATGAGAAAGTCTAATAACCAACCAAAGTGAATACAAAGTTGTAACAGACGAAACGAAGTCCAAATTCCAACAATATAACTGCCTAAATGTGCGCAATTTTCATGATGGTCCAAATATTTCAAACACTATTTTTTTTTAGGGTATAAACTCCCTTCCAAATGTGTAATAACGAATCTTCTTGTTAACCGTATGTACGTATGTATGTATATATCTGTGGAAAATGGTCCACTGGAATTTTCCACATATGGTGACGTTCTATCGTATATCTGAATTAGTCGTGTCATTATCACAAGCTGTCGCCCTCGCCTCTGGACGGGATTTTAAACCTTAGGTAGAAGGAAATAAAGCTCATATTATTGAAGATAAAAACTTTCTGAGCCACTTGTTCTTCAAAACGCTTTAGGGAAAACCAAGTTCGTCTAAAGTTCCAATACTTCCCTTCTTCCACTCTGAAAATATCCTCATCAACATTCCAGTTAGATGATGTTAGCGTATATACTTGAACTTGTGTTTATAAATGATTACATTAGGCCATGTTACTCTCAACCCCTTGTTGTATTGTATCAGGTTCACTGAGTTCATTTTTGGTTAATATCAGTAGATTGCATTCAGTTTTAGTACATATATACAAAAGAATACAATTATCATATATATATATATATATATATATATATATATTGATGGTCAAAATTATGGTGTTACAACGAGAAAAATAAAACCATGGTGATATTACCTAGGCCTACTGTCGTAAATGAAAATAAACAATAACAGTTTTTATAGGATGCATATTTAATAGAAATTACGTTACCTTTTGCTCTAAAAATGCTATAATATAATTTGTTATAGCGCTAGCGTCTTTTCATAAAAAAAAATCCTCCTTTCTGCTTTATCACAACCTTGTATATTTTGGCCATTCTTTTCAGAAATGTTTCCAAATATTCTGGTGTCAAATTATTCCATTCTTGTAGATATTCTCAAAGGTGGGTGGAATGGGTTGGACCTCGTGATTTTACCTTTCTGTCCAGTTCATCCTACATAATCTCGATTCCCCTTTGCTTTGTCCAGAGCTATGGGGCGCGTCCCTCTATGGCCAGTGTGGGAATGCATCTTCCTCTGATGTAAGGGCTCGCTCTGCCTTCGTGGACCATTGGACCCGTTTTGGGAACCCGACTGATCTCCTGCTTTTGTTTCTTTCTTTCCCCTTCTTCTTCTCCCTCCACCTTTTTTTCCTCGTATTTGGCTTTGTTTTTGGACCTTGATTTGACTCTTTCCTTGAACCTTGGGTGGGGGAGGTAGTTGTCCTTCATCTCGTCGCCTTTAAACCAAACCCAAGCTCTGTCCTTGGCATGTCTCACCGCGTGTTGGATGAGAGTGGCCGCCTTTTACTGTAGGGACGGAGACTGGGTATGGGTGTACTTCCCCTGCGTGACGTCTATTGGTGGTGGGACTGAGTGTGCCCATGATTCGCCTTTCCCTTGTTGGAGTCGGTGGTGGCTGGATGCCAGTGGCGGCTGGTGGTCAGGGAGAGTAGGGAGGCTCAAATTGTGAATAATATATGCTATATAAATAGAATACATTACAAAGTGTTAGATGCCCTACTTTCTGCATGTCACGATCGTATAGAATTAATACTATCAATAAAATCCTCTTTCATGGTTTATAGTGATAAAAACAGAGGAGGCCCGGCCTCCTCTGAAAAGCCGCTACTGCAGTGGATGCGCGCGGGGGATGAAGTTTCCTTCTTTTTTTTTTGCTATATCTTCGCCATCTATTCAGCCTACGAACCCTGCGCCTAATCCTCAGACTACGGTTTCGGATATTCTTTTCTCCTCTTTACCCCCTGTTGCTTCTTCGGGGGATGGTCCTGTCCAGACTACCTCCCCTTCGCTCTCTTTGTCCGTGTCTTCCACTAAGGTGGTTCACTCCCGCCCTCGTATATCCACTATTGCCACTCTGGAACCCTATGCTCCTTCTCAGGGGTTTCTTCGGGGTTCTGCTCCTCAGAGTACTCTTTCTCCTCTTCATAAATACCGTTGAGACCGCGTGGCTGCAATATTTCCGTCCCTCTCGACTTCCCCTGTTGCCTTTTTTGTCATTAAACCGATTACCTCTCGTTATTTGCTTTCTCACCGTGTTACGGTCTTTCGCAGCCTTGCGGCTTTCGCCCAGGTCTGTCGTGAGAATATTTCTGAGCTCCGTGATGGGTCTTTACTCATCAAATCTCCATCTCTGGATCAGAGTACTGCTCTGGCTGTGATCTCCATCTTGGCTGATTATCCGGTCTCATACTCCTCGATTCGAAGATGAATTGCCAAGACACTATATTTGCCCCTCAACTCTTAGGCGTCTCGGAAGAGGACCTCCGCTCCTGTTTTGTGGAGTGCAAAGTATCTTCTGTACATCGTTTCACGAAGCATGTTGATGGCTGTCTTCAACCCACCCCGCGCTTACTCTTGACTTTTGACCAGCTGTCGCCTCCAGTTCATGTTTGGTATGTTTGACTCCGTTCTGATGTACGGCATTGTTTCTCCTCGTACCCGTTGTTTTAATTGCCAGACATTGGGGCATACTGGTTCCCGTTGTCGCTGGTCTACTCGTGTTTGCATTCATTGTGACCAAGATTTCCATGGTGTGCCTTGCTCTAACTCCCCTTCTTGTATTGACTGTGATAGTAACCAATAACCATCCTGCTTCTTCAGCACCCTGTATTATTTATAAGTTTGAATTTGAAGTTGCTACTCTCAAAACCAGGGAGCGCATGACTTTTCCTGAGGCTCGTGCTCAGGTTCGTGTTCGTTTTGTTCGGGAACATGTCACATTTACTGACATTCTTCGTGCTTCTTGTTCGCGACCTGGCCGTTCTCGGAAACCTCTTACTGTCCCGTCTCTTGCTCCAGTTTCTTCTTCGCTCGCTTCGGCCCAGTTCTGCTCCTCACAACGTCGGTCTCAGCAGTCTCCATGCGTTTCTCCTCGGCCCTCTTTTTCTCGAACGCCCCTGCGCCGCATTCTCTCTTCCTCAAGGGCGTCTGCGGTTTTGCCTACTTGTGGGGACGCTCCTGCTGGTCAAGGGGGTGTTAAGCGTGGGGCTGAGGAGACCTCCCGAGGTTCTCCGGATTCTCGCCGCCACCACCGTTGTTTGAATTTAGTTTCCTCTTCGCAGTTTGCCCCTACCACCATGAGTGGTCCCCTTTCCCAGATCGGTGACTCCATCCTCTTCTGGCTGACCCCTTGTGTGTACTACGGGTCTTAGTGAAAAAGTCTCCCTCTCCAGGTGGGCCCGTTAGTATTTCACCAAGGTCCTCTGCCCCTGTTCCTCGCCCTCTGGACTTCCGCCAGTTGGAGAGCCAACTCGCGGTGTTGGACTCCCTCCCGTCAGCCTTACTCGCTCGTTCTCGTTCCTTGTCAGATCTCCCTATGCCCTCAACATACTCTTACTCTCCGTTGGACGTTCATGCTGGGAGACATTATTAACTTCTGAAAACGAAAAATTGTTGCTTCATAAGTGCTGAATATTTTCAATGTGGAAAGTAAACTTCATATTCAGTTCTCTTACTGAAAGATGAAGTTATTTCTTATCAAAGGATGACGGGAGGCTGTAGGATATGATGGTACCTCTCTTTGTTGAGGTTTTCTTCAATTTTCACTAGTCTCCAGTCCCATTACTAGCAAAACAGCCCCATACCTTTACATTGCCACCTTCATGCTTGATTGTAGACATCATGCAGCTCTCTTTGAACCTTTCTCCAGCTCTTCTTCTCACATATTGTTTTTTATTACTGCCAGATGTTTCAAATTTGCTTTCCTCTGTCTAGAGTACTTGTTTCTAGTCTTATAACGTAAAGTTTTGGTGTTCTCCTGCCCATTTCAATCGTTTTTACTTATTGCCATGTCTCAGATAACGTTTTTAACCCTGCCTCTCGTAGTTGCGTTTAGACAGTTGAACATAAAATGCTGTTTTTGATGTTAAATTGTCTTCAGCGGCTAGCTGAGGTGCTGCCAGGGACCTATATCTTTTGGACTTCCCAAACAATAATTAATCTATCTCTCCATACTGTTGTCCTTCTTTTTTCTTCCTCGGCCCTTCTTGTTGTTTACTGAGCCTATGGAAAAACTATACGCGCTCACAACATGGTATCATATGTGGTACATTTATTTCATAATTAAATATAAATTATTAATTAATTGAATTAAATATCTATACAAAATTGCCTCGGGATTGGCGACATAGCCATTGGAATGAAATAATTGAATTGCCATACGTACAAAGAACCTGTATGTATGAATCAGCCCCACATAGCAACAAGAAAACCCAATTTATTGTTTAGTCTACCAAAAAGTAGACACAACAAACAACAAAATCTTGCTAGATCGGCAAATAATAATGAAAATACAAGCGAACCAAGGAACGGCTCTCAGGCTGTTTTATTCCAAGCAAACGCTTAACTGGGAAAACGTGGTCTAAATTTTCCCTCAAGTCCTGAGTGAATTCCTTATAAAATAAAACCTAATGAATATAAAAGGATAGGCCTATTCCTTCAGGGGTTTATATAGTGACTGCCTATATTAATTACCTTAAGTAAATTCGCCGCGTAACCCCATCGTGGCGACCCTACACCGAAAATGACCGTCACGCCTACATCGAAACAAACAAAGACCCAGCAAAATAAGGTGAGCAACTTCAGTTTTTATTAACATAAGGCTTTCCCAACTCCCGATGCTAGAATTACCGTAATCAATATAAATATAAAGAGGTCCTTTAAAGACCTACATATTTATAACTCTCTAACGAAAAAGCATAGGGCTTTTGTCGGTAACCCTCCACTGAAGTCTGTTGGAAATTTCCAACGGATGAGGGCACAGGCAATCAACCCATAGCCCTATATAGTTTTTCATATGGTGGCCCTGTGTATGGGGAACTAACCCCTCTAAAATTTACACTGACACACGCAGTGGCTAGGCTTAACTCAGTAGGCCTAACCCTAATTTCAACCGTAACCCCACTATAGTTTTCATATGGTGGCCTAAGCAACTGGGAACCGATTCCTTTACCTTTACACTAATCGAAAACAAAGGCTTGTTATTTAACAGGCATAACTTATTTTAGGTCCTAAAAATAATAGGCCCGCAACATTAAGCCTATTTTAGGTCCTACTCTTCAAATCAAAACTAAGCCTTGTTAATTTAACAGGCTTAACTCATTTGAGGTCCTATAAAATAATAGGCCCAAACATAAGCCTACTTGGTAGGCCCAACAAATAGGCCCATTTAGTAGGCCCACCTAACTTTACCTTACATAATAGCCTACCTCTTAAAGTAGGCCTTACTCTTTACACTCAAGGCTATCTTAACTAAAAACTGTGAATTTTTAATTTAACCTGTGGCGCAGGATTATACAAAACTTATTACTGTACAGTAATTTAACTTGCTCAACATCATAAAAATTAAACTCAGAACTTTAACACTAACAACAATTATGGAAGACTTGGACAAAAGGGTAAAAAACCCAGACCAGAAAACAGAAACACAGACCTTGGGGCTACGGCACCATCTCAAAATCACAAAAAATTAATGAGGAAAAAATCAGCACGTAAAGGTGTCATCACCAAACTGTACAATGATTTCAAACAAAAGGAACCCACAAGATATGATCTTGAAACAACATTAAATTCTATTACTCGTTACAAACAAGACATTTTCATACTAGATGAAGACATAATTACAGAAATTGATGACACAATTGAACTAACAGATGATGAGTATTCTACTCTCCTACTTGACAATGAAAATTACATTACAAAAATTAACAACTATATTTATGAAATTCAAAACCAACTTGATGAGTGCAAAAAAGAAGACACATACGAAAGCTTCTTAGAAGCTACAAGAAATGCTTCATTTAGCCCTCCCAATGTGGCTGAGGGCAATGAACTAAAACCAAAATTGCCTACACTTGCAGTACCCACTTTTGAGGGTGATAGAGCCAAATTTCAATCTTTTATTGAAAATTTCATAGCCTTATAGGTAATAAAAACTACATTACAGATGTTGATAAATTTTGTTATTTAGTGAACTATCTGAAAGGCCAGCCTTAAGATTAGTGGAATCACTACCAGCCATAGGTGCTTCTTATTCTGTAGCAATAGAATTACTCAACAGAAATTACATGAATAAGGATGAAATTATACATGATTTGGCTCTTAAAGTCATGAACATGCGAACCCCAAAAGACAACTATGGTGACCTCTTTGACTTTTACTGTGAGTTTGAATGTCTCATGGGACAACTTAAAAACAATAATTTAAACATTGCAGAAACAGCTTGGATCATTCAAGCTGTTGTTTTTGAAAAGCTCCCTTCTAAAGTCAAAGAGATATTTCATCAGAGGACAACTGACATATACCCTAGCCTTAATAAACTAAGAGAAGATTTCCCAACTGTACTAGCACTTTACAAATCAAGTTACACACACCCAAAATTTAACACAGAACAAGAAAAAACCAACAATGCAGAAAACCAAAAACCTAACAAAAGATTTCAACACTTACCAGTTACATCAAAACACAACCGCAAAACTCAATTTGCAGAAAATAAAGTGACAGAAAAAGACTCAAAGACTCCTACTCTGCAAAACTTTAATGTAGCTACTTTGAGTATAATCCCATACCATGCAAATTTTGTTTTAGCAGTGAACATAATTCTACAAATTGTCCCAAATACAAAGACTTTACAGCAAGGTCAAAACGTTGTGAACAACTAAACTTATGCAAAAAATGCACTGGATCAGGGCACCAAAAGTCAAATTGCAAATCAAATTTGATATACAATTGTAAGTTTTGCAACAGTTTTGACCATGTTACCCCTATGTGTAATACACACACAGACATTGGAAAAACTGACAAACATTATGAACAAACACCCAAATCAAACCAAAACAAAGACCCAGCAAAAATAAGGTGAGCAACTTCAGTTTTTATTAACATAAGGCTTTCCCAACTCCCGATGCTAGAATTACCGTAATCAATATAAATATAAAGAGGTCCTTTAAAGACCTACATATTTATAACTCTCTAACGAAAAAGCATAGGGCTTTTGTCGGTAACCCTCCACTGAAGTCTGTTGGAAATTTCCAACGGATGAGGGCACAGGCAATCAACCCATAGCCCTAAATAGTTTTTTCAGATGGTGGCCCGTGTGGGGATCGAACCCAAGACCTCCGCGTTATCAGCACGGTATCATATGTGGTACATTTATTTCATAATTAAATATAAATTATTAATTAATTGAATTAAATATCTATACAAAATTGCCTCGGGATTGGCGACATAGCCTATTGGGAATGAAATAATTGAATTGCCATACGTACAAAGAACCTGTATATATGAATCAGCCCCACATAGCAACAAGAAAACCCAATTTATTGTTTAGTCTACCAAAAAGAAGTAGACACAACAAACAACAAAATCTTGCTAGATCGGCAAATAATAATGAAAATACAAGCGAACCAAGGAACGGCTCTCAGGGCTGTTTATTCCAAGCAAACGCTTTAAACTGGGAAAACGTGTCTAAATTTTCCCTCAAGTCCTGAGTGAATTCCTTATAAAATAAAACCTAATGAATATAAAAGGATAGGCCTATTCCTTCAGGGGTTTATATAGTGACTGCCTATATTAATTACCTTAAGTAAATTCGCCGCGTAACCCCATCGTGGCGACCCTACACCGAAAATGACCGTCACGCCCTACATCGAAACAAACAAAGACCCAGCAAAAATAAGGTGAGCAACTTCAGTTTTTATTAACATAAGGCTTTCCCAACTCCCGATGCTAGAATTACCGTAATCAATATAAATATAAAGAGGTCCTTTAAAGACCTACATATTTATAACTCTCTAACGAAAAAGCATAGGGCTTTTGTCGGTAACCCTCCACTGAAGTCTGTTGGAAATTTCCAACGGATGAGGGCACAGGCAATCAACCCATAGCCCTAAATAGTTTTTTCAGAGAGCCTATCTTCTTTTATCTTTCAATGGTTTTGGACAGTCTATTCTGAGAAACTCCAATCTTACGTGCAATATCTCTTTGGGATAACCCAAGACGATGCAGAGCCATTATTTCAATACGTTTCTCTATATGAATTTCTTTCCTGGGAGCAATTATTAATTTCTGAAAACGAAAAATTGTTGCTTCATAAATGCTGAATATTTTCAATAGGGAAAATAAACTTCATATTCAGCTCTCGGTGCTTAAACAATGTTAGACAACCAATCTGTGTAAAATATATAAAAAAGCTGAAAGTTTTTAATACATAAGGATTTCTGAGTAAATACAACCTGCATCAAGAAAATCATAGTTCATAAATTTCATAAATGTAAGATTAAATAAAAACTACTAAAGATAGAGGGCTAAAATATCACTGCAATTTTATTCATAGGTCTATTGTATTACGTAAAAATTGCAATGGTTTTGGCAAGAACTTTTAAGTGAGCTTAAAAGCCCTGTTGCCAAAACCAATGCAATTTTTATGTAATGCAATAGACCTGGTGGTGTATATATATATATACCTTTCAAAGGTTCTGTGCGATGAATCCTCATTTCACGAAGGTCAAGTTTGTCGCCCCTCCTCTCGCCCCTCCCCTCTCCCCTCTCTCTCTCTCTCTCTCTCTCTCTCTCTCTCTCTCTTCTCTCTCTATATATATATATATATATATATATATATATATAATCATGCGGGTTGCTTCTACAGAGCTTCAATTTAATATTTAGGAGAAATCCAATGACAAGGAGAAATGTAAATGCCATGAAAAGTCTTCTTTAATGCGCAACGTTTCGAGCAATACGCTCATCTTCAGGCTGTTTAATAACAATGTGAAATTAAAATCAATATTGAATGAAAAACAAGACAAAGAAAATTTCTATAACCTATTCATAAAGGCAAATTTTAAAAGACTGAGAAAAGAGGGTTAAATTCTAAGTTATACAGATTTACATATAAAAATTAAGAAGCTATTTTTAAATACATATAGTAAATGTGAAATTAATACACTGGAAAAATTAACAATAGTACACTGGAATAATGAAACTAACTAACCTTTCACTGCAATTTCCGAGGCTAACTGATTTAAGCAGAGGCAAGACGAGAAAACAAAAGATGGCGAGGGCGATTGGGGAAGGGGGGATTATAAGGAATTGGGGAAGGAGGAGGGATTATAACAAATTTAGAGGGACGGCTGATGAGTCAACATTTAGAGTAGGGGACAATGTTTTAATGTAAAGCGATTCCAAAATTCTTAGTGAGTTGGGACAAGTATTACAACCAAGAATTTTAAAATTGTCTAAAGTGACATCAGTTTTACATTTTATACTGTGTTCCCGAATACTAGAAACTTCTTTAGTTTTTAAAATTTTACCTGTTCGGCCACTTACTAAAGAAGTTTCTAGTATTCGGGAACACAGTATAAAATGTAAAACTGATGTCACTTTAGACAATTTTAAAATTCTTGGTTGTAATACTTGTCCCAACTCACTAAGAATTTTGGAATCGCTTTACATTAAAACATTGTCCCCTACTCTAAATGTTGACTCATCAGCCGTCCCTCTAAATTTGTTATAATCCCTCCTCCTTCCCCAATTCCTTATAATCCCCCCTTCCCCAATCGCCCTCGCCATCTTTTGTTTTCTCGTCTTGCCTCTGCTTAAATCAGTTAGCCTCGGAAATTGCAGTGAAAGGTTAGTTAGTTTCATTATTCCAGTGTACTATTGTTAATTTTTCCAGTGTATTAATTTCACATTTACTATATGTATTTAAAAATAGCTTCTTAATTTTTATATGTAAATCTGTATAACTTAGAATTTAACCCTCTTTTCTCAGTCTTTTAAAATTTGCCTTTATGAATAGGTTATAGAAATTTTCTTTGTCTTGTTTTTCATTCAATATTGATTTTAATTTCACATTGTTATTAAACAGCCTGAAGATGAGCGTATTGCTCGAAACGTTGCGCATTAAAGAAGACTTTTCATGGCATTTACATTTCTCCTTGTCATTGGATTTCTCCTAAATATATATATATATATATATATATACCGTCTGCCCAAAAAAAGGGTTCACTCTAAAAACATCGATGGAATCAACATTTTTCAAACAATCAGTATGAAACTTTTACACGTAAAAGATACATAAAACATCTACGTGTAAACCAAATTTCAGTTCGAAGCTATCAAAACTAACGATTTATTAAATATTTCTCTAATAATACTACAACTGATGCTCGACAAACTAATCAAGAATCTTTATTTCCATTTTCACCTTTGTAAATTCTAATATACGATTTTTTTTTGCAGGGTTATAAAATATAGCGAATATGCCATTTTCAGAGGAAGATAAGATTATAATTAAGCATTATAGACTAGAAAAGGGATTTGGACGAACGAAACTACTCTCCGAATTCCCCAACAAAGGATGGACTCTTGGTGGTTTGGGAAAGCTTCTAAAGAAAATTGACGAGACTCATCAGGATATCAAAAGAAGAGAGGGAATTGGGCGACCAAAAACTGTTCGCATACAAGACAATATTGACGACGTCGAAGAAAGTATATTAAGTCAGGAAAACCAGCCAGCAACCCATATGACACCAGCTCGCATATCAAAAGAGTTACAATTCTCAGAAACTAGTGTGAGACGCATAATTAAACAAGATCTTCAAGTAAAACCTTTCAAAAGAATGCATGAGCAAAAGATTACTCAAACTCATCAGCAGAAACGAGTTCAAAGATCAAAACAAATCTTACGGCGAGTAACATGTGATAAACTTTTAAAGGCTTTATTCACTGATGAAAAGGGATTCACTGTGGAGCCACCTCGGAACAGTCAAAATGAACGAGTTTACTCGCAGGTCCAATGTAAGAATTAAATATCTGACAGCAGACTTTTTGTAACCAGAAGTCATTTCTCAGCTAGTATCATAGTGTCAGTTGGCATATCAAAGTTAGGAAAAACATCAATTCATTTTATTGAGCCCGGTGAAAAAGTCAATGCCGCGTACTATCGAAATACTCTGCTGCGAAACTGCTTCCCGAAATGCCAAAATCTGGCCAACGGTGGTTAGTATCTTTTTCAGCAAGACGGAGCAACGTCTCATACAGCAATAGCAACTGTGGAATACTTAAAAAAAAATGTTCCAATTACTTGAACCCCCAAAGGTACATCCGGCTCATCTGGTACCGCCCTGAGCCAGGCGTCCAGTCTTCTTTTGAAGACTGGTTCAGTTTTGGATTAGGTGCCATTATTTTCAATTTGTAAATTGCGGTGTATCTCTCTTCTTCTTTCCAGTAAATATACATTCAATTTACAAAGTCTTTCCCAGAGTTCGTTCTTTACAGCCATCAATCTTTGCTGTGAAATTTCTTTGAATTTCTTCTTCTTTATTAATTTGTTTTTTATATGGGGACGTTAAGACTGAGCGGTATTCAAGTTTTGGTATGATCAGTGTTTTCAACAGGGGAATCATTACTTTCTTGTCCCTTCTTTTAAAGGTTCCCAATAACTGTCCCGTAACTCTTTTTGTTTTGTTTATCGCCATTTGATTTCATGGGTTAAATTCGCTTCATCAGTCATTGTTACCCGAAATCTTTTCCTTTCGTGCTTCTCTGATTTTCCTGTCTATTTGAGACACAATATACCGTCTGTTTTAGTTCTTCATTTCTTCTATTTCTCAAGAGCTGAAATTTTTCGGTGTTAAATTTCATGTTACTGTCATCTGACCACCTGTATATATGTATTCTGTTTGTGTCCATTTGTAGGGCTTCCACCACTTCTGCATTTCTGATTTTTCTACTAAATTTTGTGTCACCAACAAAAGATGACTGTTGTTGGTTACTTCATTGTCAGTGTCTGTTAGTATGATAATGAATATGAGTGAGGGTAATACTGTTCCTTGTGGTACTGAGCTGCGTACTTTCGATTCTAATGATGATATGCCTTGGATATTTACGACTTGCTGACGTTCTCTGAGGAGGCTGTAGATCCATTTTTCCCATTTTGCCTGTTATTCCCATATATTTCATTTTATGTGCTATTATAGTATGATGAAACTTGTCGGATAACTTAGCAAAATCTGTATATATTACATTGTAGTTTTCATGGCTTTCAAGTGCGTCAATGATATTGTGATAAGTTGTGATATGCACGATCTTCCTGATCGGAATCCGTGCTGGTTTTCACTGAATCTTTCCTGTGTCTCCAAAAATTCGTAGATTTTCTCTCTAACTATTCTTTAAAATATTTTAGTGAGATGCGATGTCAGTGACACTGGTCTATAGTTCTTTGCTTGAGACCTATTCCTTCCTTTATATATAGGGACAATGTTTCTGATATCAGCAATAGCATCAGAGAATTTTGCAGTTGGAGTGTTTGGTGGTCTGTAATTGACTATTATTTTCACATTTACGAGTAGTTTTCAACTTTTACCGTTCAAAGTTCCACGTAACTATTTGATTTATTCATTAGTGTCTCTGCCAGGGGGGTTTTTAACATAGGGGCAAAAGGGGCACGGCCCCTACGGGCCCCTTTACCCCGGTCCCTTTTGTCTACTTTTGTAGACACTTGTAACTAGGCGCAGAAGCACGTTCTAGATCACTCATCATTATTCCATGGTTCTTTAATCTTGAATGTAGTTTGAACAGACATTTTAACCATTATGTGAGCACATTTTATTTCACAAAATTTACCATTCGGCTATGTTTAGTCACTTACCTTCCTGTAAGGATGTAAGTCATTGGGTCTAACTGTTGTAATACTCGTACATGTCATCTGAATCTAGATATTTACTGTTGCATTTTTTTTCCAAGCATTAAACGTTTAAGATGAAAAAACTGAATATAATTTAGTAAACAGGACTGAGTTAGTTGCTATAATTCTTCTACTCTATATATTTACATACTGAATAAAGTTTACAAAAATCAGTGCTGTTTGTATTTTTTTTACTTTGGTTGAAATAACTTTACTTAAATTTGTAGTGATTAGCGAAAACATTAAAGAGTTTTTCGAGAACTTCCATTAAGGAAAACTGGTAAACGGGGCCCCGACCAATTCAAAACCTTAAAAACGCCCCTGGTCTCTGCCATATGACTCTCACGTATGTATATAGCACACTGGCCACCTTTTCGGCTTTCTGTTCTGACAGAATATAATATAATATATATATATACATATTATATAGGCTATATATGATGCAAACCCACAGGGAAAAAGAAAAATGTACACCTCGTCAGGGTCGAGGTGTACTTCTGAAAACACGAAAGACCTTGGAATCATTTTTCTTTTTCCCAGTTGATTTACATCATTCATTCACTTCACGTGTTTAATTGTGAAATTCATCCCATATATATATATATATATATATATATATATATATATATTACTTACTTTGTTTACTTTTGTTGAGTTTGAACGACGGTTCAGGATCGACCTGCGGTCGACCCCTCTGCAGCATCCCGCCTCATTTGCGGGACTTGGTGAAGGAGGGAATTGCTCTCTGATCGCCTCCTGCCCTCGTAGCCAGCCACGCATGGCTGGTCAGGGACTTTGCACAAGAATCTGTCCAGCTGGTTCTTGAAGTTATTCAGGTTGGTGTGCTGGAGATTCCTCACTTCTTTTGGAAGGACATTGATAAGCTTTGGGCCCCGTATTCTGAGGGTATTTTCCATCCTCGTTTTCATGGCTCCTTGTCCCACCGCAGCTGGGACCGTACAAAATCTGCCTCTTCTCTCATTCCAGTTTGTTTCTACTTCATTTCTGAGGTTAGGGACAGTGCCCTCAAGTATGTTCCATATGTATATTATTGTGTACCGCTCTCGCCTTCTTTCAAGAGAGTAGAGTTCCAGGGATTGTAGTCGAGACCAGTAGTCTTCACCTTCCGTTTCCTCTATCTTAGACGTAAAAGTCCTTTGTATAGTAGCTTCAATGCTCGCAATGTCTCTTTTTCTGTGTGGGCTTGTGAGTACTGAGCAATACTCAATTATTGGTAGGACTAGACTCTTCCATAATTTGAGCATGATGTTTGCTTTTCTGCTGCGGAAGCTCCTCCAGATGATTCCCATTATTTTTCTAGCCGTTGTGATTTTGATTTTATAGTGCTCTCTGAATTCCGCATCCGACGACATTATTACTCCAAGATCCCTGACTTGTGGATTTGGTGTTATCTGTTTGGCTTGCGGAGTTTTGTACCCTTTTTTCTGTAGCTCTTTGTTAAAGTTCGCGAAGAACCAATTTGCCTCTCTATTTGAAATAAGCATATCTCGCCGGAAAAACAAAAAAAGTGAGAGGAAAGACAGAGGAAAAAGAAAGGGTGGAGGGGACAGTCGAAGTGGAAAAAGACCAAGGATGACAAGGACTGCAAAGTGAGCCCCATCATCCTTGGGTGCTAGGGCCGGGAGGGCGCACGTGAAACCTCCAGGAACAAGCACATACAAACGAGCACAAAGAGCACTCAAGAGCATGAGCTTAGAACCCCCTTGCGGGGATATATATATATATATATATATATATATATATATATATATATATATATATATATATATATATATATATACCACTTTGGTTTCATAAACTTTTATCTGACATTTCTAAGCGCACCATCTCATCTGATATTGTTTTGGGCCAGGTGTCTAGTGTAAAAATGTAATGTAATGATGTTTTTTTTTAATCTTCTCCGCAACAGCAAAGGTCATATTGACGGAGGGCACCTACAGCATTTTGTGAGACCCGAACTACGAGTCGCTTCATCATGTGGATGCAGAGGACAGTTCCCGATCCAACTACTTTCCAGATCGAATGTTGTTTAACCTCACTGATAGACGGGAAACGGTGTTAGACACTGGTCACGACGTAGGTGAGGTGTTTCGTGGTGTACTCCTGAATAAGTTCACATGGATAATAATAACATTTCCTATATCTTTTGGCAATTGGTAAAACAGTTTGGGTCCTGTAATTGCAAAGCTATCTTCCTTCATTATGGGATATTTTTCTTTATCCAGTTTTCAATTTAGTTTTTTAACCAAATGAAAATAAAATAATTTTATAAATGAAAACAATATATTTGCTGATAAAAATTTATAACAAGTGCACTATAAATATTTGAGCATAATTTATACTTTATATTTTATAATTTACATTTTCATAGTTCAATTTGCACTTTACATAACTAATATTAATAAAAATAGTGTTGTTTTGCTACTAAAAGAGAAATTCTTTCTAAAATTCGCAAAGTCATGACAAACAAAGCAATTACAGAAATAAATAAATAAATAAAAACTAAATAACTGTAATGCCCAAATTTAAAACATTTTATAGTTTTTATGACTTTAAAAATTGTCATATATCGCTGTCAAAAATAGGACACTTTTAAAAGAATATAATTTTACATTAGTTATGTTACTGGGCTTTTTTCATTATGTACTTTATTTATTACTTTTTCCCATGTTATTTTTCTTGGGCTAGCCTAAAGTGGCTTGGACTAGCCTAGAGTGGCTTGGACTAGCCTAGAGTGAATTTTTGAGTCTTTGTTAGCCTGAATATTCTGCATTATAACTACTACACTTATTTCCTACAACTATTTTGATTATTTCAATTTACAGTTTTAAGTACAGTAAATTCAATATTTTGCTATCTTTTACGTTTTTCCATCAATCGTTGAGTTGCTTCTTGGCAAATGATTCTGTCTTGTTTCTTGGACTGTTTAGTACTTGGGAGGAGGAGGAGGAACATAACCTACAAATGGACAGGAAGAAAACGCGTTACAACAGGAATAAACACGGAGAAAAGTATATAATTAAATTAACTAAATATTTGCACACTATACCAAAGAGTTAAACCATCTATATTATAATGTTAATCTAATTGTACTATAATTCCATTAACCATTTTTATTGTTCTGATGAACACTCAAACAGTTAATGCAACCACAGACGAGTTGGGTAAACAGTATAGTTGGATTAACTATTTGCTATTGTGCGCTGATAGTTAACATATATTTAATTGTTTTAACATGGATTCAGTTAAGTTCTTAAAGGTTTTATTAAAATGCAGATTTTATTTTTTAACATTAAAATATTTCAATTAAATTTAAAGAAAAAATAATTTTAAAAACACTAAAAATATTAGCTTATATATATATATATATATATATATATATATTTCACTGACCTTTCACTGGGGGTATGATTTCGGTTAGGGGTTCACATCTTGGGCTAACTGTGACGACTTCAGTTTTTGTGATGATCTGAGGCACAGTTTCAGTTACTATATCTTTGACGATTACCGTTGTGGTAATGTATTGAGGGGTGGCTGTGGTGACGTAAACAGTACTGTATACAACCTATTAGGAAAAAAAAGAAAATATATATATATATATATATATATAGAGAGAGAGAGAGAGAGAGAGAGAGAGAGAGAGAGAGGTATTTGGATCACTATTTTATGCCTCATTGAAATTTAATAATAATAACAATAATAATAATACTGTACACTTATAATAATAATAATAATCAAGACAATAAAGGTTTATATCTCAATGTTTTTGAAATTATAGGTATTATATATTTATCTGAAGTATTTTATATATCTTACCTCTGTAGAATGAATTGTTTCAGTCTGATGTTCCGTTTCGGTGACGTAGTTGGTTAAAGTTTCGATCTGTGTGATGAAATTGTCCACCAGTTCAGTTTTGGTAATGGTATTTTCTACTGTTTCTGTTACGTAGTTGTTGACAGTTTCTGTGACGGTGATGTAGTTATCTAATGTTGTAGTAATGTCTACCGTTTTGGTGACAAAGTTGTTTAAAGTTTCCGTTTCGGTGATGTAGTTATCTACCGTTTCGGTTTTAGTGATGATATTGTCCACAGTTTCTGTCACGTATTTGTTGACGGTTTTTGTGATAAAGTTATCGACGTTTCTTGTGATGATATTTTCGACAGTTGTTGTTATATAGGACGGAACTAATTCAGATGTGGTTATGACCTGAGTTATGACATCTGTTGGACATCCCTGTAGTAAAGAATAAAGTAATTAAATAATTACAAAAATACATAAGTAAATTATTTTGTTTGACATAATTAGTTCGTAATAATTACTTCGTAGTTAACATTAATAAATGTTTTTTTTCATGAAAAGATGATGGTTCGTCGAATTAAGGATAACTCAAGTGTCAATCTGCAAGAATATGCAACTAAAGTAAAATTACTGTGTGTGTGTGTGTGTGTGTGTGTGTGTGTGTGTGTGTGTGTGTGTGTGTGTGTGTGTGCAAGGCAGCTAGGCCGATATCAAGCTTCGTAACTGAAGACCAGTAATTGAGAAGTGCGATAACGTACATGAATTTACATAACTTATTTTGTCATGTAATACAGCAAGCATATAAAGTTGGTTAAAAAAATACTGTCTTCTAAATGCCGTGTATCTTTGCCAATATATATATGTATATTGATATAAGAAACACGTCTAAAGTGTCCCGACAGGAATCTTTTTGAAACGACTGTATCAGTTATTGGGGAATGAATCCACAATAACTAATAGGTTTATTAGAGAAGCGCAACCTTTTGGACTGTACTGAGGTCATCATCAAGTGCTAGCTTGATAAAGACTTTATTATAGGCCAAAATGTTGCGCTTCTAATAATTCCGTTTATTATTGTGGCTCTATTCTCTTAATTCAATGTTTTCCAAACTGTTGGCCGCGCCCCTCCTACTGGGCAAGAAACCTGTTGAAGGGATTAGCGACGCGACTATTGAACTTTTAAACAGTATTTAAACACGGATCATGAGCTGGCAACACTGCTGCAGTAAATATTTCCTACAGTTTTTTACATTTAAAAAAACATTTACGAACGTTTAAGACCAATCCTCATCTTTTTACTTTTTATCCTCTCTGTTAATATCTTAAGGTTATTCTATCTATCTCTCTAAGGTGCAATTATTTAGTACCATTTGCGGTTGAAATGACGGGGTTGGGGTAGGGGAGGAAGGATTGATTCCAGTTTGGAAGGGGATAGGGGGGGGGGTCGTTGGGTGAAAATGTTTGGGAAACGGTGCCTTAATTCAGCTTCTCGTAATTGAGAAGATGCGATTTACAGTAGTTATTGCGCTGAATCTCAATTCAGTAAAAGAAAGTTTTTGTCAGAAAATAAACTGATTCTTTTAGAATGAGTGTTTACGCCTTTGCTTTTGTCAGTCAGATTAGGAAGGAATCAAAAGCAATCTTACCACTTCAGGTTTGGTGGGAGGAAAGACTAAAACTTCTTTGATCTGGTCCTGAGGGGGTATATAGCGAACGTTATACCCGAGGATACAGGGCAAGACGAGAGCTAGAAACAGGCACACAGATCTGCGTATGGAAATAACAATTAGCTCTGTACAAATTATGTAGCAGATATGCACTACTACTACTAATATTATTATTATTATTATTATTATTATCATACTACTACTAATAATAATATTATCATACTACTACTGTTACTAATAATATTATTATTATCATACTACTACTACTAATAATAATATTATTATCATACTACCAGTACTACTACTAATAATAATAATACAAGCAGTAGTAATAGTAGCCATGGATAGCAGCAACTGTAATAGTAGCAGTAAATGATATCATCATACAAATAGTTTTAACGATATTATTATTAGTAGTAATATTATTATTATTATTATTATTAATATTATTATTATTATTATACATAAAAAAGAATTAATTTATAATTTCTTTAAAATTTAATTTGACAATTCTCATAAACTAAGAATAACTTCAGAAAATAAAAGAATATTGCAAGTAAAATTCATTTAATCCTTACTTCATTTTGTAATCCCGTTTTCGTATGGAGACGTTGCACTAAAATACAAAATCAGTATTCTGATGAAGAATTCAAGGAGTGTTTAGCTTTTATACCCGTCAGAAGGCTCATACCCCCATTCCCCCTAGGAGCGATACTATTTCCCCATTATCTTTTGTTTTCGTAAGATGGATAAATCCTTCGTACGTTTAGGCAATTATTTAGGTGAATTTGAAAGAACGAAACTGGGGTTCCCAGCATGCCATCAGGTTTGGAAATTTCGTTCTTAGAAAATAGTTCCCGCTATTTGTTTCTGTCATAGTGTAAGAAGGTACAGTGAACTTTAATTAGGAATAATCGTTCGTCGACATCGGTACTAATCGCTGTGTGGTGAGGTTCGATTTGGCTTTAAGTTTAACATGAAGCCATAATAATTTAGAGGATTTTTTCTAACATACTGGACAGTCCGTTACTTAAAATTATATATTAAAATTAATATAAAACCTTAGTTATATATATATATATATATATATATATAGAGAGAGAGAGAGAGAGAGAGAGAGAGAGAGAGAGAGAGAGAGAGATTATTATTTATTATTATTATAACAGAACCAAACACTAAACCGAAATACACTGTGATATTGAACCTTTGTTTTTTCCAGGGAGAGAAAATAATGCAGGATAATTTTACATGTATCATCTAACAGTATAAAAAAAAAATGTTTGTTGAAACACTTGTCCATAATTAAAAATAAAAATAAATTAACACGAATTAACAATATTAATGATTAATAAATGAACAAAATAACTTAAAATTGGCGACATTTGGCATTTGTCCAACATAAATGCTTTCCAAAGGTCACAGGAAACTGAATTTTTAAACCAGTTCAATATCCTACCTGGAATATCGAGGTACTTAATGTGTTGAAATAAACATTAAAAATTCCCTGAAATGTTTTTTGATTTCTGGTTAGTCTTCCTGGAACCAAAAAATGCTAAGAAAAGAGTATAACAACAGTTTTAAAATAAAATTTCAGAAGAAATATTCGAAGTACAATACCTGAATCATGAACAAATTAAAAAAAAGGTAAAAATATTTTCCCATGGGTAACTAAGACTGGAAAAACAAAGTTTATGGAATTTTGTAAAAAAATTTCGGGATTTGTAGATGATAGTTTTGAAAAGTAATAATATTTTTTATGTATTTGTTATTCTATTTATATATGTACAGGTTGGGAAAAAAATTCGCCGAGAAACAAAATTACTGAAAGCCATAAACAATTATTAATTAGTAATATTCTGTATTGATTTGGATATTTTATTATTATTTGTTAACATTAATAATTATTTTTAAAAACAAAACCCAATCACCTACCAATTAGTAATTTTTACTGATTTTCTTTTTTTTTAATCGTTTATAGTCTTATTTCTATCCGAATTTTTAAAGGGGGAAGATATTATGGACGAAGCAAGAAATAAATATAAAAATGGATCAGTAAATGGGTTCCTGGGGTTTATTGGGGGGGAGAGTAGGTTCAGGATCGACCTGTGTTCAACTTCTCTGCAGGATCCCGCCTCATTTGGGGGATTTTTATGGTACCCATTTATCTACCAACCAAAAGAAAGATAAACAGCTGGGTGAGCTGCGCTCCGTCTGCGAAAGGAATCAAACCCGGGGTCGATGGATTTGTAGTCAGCAATGCTAATCACTACATGGCATAGAACTCCCTATGCGAGCAAATTTTATGCTTTATTGGCAGTATGGAGTTAGATGACATATTTTTAGATGTTACGTAATAATAATAACCTTGGTTAACTTTGATTTTGTTTCAGCTCGAATTGTTCATTCTGACGAAGGGCAAGCTCGTTGCTCCACCTTAAACCCACAACTTAATGTGGAATCCGAATCACGACTCACCACGGGCGGTCAGAAATTACGAAGTCCTTGTTCAGACCCCTCCCGATCAGCAGCCCAGCGTCTTAACCAATAGGCTATCCAGGGTACCCATTTATCTATCGACCAATTTTTATTATGGGGAAGGATGAACAGCTCGGTTAGCTGCGCGCCGCCTGCCGTCACCGTGAATCTAACGGGGGCCGATGGTTTCATAGTCACCGATACTAACTACAACACCACCGAAGTGCAATAATAATAAAGTAATACAAAAATACGTCATTTATACATAAATAATAACAATTAAATTTTTTTTTCTCGTAAATCAAAGTAAATAATAATTAACTCACTACATAATAAATGGAATTATTTCGGAACCAAAAAAAAAGGAAAAACCTCAAAAAAAAAAAACCATTTTTGTTAATTGCAAACTAGCAAATAAGTTGAGGTTGAATAATTGGTAAAATATTATTTATAAATGACATTGAGTTCTCCTTTCTAATATATATATATATATATATATATATATATGCTGCAAACCCACAAGGAAAAAGAAAAACGATTCCAAGGCCTTTCGTGTATTCAAAGCTACACCCTGACGAGGTGTAGCTTTGAATACACGAAAGGCCTTGGAATCGTTTTTCTTTTTCCTTGTGGATTTGCAGCATTCATTCATTTCACGTGTTTTATTGTGAAATTCATCCCATATATATATATATATATATATATATTTAATTAATTTCTTGGAAATAATTTAATATATATATATATATATATATATATTATATATATATTAAAATTATTTCCAAGAAATTAATTAAATTAATTATTTCACATTAATTGTCTCTTTAAAACAAAGCCGGACACAAACAGAATAAGCATATATATATATATATATATATATATATATATATATATACACCTTGGTAACCTTCGTTTTGCTACCTCCCGAAATGTTCATTCTGATGAAGGTTAAATTTGTTGCGCCACCTCAGACTTAGAGCTCTACGTGGAATCCGAGCCACGACTACCACCGATGGTCAGAAATTACAGTCCTCGCCCGGACTCGATCTCACAACCTCCCGATCAACAGGAAAGTGTTTTAATCCCTAGGCTACCACCCAGGGTACCGATTTATCTACCAACCAATTTTATTGTATGGAAGGATGAACAGCTGGGTGAGCTGCGCGCCGTCTGTCATTGCCGGAAATTGAACCTGGGGCCAGTGGATTCATGGTCAGCGATGTTAGCCAGTACACTACCAAGGCGCATATATATATATATTAACAAAGTTTTTTAGAGCGCCCTACGAGGCATATATAAATTTTGCTGAAGGAGAGAGATGGTGTCTCTTCTCATCCTGCCTTTGTCATCTATTACGTACAATTGGTGCATGGACTTGTCTCAGGAATTTACAAAGTCCATTTTTTAATATATTGCAACTTGAATATTTTGTAGATATCAAAATTCTTTCTGTATAATATTATATGGTAGCGCTCGTAGCTCAGATAGCAATACCATTTCGTTATTAGCGAAATGAAGACACTGAGGTCGGGTGTTCGAATCCCCTTGGTGCTGATAATAATAATAATAATGATCCAAGACTTAGCACAGTGGCCCGCATTTGTCTGGCCTGAGCGCTGTACCAGTTTCTGGTCCCTCTCTACTGATTATAATTGTTGTTATTGTAATATTTAATATTTAATATTTTTGCACCCCAAATACAGAGTGAATTTCCTCTATCTTTGGTCTTGGTGAAGCAGTTTTGTTACATTTTAGAGAGATGATGTAAGGGTTTCCTGTTTGATGAAACCACTGTGAGTTTTTTGCAGTTTGCAACATATTTTCACGTGTTTTCCACTCGTATATTATTATATAACGTTCAGGTCGAATGGAGTTATGGAGTTTAGACGTAGTTATATAATCTTTTTAGGTTGTTTCCTGCATGCATTAAGCTGAGGTTACTGCGTCGTGGCCATGTTATTGAAGTTGAGGACGGTGGGTTTGTTGAGTAGGTGGATAGAAGGAACTATATCCATTTGATCGACGGTACGTAACAGAAAATGTTTAAAAAATAATTTTAACTTAACCTAACCTAGCGTAACCTAATAGTCTAACCCACCTTAACCTAACCTACAACAACTTGTCGATTTTGTGTTTAGTCGATTAGATGTTAGTCGGGGATGGATGAACCATCCTCCGTGTCCAGATGATAAAATGGATTCCGCGTTAAGCTGTAGGTCCTCTCTATACTCGCACTTGTAAATATTCTTTATATAAAGTTTATGTATTCGTGATGATAATAATCAGTAAGAGGGTGTTGGGGAGGGGAGGAAAACCAGAAACTGGCTCCCCGCTCAGACCAGACGAACGCGGCGGCTCCTTGCACTACCCTCTGGCTTTTTATTACCAGCGAAATATCATGAATGCGAGCCTATGTCCGAAATTCAGTGGTTAACACCGTTTTCCTATAAATGAAGTGAAAACACTGGAGTCGGGAGTTCGACTCCCGATACTGCTGGTTAATAATAATCCAGGGGTTAGCGCAATGGTCTACCTTCGTTTGCCCTGTGCGCTATGCCAGTTTATGAGCCACCACGAGTGTTGGCTCGTATTCATTATATCTCGCTTTCTATGCAAATAAAGAATAAGCAATATTCAATTACTGATAGAACCAAATTCTTTCATAATTTGACCATCCTATTCGTTTTTCTGTTGTGAAAACGCCTCCATACGATTCACTTTAATTTTTTCTATGACTGATTTAGTATTACAATACAGTTTTCTTTGAATTTTGCCTCTGTTCACAATGTTACTCATAATTCTCTGAATTGATATTCTCGTTATATTTGGTTGCCTATTAATAGATTTTTGTTGTAGCTTTTGTTACTGTTTTAAGAAGTTACAGTTTATTGTTACTGAACTTCATCTTGATCCACTCTTTTCTTTTAGGACTAATAACACTGGTCAACAAAGATATTTCATCAGAGTAAAATTTGTGGTGGCTGGATAGCAGTTTTCACGCTGATTCCAAAACTGCATTCAGATTGTTTCTAGCATGTATAGGTTTCAAGATGAAAGCATATATATAACTACACAGATTTAACCATTTTAAATAGGCAAAATACTAATATTTCAACATTTGATTGTGTTTATTTTATTGTGTTTTTTTAGTTTATTCATCTTATTTATTTCAATTATCTTAATTATACATCTTATGTATTTCAGGTGTGAGCTTTTATGTCTAGCAGCATTGTGATTCGGGCAACAACGCCGTGCTTTGTGCGTCAAAAGATCAGTCCAGTCCAAGAACTTGTTGTGTCAAGTTGGTGTACATTTTTTTTGAATTTATAGTTTGCTCAGGTCAGTCAACATGCCTCGACAATGTAAGAATGACCCCGACAAGTTCTGTTTCGTATGCGGCCAGTTGACAACTAAAACACAGCGACGAAGTATTACAACCGACATTAAGAAAATATACAAGCTATACTTTGGTTGCCATCTAGGTGACCAAGATAAACCATGGGCGCCACATCAAATCTGTTCTGGCTGTTCAAATGGATTACGTGATTGGCTTAACAAAAAAAAAGCTTCAATGCCATTTGCCATACCCACAGAGCTGGGCAATAAATACATTGAATGTATTTAAATACTAAATACTAAATACATGGGAGAAATGTATTTAATACTAAATACTAAATACATTTTACGAATGTATTTAGATACTAAATACAAAATACATCAATTGTATTTAAATACATTTGTAAATACATTTTAAATTGTTATCTGCAGATATATCACTGTTTGATTCACCAGATTTGCTTGTTGAAGCCATGACACGCACACGATAAAGAAATCAACCGCTTTCGACTAAGAGTGGCACACAACTGATTGAACTGACACGTTGAAACATGAACCATGCTGTACTACACTGTCGACGCGTCGTACTGTGCTAGTACAGAACGTGTATTAAACCAGTAAAAGTATTTACATTTTTATATTTTGAGTATTTAAATACATTGTATTTAAATACTCATTAAAGTATTTAAATACTATATTTAAATACATGAAAAACAATGTATTTATAAATACAGTTCTAAATACACAAATGTATTTAAATACGTATTTAAATACAAATGTATTTAAATACTGCCCAGCTCTGCATACCCATGATATGGAGGGAGCCGAGAGATCATCATGAAGACTGTTATTTTTGTAGTGTGAACTTAATGGGGTTTTCTGCCAAGAACAAACACCAGATTGTATATCCAAGCTTGGATTCAGCACGTAGACCAGTAAAACATGAAACATTGCCCATTCCAATTCCCCCAAGTGATAGGCTAGATTCTATCATAGATGACATGGAAAATGATGAAGGTGCAACTGGCGTTTCCGGACCATTTACAGAACCAGAGTACACCTTTGAAGGTAGACATTTAGAGCCTAAAAAGTTAACCCAAGGACAGTTGAATGATCTTGTTAGAGACTTATCGCTGTCTAAAGAGAAATCAGAGCTTCTCGCCTCAAGACTAAAGGAGAACAATTTACTTGAGAACAATGTTCGTATTAGTTACTACCGAAAGCGGAATTTTGAATTAACAGCATTCTTTTCAGTAGACGGTCCTCTCTGTTATTGCCATGACATCAATGGACTATTTACAGCCATATCTCAACGTATGTGGCATCTGAGTGGCGCCTCTTTATTGATTCGTCGCAGAGAAGCCTGAAAGCAGTTCTTTTGCATAATGGTAATATAATGCCATCCATCCCCATTGCCCATTCCGTCCATCTAAAAGAGACATATGACAATATGGATATACTACTTAAGGCAATCAAATACGACAGTCATCAATGGAATGTTTGTGGAGATCTAAAAGTTATAGGAATGCTTATGGGTATGCAGTCAGGATTCACAAAATTTTGTTGTTTCCTTTGCCTGTGGGACAGTCGCGCCACTATAGAACATTACACCAAAAGTGACTGGCCACTTAGGTATACATATGTCCCAGGGATAAGCAATGTCCAGTCTGTCCCTTTAGTGGATCCCCAAAAGATCTATCTGCCACCTCTTCACATTAAACTTGGTTTAATGAAGAATTTTGTTAAAGCAATGGGTAAAGTCAATTCTGAAGGGTTTCAATACCTTTCAAGGAAATTTCCGAAGGTTACTGCAGCAAAATTGAAGGAAGGAATTTTTGTTGGGCCACAAATAAGGGAGGTTTTGAATGACACTGAATTTGAAAAAGTCCTAAGTCCGCTGGAATTGAAGGCTTGGCTGGCGTTCAAATGGATATGTGAAAACTTTCTTGGAAGCAACAAGTCACCTGCGTATAAGGATGGAGTCAAGAACCTCCTTGATGCCTTCAAAGAAATGGAGTGTCGAATGTCGTTAAAAATTCACTTCCTGCATTCCCACTTAGATTTCTTTCCTGAAAACCTTGGTGCAGTGAGTGACGAGCAAGGAGAGCGCTTCCATCAAGATATTCAGATGATGGAGAAGCGCTACCAAGGATATTGGAATGAAAGCATGATGCGGACCATTGTTGGATGCTGTATCGTGACAATCCAGGCCAAATTTACAAAAGGAAATCACACTCACAGCGCTTTTAATAAAATAATGTATATATTCTTTATTTATAAGTACATTGAATAAGGTATATGATGTATTTGTTGTTTAGCATTCCTAAGTGTGATCTATACATCCATAAATTTTCTTATAGCAATATCAAAAACTTAAAAATATCAAAACCAGTGTATCTATATAACTCTACGTGCTAGAAGAAAAATAAAACCAGATTCGGAATCAGCGCGAAAACTGCATTAAGAAAAGTGTGATCATGTTTGTGATGAGAAAAAAAGTTTCATTTTGTTGGCCAGTGTAATAATTGGGTTAACCATATTCATTTGGGTAGGTTTGGTAGATCACGTAAAGTAGAGACGGGTTTGTCAGACCGAGGTTAGTAAGAACTCAAAATAAATTAATTTAATTAATATAAATTAGTTTATTTAGAGTACAAACGTCTGTTTGAATAATTTTATGAAAAAATAATAAAATTTAGAGTGAAAAGAAGGCGCTGCCATAACGATAAATCATAGGTTCCGTGCAACAGGTGTGCCGGGGTTTGCGAGACCTGTACCAATCTTAAGGGTAAGTTTAAAAAAAAAAAATTGCCTTGAGTCTTCGTATGGTTATAAATTGTTGTTTTTCTTTGCAGGATGATAAAACTGGCTAATAAGTGGAATAGCCTGCAAAAATAAATATAACAAATTGGTCTCGCAGACCCAGGCACACCTCTTGCACGAGAATGATTTGCCATTATGTTAGCGCCTTCTTCACACTCTGCCAGAAGACTACAAAGAATGACATGGAAATCCACTCACAAACTTCATGTATATACGCTCCTTCGATTCCGCTAGGGGTCTGTCAGACCCTACCCAACCAATTAAGGGTTCAACTTCTTTCATAATATCTAAGACCATATGACCGAGGAAACATATAGTTTTTTCGTGGATCTGAGCCTCATCAAGGAAAGACCCGGAGGAGTACCTTAATCGCTGAAATATGAAGTCCGAGTCGAGATTCTAACCCAGAACCTTCATATACATAACCCTCCTTACCACTAGGCTACTCCGGCTAGTTTTATCTTTAGAACCTTTTAATGTTCGTGCCATGTTACTCTTCTCTATATTCGCTTTACTCGAGCTTCCTTACAGATTTTGGTGTCATTGCAAAGGTTGAAACATTCTCAGGTTTTATATTTTTATTTATATTTGCATTCATTATAAAAAGAAATAGGGCTAATACTGTTCCTTGTGCCACAGAACTTGGATTTAACCCTATTTGGCACTGCTTTGTACTTTTTACTAGGTCTTTTATAAGTACATTTTTACCTTACGTTCGTATGCAATCATTATATCACATCTTTCAAAGTTTTAGGAAACTCCGCATACAAAATGGATTTATACGCTGTTTTCTGCACATTGCTTCTGAATTTCCCCAGACATGAGAGAGGGCTTTCTATAACTTTGAGTGCTGGTTTGAGTTATAAAGCTTATTCTCTTTGGAAAAAAAGCGTTTTAGTTTTTTACTGTTCTTTGATAACATTTCATGAGGTAGAAGGCGAATACTTCCATAGTTCTTTGAAGTAGTTCTCTTTCTGACTGGACTATAAATAGGACAGTGTATTTTTGAAGACTGCAGAATAAATCCCGTGTGAAGGGATTTTCCCTTACGTTTCTATTGTACTTTATTTGCATTTCTACAGGCCATATTGCAGGAAGAAATTCTCATTATCCCGAATAACATATATCATAAAAATATTATCTACGCTGTGATTATAGGAAATACAGAATTGGAACATTAGAAAATTATAATTTCAACCTTGCCAAATGAACGATAATCCCCACTCCACTACCCTACTAAAAATGTGGAATAAAACCTCAAGTCAGTTTGAGAGGAAGATTGAATATTGAAGTGCACTTTTGTTTGTAATTAATTTTTTGGGTGTTCTCAAGTTTTTACTATAATTTATATTAAGCGTTGATGTAATTTTATTCCTGGGTTAACTATGATTGGTGAATTTACTAGTTTTAACAGTAAGTAGGTTATATAATTTGTGTTTGTTCTTTAAAGAACCAACTTATTATTTATAACATTTAGACTAAATAGTTTGTGATCTTTCTGCTACTAGTCCGTAACTTTGTTTTATTTTATCAACATTAAGTTATTTATGACTGCTGGAACTGGTTAGTCCTTAACTAAAGCTATAAGTTGATTTAAGTTGAAGACAATTACCAAAATATTCGTCCAAGTAATGTTGGTAATTGCAAAGTGGCTTAAGTAATACTGGGTAGATAGCCATTTATGAATGAAAGTTTGTAGATTGTGTAAGTAATGCACGAATATATTTGCCCTAACCGGGCATTCAGTTGACCTAACAGGTTAATATTGGTTATTTCACCTAAATATCTTCTGAACTTTCCGTATTAGGCACTCCCTGTTTTAGGTTAGGTTAGCTACGAAAAACAAAAAACGGAAAATGCCCGGTTAGGTCAACTGTACGCCCTTGATGATTGGTTAGGTTAAGTTGTGATATTTTCGTTAGTTTAATTAAACGAAAATGACGAGAGCAAAAATACATAATAAACAGTTTGTTAGTTCCGATAATACGTACCATATATTTTATTTAGCTCAAGTCACTTCAGTGGATTTGTAAATAGTTTAAGGATAATTAGCCGACTTGAAATTGGTATTTGGCAAAACTTTATTATAAAATACAGCTTTAGATCATTTGTGGGACTTTTATAACCTTAATAGGCTCTAGTGGCTTCGTTTTCTAAATGTAATCTAATTTTGGGTTACTAGAGTGTTTCCTTATGACTCTCATTGACTGTGACTTAATCTTTCTGAGAAGTCCATATCATGAATCAGTGTCGTTATGCATATGACGGGGGGTGGGGTAGGGGGCTTATTTTTGTAACCGTTCTTGGTTAACCGTTTTAATTAGACTTGTTTTATGTGGTGGTGTAAAGCTGTAAACTTATTTTTTTCATCCATTTTTTTTTTCACAAATTTCCCAGTATTAATAATTATTTATCACTAAAGTCTATAATCAGAGCAGGTTATAGCTGTCTAAGCTTGATGGGAAAAGTGGGCAAAGAAACACTTCAAGGTGTGACCGGGATAAATGTCGATGTGCCCTACTATAATTATTATACCATGTATGAAGTAGGCTTGTATGTTCGTAGTGGAAAAATAGTGCTGGGGTTGTTTAATCTCCTTTGCAAGATCTAAGGGCATATGACTGAGGGGACCTACAGGTTTAAGTAGGTTCTTTGCCATGGGTCACTACATAATGTGAATGCGGAAGACGGTCCCACATGCAACTACTCTTCAGACCCAATGCCGCTTAAATTCGCTGATCGATGGAAAGCGGTGTTGCGACATTGGCCACGACGTATCTCTCTCCGTAGTACGAAAGTAACTCCCAAATTTCGAGTCAGTCGTTACACGATAAAGCGCTCATAACCAAAGAACCCAGTGATAAAGAATTAACTTGCCTCTCTGGACACTCTTTGTTGGGGTAGCGATTTGATTCCTGTGAAAAGCCGTATGTACCCTCAGTCATATGACTTAGATGTTATGAAGGTAAAAAAAATATATTAAATATGCGAATAAACGTGGAGTTGCTATAAATGTAGCAGAAGAGTTGACGAGAGAGAGGAATGGAAGCGGTTTGTGAGGCGTGTAAAGAGTAGAGACGTTGGTTTTGCATGACATACCACTGAAACAGGGGGTTTTCGACCTTGTCTTCATCGCATACCCGTTTGAAAAGTTATAGGGCGTTTCTATGTATCCTCATGCAAAATGCATATATACAGGGTGATCCAATTAAAATGTAACCCAGTACAATACAATAATAATCTCTAGGTTGCATTTTAATTGGATCACCATATATATATATATATATATATATATATATATATATATATATATGTTATCTATATATATATTTTTTTTTTAATATCATTTTCTGAAGTAAACAGGTTAGTTAAAGACTGGTTCTGCGTCAGGGGTAGATGACTTATCGAATGAGCACTTAAAATATGCAAATTACGTAGTATGTCTGCATATATCATTGCTCCTATCAACCATGCTTGCTCATAGCTATATCCCTGCAGAGTTCATGAGGGTATATATCTTGCCACTGGTCAAAAATAAGTACGGAGACATTCTGTCCAGCAATAATTACAGGCCTATTGTTGTCGCTTCCTGCTTCTCGAAACTACTAGAAAAACTCTTGTTACTCCGATTAAATGATTTCCTATGGACATCTCCTAATCAGTTTGGCTTTAAAAGGTCCCACTCAACTGACCTGTGTATCTATGTACTTAAAGAAACAATATCTAAATACCTTGACAGTAATTCAACCATTTATAGCTGTTTCCTTGATATAAGTAAGGCATATGATAGGGTGAACCACAATATTTTATTTGCAAAACTAGAAGACAGGAAGGTTCCCATGTACATATTAAATTTATTGAAATTTTGGTATTCCCACCAATCTTTCACTGTTAGGTGGGGCAATGTACTATCCGAGTGTTTTGGCTCCTCTTGCTGGGTGAGACAAGGCTCCTTGCTCTCCCCTTTGCTGTTTAATGTGTATATTGACGGATTAATTGCTTCACTTAATGAGGCAACAGTAGGATGTTGTATAGATAACACAAGGATAAATAACTTAGTTTATGCCGATGATATGGTGTTAATAAGTCCCTCTGTTAAAGGTCTGGATCGGCTACTAAAAGTCTGCGAAGTGTATTCGCAGAAACATATTCTTTTTAATGTTACAAAAACTAAGGGTAAATTTATAGTATTACACCCGTCTCCCTTTGGAGGTGAAATTTATGTTTTTCCTATGGTTTTTGATGTGTGTTGAACGAATCTGACCTTCAAAGCCGTCGGAAATGACTCGTTTTTGAGATAACCCCCTTCCCCCCTCCCCCCAGCCGGCAATCGAAAAAGAGTCATTTTGACGGTTTTGAAGGTCAGATTCGTTCAAAAACCATAGGAAAAACATAAATTTCACCTTCAAAATTGACCTGACCTAACCTATCCTAACCTAAATCACTTAGTCTTGTAGGCAGCCCAGGAATCACTATAAATCACAGAGCCAGGCCTAATGTACTTCTGAATGAGTTCCATTCCGGTACGAAAGTAATTCAAAATGGATGGAGCGCAGTGATTGGGCAGACGTGTAACGAACACACAAACGAATGTACGAACACACACTAGATACACACCAAAAAAACGTTTATATCTCGAAAACGAAGCATTTGCGACGGAAACGCTATAGAAGAAAAGTGTCTTAGAATTAAAAAATCTACCTAATGAATATATAATAATTGCTGGACGTTAGACTGGTGTAATACTATAATAATACCAAACTAAGGTTATGCAATTTCATCCTAAAAGCTGTAATCAGCCAGCTGATATAAGGTTTAAAATGAATGGTGAAGTAATTGAGGAAGTACAAGAGTTTAAGTATTTGGGTCAAACTATTACCAGCTCCTTGAGTGATGACTCGGATATAAGAGAACATTCTCGAAGCCTGTGTGCTAAAGCGAATATGACCATAAGGAACTTTCGTTTCTGTACAAATGAAGTTAAAGACACACACTTTCGTACTTTCTGCAGTAATATATACGGTCAGCAACTCTGGGTGAATTATAAAAAAGGTTTTGGCAGAACCCTAAATTTGCTGTACAACAGGTCTTTTAGACTCTTACATAAATTACCCCCGAGATGCTCAGCTTCGCAAATGTTTGCTACCCGCAATGTCCCGAGCTTCCCGGAGGTAACAAGACGTGCTCAACACAGTCTAATGCAAAGAATTAAAAAATCAACCAACCCGATCATCCAATCTATCCATGAGTCCTGCCATTTATCCTCTAAGCTATGGACTTCTTGGTACGAAAACGTCTGTCTGTAGCTCCACTTAACTTCGACAGTGCAGTATTATTTCTAATCAATTGTATATATTTCTATCCTTAGTATATGAACTGTCATTGTATTAATATTTGTCATATGGACTATAGTCCAAACACGCAGTATAATTAACGTAAAGAACGACGCTTGAATAGGAGAATATACCGCGCAAGATGAGCGAGAGAACGAAACAAATGAAAAAATGAGGTAACCACCCGGGAATCGAACCCGGGATCTTCCGATTGCCGGTCAGATATGATAACCATTACACCACGGGCCTCACTCAATCAAATGCCGTAATTCCTCTACATACGCGCAGAAACCAATGTCCCAAGGGGGCATCTCCCGCAGTTTAAATGTACCTATATAATGTACGGCATGCGGGAGGTGCCCCCTTGGGGCATTGGTTTCTGCGCGTATGTAGAGGAATTACGGCATTTGATTGAGTGAGGCCCGTGGTGTAATGGTTATCATATCTAACCGGCAATCGGAAGATCCCGGGTGGTTACCTCATTTTTTCATGTGTTTCGTTCTCTCGCTCTCATCTTGCGCGGAATATTCTCCTATTCAAGCGTCGTTCTTTACGATAGATATATATATATATAATATATATATATATATATATGAATAGAAACGACATAAGTATTAAGGAACGTCTATTCATTTATATACTGCGCGGTCATTGCAGTTATTTGCATATATATATATATATATATATAAATTTTTTTTTTTTCAACTCGTGTATCCCTGAAAAATCTAATGTATCCCAGGTTGAAAAACCCTTTACTGGACGTATACTGGCAACTTTTTCATGAAAGGTAACACTGTATCCCTGACTGACCCCTGTGTGTGTGTGTGTGTGTGTGTGTGTGTGTGTGTAACTGATTTGAGTGTCTCCGGTCTCAAGTTCAAATTCGTGCTCACCCATACAGAGTTAGGAATGCCTTTAGATTATGTACGTTTATATTCAACTAACTGCATACAGAGAGACGGTTAACAAAAGTAAATAGATACTTTTGATTTTTTTTCCCATATTTTTTGGTTTGATGATAAAAGTAAATAAGTAATAGCAAATTTATTGAACCAATATATTTAGAACGGTTTTGCTTTCCCCTTTTGCATTACGTGAAGTTGACACACGTTCTGGCATTCCATTGATGAACTTTGCAATTTGTTGTTGAGGGTTGTTGTTGGTGTCTGTTTTTGTCAACCCTCCGTACATAGATCATAGATCTTGTGCGTGTGTATTTAACTAAACCACTTGTACACTGACAACAGTAAGAAAACTATTTACTTGTACACAAATACCAGTAATAATACTCTTAGTTTTATTAAGTTTTAGTGTGAATTTTAAGGGGTATTAAAGAAATTCTAAGAACTGCAGAGTCACTCACTATAAAGAGAAAAAGAAAAGTATTTCTCATGTCTTTAAAATCGACTTGCAAACATAAGGTGTGTGTGTGTGTAATACGGTATATGGGTATATCCATTATCAGCGCGAACTAAACAAAATTGTACTGTTTGTTAAACAAATGTTTTAACTGGAAGGGCTACTTCGTGACCACGTCGCAATACCACTTCCCGTTAGATCAGCGAGGTTAAGTGACGATGGATCTGTTCAGTAGTCGGATAGATAACCCTCCTCTCCGTCCAGATGATGTAGTAACTAGTAGATGGTTCGGATCCTACGAAAAGCTGTATGTCCCCTCCGTCGCATAACCTTAGCTGTTATGGAGGAGGTTAAACATCTCCAAATATTTTTATTATCCACTTAAAAGCAGTTTCTTCGAACGAAACCAGCTATGCATCAATTCAGAGAAAGACTCCGCTTGAGACTAATTTTAACTCGGTTGAGAATGTGCATGCGTGTGTGCGTGCGCGCTAAAGAAACGCAACTCTCTAGTATTTATTAAGACTCCATAATTGGAAAACCCAAGAAAAGCGTTCAGCCTTTCGACGTAGGGATTATTTGGCGCCATTTCAGAGGACGAACGTCGGGCAGACATGACTGCCCCAATGCCCATGATAATGTGAGCTTATTCACCTTTTTTTTTTATTATTTTAATGTTAGGCTTCGTATATCGTTTCTGAAGGCTTTCAACGAGGTTTTGAATAAGTTCACCATAAATGAAACATTTTCTTTTTTCCAAACCAATGTATTTTGTGAGATAGGTAGGATAGACTAAGGAATTTAATCTATGGAAAGAACTGAAATTCGACCTTTAAATAAGGATATTATATGGAATTTGGATTTAGTCCTAAACTCGAGCATTTCCACGTTAAGAATTAATATAGAAGTGATAATATTTATGCTCCTCGGTAGTGCAATGGTTAGCATCCCTGACTACCAATCCATTGGCACCAGGTTAGATTCACGGTAACGGCAGGCGGCGCGCAGCTAACCCAGTTATTCATCCTTTCACATAATAAAAATTGGTTGGTAGATAAATGGGGTAGCTTAGTGGTTAAGACGCTGGGCTATTGATCAGGAGGTTGTGAGATCGAGTCTGGGCAAGGACTTTGTAATTTCTGACCACCTGTGGTGGGTCCTGGTTCGGATTCCTACGTTAAGCTGTAGGTCTAAGGTGGAGCAACAAGCTTGACTTTCGTCAGAATGAACAATTCGAGCGGAAGCAAAACCAAGGTTTTATATATATATATATATATATATATATATATATATATTTGTTGTGTAAGCCTAAGGCAGTTTGGCATTTTATCGTACAGATGTCTCTTGAGTGGGTTGTCTGCGCTTTCCATTATAAATTTTTTTTTTGCTGCAACTCATCCTTTAAGCCCATCTGGACGTCATGTAGGTATGTCTGACTGTGCACGGGTCAACCTTGACACCAGTCTCTTCTTGCAGTTCTGCAACAAGTTGCTGTAGCCGCTGGATTTATAGCTGCTGCTTAGCGATCTAATCCTTAAGATATTTTGTATCAAGATTCTGATAGTTTTGTTTGTCTTCCAAGTCTGCTCTTATCATTGGTCACATTTTCATTTTTGTTTTTCTATTGTTTTTTGAACACCTATTTTCCAACTTTTTCTTTTTTTTGTATAATGTTGTTATAGTATACGACTGGGTTGTAAGTGCAATAAACGCACTTAAATATAATGGAAAGGAGTTAAGTACGGTTATTGTATTTAATCGCATTAATGTACTCTGTAAAGGCGAGGGAGTTGGTTGGAAGCATGATCAAACAAAGCAAGTTAATGGCTTCGCTTCAACGAATCTATTTTGGGAGTTCTGGATAGCGTGATCGGTATAGGAAAACTGACTTTAAAACCACTGAACGCGGGATGGAGTCCGCCTAGGTCCTACTTTCCCACTTAATTCCCTTTTCATGTTAGAAAATGGAAGTAGTAGAAGAAGAATTCATCCCCGTCATATGACCTTGGCTGTTACGGAGAAGGTTAAACATCCTTAAATATTATTATTATTATTTCGTACTGAAATATTGGCTTTTACCAACATTTAAATGGTTGTTTTTGTTTCACCGATAGAGAATATTGGTGAATTTACGAAAAATACACCTGAATTAACTTCATACATTCGGCAACATAAAGCCAGATAGAAAATTCAAGTGTATATTTCCTAAAGTGAAGATATCTTAAGGCAGTGGTTCCCAGCCGTTTTTGGCTCAAGGCACCCCAGTGTCATCTGTTCTTTCGGGCAGCCCGGAGATTTTTCGTCTCGTATTGTTCAACAGCCATTCCTACTCCCCCCCCCCCCCTAGACACCACGTAATTTCAAACTGAGCGTATGTAGTTTCCGCATGGACGTAATAAATTGTGAATGTTTTTCAGGGCTGGGTACCAGTACCAAATACCAGAAAGTACCACATTTTTGTACAAGTACCACTTAAATTAATTTTCAAATAGCAGTACCATTACTACTTTCAATTGCTTGGTAATGTTACTTTGAGAAGTGGTATTTTACTGGCCGCAAATTCTCCAGTAGGGCCTAGCAAGCTCTCTTAGAGTTCGTATGAATACCACAGTGTTATTAATCTTTCTTTCCTTGTTAAAAATGCAACTAGTTATTAGTTATATTATTTATTTTTATACCAGTCTGGGAACAGCCTCCGGGAAAAACTAAAGACTGGCAAAGATGGGAGATTCTGATCTGTACAAAGGCTTCGAGATGCATTGGTGCAGCGCCAAAAGCAACTAATGGAAAACTGTATTATTCTTGCTGAGATCTATTGCAGTCCTCGGTACAAATTACTCTTGTTGCCAGAGGAGACAGAACAAGCAAAGGAAGTGTTGCTAAAAATTTTTCTAAAAGAAAAGCACATGACCACAGTTTAGAAAGTTCCAGATAGTGTTTCCAAATAGCTCTGTTGAGGAAGGCACTGATGAAAACTTAAAGAAGCTTCTGCAGCATGAAGAAAAAGTCTTATTACAGGTCGTATGGGATTTAAGCAAGATTCCTCCAAGGAAAGCCTTCGTGCTGCCTGCACTGCATATGGCAGTGAACCTTGTGTGATAAAGCAACAAAGACTTTTCTGCTCCGCTGTGGTGTGCAATGGTGTGCAAAACCAATAGATCAAATCCTTTGGTAGATGCAGCACAGCTAGCACAGATAGTTTCTGTCCTTCCACCAACCCAAGTCAGTGTGGAAAGACCGTTTTCTACAATGCATTACATTTTAGAGGATTTACGAACATTGTTAGGGCCTCTCTGGAAATTCAATCGATGGTATTCTGTTCCTAAAATCCAGTTGACTTAATTAACTTTGTACAGAAACACAATGTATGTAGGACTCAGCCTAGTCCTTATCAAGCCTGTCATTAATGTTATATTTTCTTTTTCAAAGCTAGTAAGTTGCTATATAATAAGTTGACAAGTTTCTGTTGTAAAGCAACTTTTTTAGTTTAGTTTTTATGTTTAAACAGTTTCTTATACAAAGGATCATAAAACTGAAATTAATAGATATTAAAAAATACCTTGCAGAAGGTCAAGTTATTCACCCTGCAAAATAAGTACCGTCCGTAGGTAAAAAAATTGATAATGTACTGGTATTTGCCCGTAACCACTGTTACTGGTATTATCATTACCACTTTGCCTGAAATACCAGCACCAGTATCAGATGCCAAAAAAAAAATGCATACCATTACCAGTACCACTTTCATTGCTGGTACCCACTCCTGGAATGTTTTTTCATTTGAAATTCGTATATTTTCTGTAACTTAGTTTTGTCGTCTTCAAAACATTTCGCGCCACTTCGGTTGGAAAACACTATAGAATTTAATTCTTATTGCAGAGATGTTCTTTCAGTAACATAAATTTTTTTTGTCTTCAACAGAGAATAGTTTATAAATTGATAAAATTACTGTACTGAATTCACATCGTTGTTTCTATGATAAGGTTGCCAAAGAATTTTGCACAATAGTGTGTGTGTGTGTGTGTGTGTGTGTATACAGTTGAATGAGAATATCTGGGCACTCCTACTAAATTCTTGAAAATGTTTAAATTGTTATGCATCCAGAGAAGCATAAATCTTCAGACGATATTTATTTTCATATTCATAAAAGCAAAATTAGTAGAGAAATTGACAGTACATAAAAGGCAGATATATACTTTTGTTGGCCTTGAACAAAAATATTCTGCATCAACCTGTTTTAGAGAGAGAGAGAGAGAGCGCCTCAAAGACCTTTCGGGCCACTCTGCGAGGTTCCTATCATTAAACTAGTGCATTTTAAAGCTATTCTATCAGTAGTAGAAAACTGGATAGAAAAGCATAAGGTTTCCTCCCCACCCGCCTGCTCCCTCCACGCCAGAGGCGGGTACGGAAAAAGGTTGAAGAAAATACCTTGACCTTGGAAAAGTATTAACCAAGGAAACTTTACAGGAAAGCGGAGAATACATAAACTAGCTCTATCGTTACGTTATGCACACACAGACACACACAAGTTGTACATTAGATAACATCGTCTTATAAATTAACATTATAATATATTTGTGCTAATCGTATATGAACTATTTGGTATTGTCACCAAAACCTCGGACAGAGAGTCATACAGAATCCTGACTATTAGAAATAGAATTTGGAGTCACAATGACCAAATCCATCAACAACTGACAAAACAAAATTACACGTTTAATGAACTAAAATATGAAAGGTTTGTGTTAATCAAACAAGGACATAATTACAACATTCTATCGTGAAATACGAAGAGTTCCTATTAATTAAAATAAAACTTGTACTAATTATAAAATTTTTTCTAAGACTGAATGAAATTTAGGAATAATATTAGTCGTATCTTGTACTGGACTATCAGTAACGTTAGATTCACCGTCAATTTAAGAAGCGTCATTTGGCAGGTTATCCCAAACCAATTGTTTTCAGTACTGCGTATTTCAATACACGTGTTTTTCCGTTGGGGAAACCAGATAGAAATTTTACTATAGGTCCAGCGATACCGGAATATATATACTTAGCATGCGTGTAAGAATTTAGTCATGAAAGTTAGGTCATGTCATGTCATGTCGGGTGACATAAATTCGCGAACCCCCTTTTCCTAAATAATGATGCAGCGCATAGTTCAGCTACAAAAACAGATCGCGAACTATTTCCCACGTGACGATTGAAGGCTTTGTAAAGGATGGATACTTAATCTGTTCAATGAAAGGGTGGTAAAGTCTGCCGGTCTTGCGGGAAACCTACACGGTAAATTGCTAGAACGTTCTTCTGAAAAACCTGCAGTTGTCATTTCCGTCAGAAGACTTCCATTTGCAATCTCATATTTACACGAATTGGGCTGCTGCTCATTGTATGCAATTAGAATAAAACCATGAAATTGTGTGTGGTGTGTGTGTGTGTTTCGTCTATTCAGCTGAATACAAGATGATTAACATGCAAAGCAGGCACAGGTATACCACTGAAAGACAAATTAACAATTAAGATGATGACGATTAACAGGAAATAATTTTAACTAACATTTCGGAAAGTTTTCATTTAAAAAAAAAAAATACTGATTGTACACATTTTGTAATTTTCGCTGGAAAATAAACTTCGATTTAACATGTACGCTGATGTTTTTGCATCGGGACTCCACCCTCTGAGCACTTCCCGCGACCCACAGGTTGTGAAACACTGCTCTTGAGAATTTCTAATACAATATTTTTAAGTCCTCGTTTTAATAGTTAGTAGCAATCGGGGGCAGGGAAGTATGCCATATTCAAAATCCCGAGCATCCAAGCTGTTCAAATTTAGAACACTTCATAGGATGACCATGATTCTTCGCGACAGTGTGTATTCGATGCTCAAACTTCATTAGAGCATATAAGGAAGATGCTTTTGTGAAATAGACCCAATAACCCCTGATTCTTTAACGAAGTTCTTCCAGATACCTGGGTTTGTCATGATCCACAAGCGTTTTAACATACCCCATAGATAAAAGTCCAGAGAGGTTAAGTCGGGTGATTGAGGTGGCTACTCAGCTAGGAAACACACCAACATGAACGGGATTCAACAACTGTTAAAGTCTGGTGTACTGTGTCACATAACTTCATAATCAATTCATTTTGCTTTGTACCATGAGTGGAGCGAATTATCTTAATATACTGCGAACTTTTTTTGCTTCAGCACCTAAGGGCAACTGAAGTTGATATGAGAAGTGTAATCTTTCATTCTTTCAAAAAGACTTGTCACTATGCCGTTGCTGTTAGCAGCTTTCTAGCTGTAACCTTTCCTCAGCGCTGGATAGGCCATGGTGGACAGATAGCATAGCCACCTCGATCCACCTGACTTAACATCTGGATTTTTATCTATGGGGGTGTGTTAGAACACTTGTGTAGTCTAGCAGAACTGATCCAAAGAAATGGAGGTTGCTGTATCCATTCCACAAGAGCATTTTGCTAATGCTTTGATGGAGTTCGATCGTCGAATACACAATGTAGCGAAAATGATGGTCATCTTGTGAAAGCGTTCTAAACTTGGACGGTTTGGAAATGTAAACCACTATATACAGGGTGATTAAAAAAAAAAATTTAACACTTGTATGGGGTTTTTATTTTTTATTTCCAATTTATTTGTAAACATTTTTTGTGATGTAAACAGTGCTTCATACAGTCTGCTTGCTGTCCAAAGATATCTATGCATGTATGAAAGAGGTCAAACGTTGCTTCCAGAGCCCTAAGGCACATCTCTGATGGTAGTGATTAGAGGACATCTGTAATTCTTTCCCATATAAGTGTTAACATTTTTTTAATCTCCCTGTACATGTTGCGCACACAATGATTAATATGAAAAATGACCAAAATTTATTGGACACCCTGTATATTTAACAGCAAGAGTTAATATGATTAAGATATGTCGAGTTTTTTTACATTATATACTTGATCACCTTTAGGGTTGTATTTTAAATAAAATTACGTTTGACCACTATAAAAAAAAAAAAAAAAAAACCCGGAGGTTGATCTTTTTTCTTTAAAAAAAAAACTGGACCTTAAAAAAAAACCCAACTCGTGTGTGTATATATATATATATATATATATATATATATATAAAATTATTTATTAGAATTTCCGCTGCGCAGCAAAAGTCCCCGAAACACAATCAAGTGGCAGGGTTGGGGTACGCAGTAATACATGTATAAGCGAACATAGAGACCCCCCCTCCACTCCCAGTCCGGTTCCAGGGAAGGGCTGGTGCATTACTAAAGCCTTCCCTGATTCTCCCGTAATATGCATGCTAAATTTGGTGGATTACCTTAACCGTTTTAGGAGTATATAAACGAACAGACCTCATCATTTTAATATATATATATATAATTTATTACACTCTAATATTGTTTTAAAATGTCTTGAGACACACACACACACACACTGAGGCGCTGGAAGGGGTACTTACTATATAAAACACGACTCGTAGCTGTCCACCAATCAGGACTTCAAGCCTCCAAACTAAGAAAAACAGAAATACTCTTAATTAATTTTTTCTTCATTGTCCAGAAAATGGCCCAAAGGTACTGAAGGGGTTAATAGTAGTGATGATAATTATACAGGGTGATTCGCTGATTGCCCCAGAGTATCGCTAATCCGCTGGGGGCAACCAGCGAGTGAATCACCCTGTAGTAATGATTAATGGAAACCTGTTTATATAGGGTGATCGAAAAGTGTCTCCGCAGTTAGTAAGAAGATATTTACTTTATTGAAGTTAGATATTTTAATGAAAATTGTACGATATCGTGAAATCTTTAACAAAATACTGGCGAAGTCTAGGCTAGTACGATTTTATTTTGGGGCCGGGGGAGGGGAATGGTTATGCCGTTTTAATATTATTTTCTAGGTTTTATTCCATTTGGAGTTTATATACAAAATTTTAATCTATTTTGAGTGCATTTACAGGGTGAATCAAAAGTTTCTCCTCAAAAGTACTTACTACGTAGTTATTTTTGAGGCAGGACTTTTGAATTACCTTGTTTGGATAAATAACTAGATAGAGTTTAAAATTAAACAATGACGACAATTCGTGAAACTAGGGTCTCTGGATGGTGACATTTAATGAAAGGAAAAAACCGATGTGAACTCCGATAACGATAAATTAAACCGAATAAAATAAATTTGAAAATACAGTCCCGTGTACCGAAGGTTTACGACTGCAAATGTTTCTTGTTTCTGGTCCAGTTTGTGTGGAGCAAGTCTTGGGGCGTAGCAGGAATGTAACTGTGATTGATACAGGTAGATTTGTGCTCCCTTGGGGAGGAAACAAATTTATGGTGTATCTTGCTCCTGAAGAATCGTGCGCCTGGACTGATAATAACTAGAGATGTCTGCAATGCAAATTGACGAGAGTTGCGCGAAAACGAATATGGATTTGGATATTCTTTGAACCAAATTAACACGGAACATTGTTGCTTTCAGTTGTGATGAACTACGCACGGAAACCTCATCAGTACAGTGCTTGCCAATGCACGGAAGCCTCATTAGTACAGTACTTGGCAATGTTCCATGCGTCGGTCTTTCTTCACACAGGGGTCAGGCTGGTGGACCTACCTTTTAGACCTTGCCTGATGTAAGAGAGAGTTGCTATCTTGAGCGCTCTTACATTGCCACACACACACACACACGTTGATTTTTAATTCCTTAGACAAAAAACATGTACAAACATGGAAACAATCGCACGCACACAAAAAGCAAACACAAAACAAAAGGAGGATTTAATAGACCAAATTTTGCGACCCAGTTTTTAATTGAAAATCATCTCTGTTTTTCCCCCACAACAGATCAGTACTGATTAATTATCGGAAGCTGGAAAATCCTTTCCACCGGCATGACGGAAATGGACGGTAATACATTATAAGGAAGGAAGGAAATGGAGAAGCGCATCACATCCCCAATATGTCACCCTGAAATTTTTATTCCACCCATTTCATTTGAAGTCTTTCGGAACTGAAATGTTAAAAATATTTTTAATGTATTTGGAATTTAAAATTTAAAATTGAACAGTGTGATTTCTCTCCTTGTTGGTTTTTTTCCCTGTGGTCGTGGGAGGGAAGCAGAGAGCCCTACCCAAGGTCAAAGCAAAGTGTGTTAAGATTTACGTCGTAAACTTTTCCTCAGTAAAGTATTTAAGGTTTGATTCATTATTTCCGTCGATGCATTTTCTGAAAGATTGCAATGCATAGCAACTACGAAAATTATCTTTAAAATAGATGATGCATTCTTTGCAATTTAAGCTGTTTTTTTTGTTTTGTTTTTGTTTTTAAGTATATTGAAGCTTAGTGATTTGTATGGATTTTAAAACATTATATTCTAATTCTTTTAGGGTTACGTTTAGGGTTTCTCGTTTTCAAGGGTTTTCACTATCCCGGTTTTCCGGGACAAAATCGGCCATCGTCCCGGGATCCTGGGATTTCCCGTTTATTGTAAATATGTATATATGGACAAATAACGATAAATTCCAATATGCGATGTTACCTACACTACTTAGGTATGGAAATAAAACTGTTTTAATGGAATTTCATTTAAAAAGTACTTCCACATATATATATATATATATATAATTTTTTTTTTTTTTTTAAAAGCGTTAAATTTTGTTATATCGGTGATGTAGTGGTTAGCGTCGCTGACTACGAATCCATCGGCCCCGGGTTCGAGACTCGATGACGGCAGCCGACGCGCAGCAAAATCCAGCTAGTCATCCTTCCACACAATATAAAAAAGTAGTTGGTAGATAAATGTGTACCCTGAGTTGGCCTAGTGGTTAAGACGCTGGGCTGCCTGTGGGGCGTGGTTCGGATTTACGTTAAACTGTAGGTCTAAGGCGGAGTGAAAAGCTTGACCTTCATCAAAATGAACAATTCGGCCGGAAGCTAACCAAAGGTTATATATATATATATATATATATATATATATACACACACACACCTTTTTCCTTAAGTTAAATACTCGGTTAAAAAATAAAAGATCGTTTGGAAAACAAATGAGAAAAAACAAACCTCATAAGTGAGTTATCAACTCGAGTACAATACCAGTAGGCACTATTGGAGTTGTACAACGCAACGTGATTCGAGCTATTATAAATTTGTCATTCTAGTCTTTGTTTGTATTTTCTAGATAACACTAGTGTAAATTAACGTTATATAAAATAACGTTTTTAGAATACTTTGTAAAACACGGGAAATCTTGGGATTTGCTGAGCTTGTCCCGGGATTTAAGGTCATCATTTTTCGCTCGGGATCCCGTTTGAGAAACCCTAGGTACGTTGCGGCTAATGTTGTAACACCGCTTCCCGTTGATCACCGAAGTTAAACGACAGTGGGTAGGAGAGTAGCTGGATGGGAGACCATCTTCCGCGTCCAGACTATGTAGCGACCCGTGGCTCGGATCCCACGTAAAGTTGTAGTAGGTCCAATCCGTCATATTACCTTAGATGTTGCGAAGGTAGTTAAACAACCCCCATCATTACCTTTTAAGTCTTGCGTCTCACCGATTGATTTAAGTTATGTTCAAATTTTTACAAAAATTGAATAAGACAGGATTTATTTTTTATCTATTTAAGCTTTTTGTTCTTGTGACATTTTTTAGCTTTATTTTTTTTCGTGTGAATCATGAAATATCTGGTTTTAAACGTACCATTATTTTTAGAGCATCCGGTGACTCAATCAGTTAGGGCGTCACTCGGCAGTGCTGAGACTGGCTAAGGTAGCTCTAGCTCGGGCCCCTAACCCCCCAACTTCCTCGGTATATGGGATATTGGATGGTACCTTTTACTATTTTTGTTTTATTTAATGAAAGTATGCCAGAATTTGGGACTTTGTGTGTGCGTGTTTTTTTTTGGCTACCTTACAGAACCGTGACAGTTTTGAGGATATACACACTGCCCATCACTACACGAATGTACGTATGGCCACATGAGCTGTGTCGCCAGTTTCGGACATTAATTTTAATGAAAATCGTGAAATATGAACAAAAGCGGATATAATGAGGGTTACGCTAGATTAGGTTAGGCTAGGTTAAATCTCGCCATCTACAACTGAAATTGTCGCGGATTTGTGAAGTAGCCGCCAAACGTGTGTGTGTGTGTGTGTGTGTGTGTGTGTCGTCCTTTAACCCATATTTTATTTTACTTTCCTGGAAAAAGTCAGGAAGGATGATAAGTCAAAAATAATTTTTGAATCATTGGCGTTTTCACTGTGGCAATTAATTCATTTTTGCTCTGTAATCATTCATGGAAAAATGGATTCTGTCTTTACGGAATTTGCGGATCATTTGTTTTGGTAAATCATAACTGTGCGCACGGACAGTTCTCACTCGGATATCGTTCTTTATGTTTTAGATTTGACCTTTGTCTCCTTTGTATCAATATGACACCCACCCACCGAAATAAAATTTTCTCTTTTCCCCAGCTTGTGCATCCCATTTTTTTTTTTTTACCTTTTGGGGGTTTTGGGGTGCCTCCAAAACCACATTGGAAATTTCAACATGAATGATTTTAGCATACGCATACATATATATATGTGGAAGAACGCGCATACTTTAGTTAATCATCTGCTTTCTGTTGCATCGCCTCACATTTCAGTTGGCATATTTTGCGTTGTACTGTAATATTCTTAGTAGAATTAGGCTCAAGGTGATTTAAGTTAATACTTTCGTTTTGGGGTGAAATATATTGTGTTTTGCTTAGAAATTGTTATATACTGTAAATAAATTTATATTTCAGAACAAGTTGTACTCGATCACGAAATGTTTTGGTTGTGTTTCGGAATGCTTCTGTCCTCTGCTTTCGTAATCATCGACTCCTCCGCCTACGGTATTGGAGGCTGGGGTTCAGGAGGTGGTCATCGTCCACAAAAAGTAATGACGTACGATTATATTATAAAATTTTACAAGATCGCTAAAAGTTAGGACCATTGTATATGTATGCTTGAAATCGCTGACCCGCTAAGACCTATACACATTTGACGACGGGAAATTTTATCGACAATAATAACCACAAATTTAACTTAACTTAATCGAAGCCCAGCAAAATTTGTCGGTATAAAGTGCCATATGAGAAAATGTCACTATCCCATAATGACTGAAATACCCTCCAAATTTCGTCATTAGATTGTGGTAGTCTAATAGAAATCTACTAGATTCTACTCGACAATTTCTTGTATTGTTCAGAGCAGACATGACATGATTCCACCACAAATGGAATCGTAAATGGAATCGATTACGATTCCTTCCAAAATTAATGGAATTGATTACATCAAAACTGTAATCATGATTTCTACGATTCCTACAAACATAAAATCTTATGAAAGAATGGTAACTTCATAAATTGAATTTTTTACCATAATGTGAATATCAAAGCATGACGACAAAATCCACTGTTTAGACAGAAGTATATTTCCAAACATACTTCTGTTTAAAGAGTGGGTTTTATTGTAATGGCAACTTGACTTTCATATTCACTGATATGTTGTAATCATGGCATGTAATCACGATTAAGATTTCTCAAAAATGTGGAATCTATTCCAATAATTACGATTTCTGATTACGATTACATGATGTCTGGTTTAGAGTATTTTGTCTACTGTAATGTAGTGCGTTCTTTTAACACTTTTGGGGTCAGTGGGTAGTTGTATCAACCACCTAAAATAATAGCTTGGTTTCATTCAGTCAGTTTAGATGTTATGTAACACAAAATGTTAAAGCTTCGATAGTTAGATGGTTTAGATTTTAAAAAAGTGCAAAATTAAGCCTCTAGCCATTTGTTGGAAGGGACATGTATAGTATATACAGGATGAGTCAGAAGTCCTGCCTCAAAAATAACTATACAATAAATACTTTTGAGGCAGGACTTCTGACTCGCTCTGAAATATACATATGTAAACGATTCTGGGAACTATTCTAAATTGTAGCAGATAGATAGATAGATAGATATTATAAATCAGACAGACAGGTGATAAGGAATTCGATAAAAATTAATAAGTACTGATTTAAAGGAAAAAGTTATTTACAAAGTATACGAATGTACATTCTTGAATATTTCCTTCAGTTATTAATACTGTACATATATATATGTAGCCTATTTTTTAACAGAATTGGAGAATCTTCCCAAACAATACTATTATTATATCTACACGCGATTAAATAGCGCATTTTAATTACTTGCATATTTATGCTCTTTTATTTTAACATCTGAAGTTTTTCCAATTCGATATATGCAGCTTATATTGAAGCATATTGTTTACATCTGATAGAATTAGACTCATTCAACTGCATTATTTGGGCTGTTTTCAACTGAGTGATATTCAACCGTATTTTCATAATTAAAAACTACTTTAATTCCATTAGTAAGGTCGGAAGGTGTTTAAAATTTACATGGTAAGGAAGGTTAAGATTTGTATAATCAAACTACTTGCTAATTACACTATTATGGTACCTGTTTTTCCTTTGTTTCGCCGAAAGAATTTTCTAGAAATGGAACCAGGATAACAGTTCAACACTAATGTTTGTAATATTGCATTGTTAGAACAAAGAATAATTCTAACACATTATTGAAATGTGTGTATAGATATAATCATATTGAATGAGAAGGTGAAAAACTTATTAAAAAAAATATTAGACCTAACTGAAAGAACTTTGTGGAATATACGTTCATACTTTATAAATAATTTCAATAACAGTTTAGCAACTTACAAGATGGACGATATCTTGTTCAAATATTCTTTTCCCACAATCAAATACTTGTTAGTCTTTTACGAATTAATTTTCAATTTTGTCTGCATTGTACAGATACAGGAAGCCTGTATATAGTATATATTGGGACTTGTCTCCTTCCTCATTCTCTGATGAGGTGTTGGACTACTCGAAAAGCTTTGAAATAGATTATATTTTCCTATGGGTGTGTTTCATTTTATTAATTTCACGTGTACATGATTTTCTGCCCTTGTATACACAGGGTGTTCAGAAAATGTTTAAAATGACAATTTTAAAATCGATATTATTTCCTGGACACCCTATATAGAGTTGTAATTGATTTTAAATGCAAAATATTTTAGTTTCAATGGTATAATTTTATCTCTATATATATATATATATATATATATATATATATATATATATATATATATATATATATATATATATATATATGCTAAATTTATTGACAGGAAACAGATCCCATATATATAATGACAACACTGAAATTTAACTAGTTACTCATTAATTATTCATGATCATTTTTTTTCAAATTGCTTTTGTTTATAATTATCGTACTGGAGATACGAACATAGTTTGGTTATAATATCGTATTCGTGTCACGTTCACAGAATCCTTGCGAGACTGCGACTGTTCACCATTACGTCACAAAGACCGTTGGAGATTTTGACAAAACCTTAACAAGTACAGTTACGAAAACTGAAACCGAAACTCAGATCCTTACAACTGCGACCACGGAAACGGAAACTGAAACCGAAACCGAAACAAAAAGAAAACTGCTACAGAAACTGAAACTGAAACGAAGACTGCAACAAACACTTCGGTTAGTACAAAAACGAAGGTGAATTCTGCGTTGTCCGCTGTAGTTGTAATTATTTTACATTATAATAGAAATTAAGGGATTACTTGATAAATAACAGTTTTTTGCAAACTAAATTAAAAGTTTCTATTTACATAAGCAACTAGTAAAGGTTAAGATGTAACCAAGTCTTTACGTCGCTTGCCTAAGATCAGCAAAACTAAGCGATATTGGATCTATTTAATAGTCGGATTGGTTACCGTCGTCTGCATCCACATGAGTGTCCCGCGGTTCGGATTGCATATTAACCCTTTAAGTCCTGAATTTTTTGTAGGGTTAAGTTATGAATGCTTGTATTTGAAACGTTAGCAATTTGTACCTTCAGTCCTTAAAGGGTTAAGCTTTAGGTCACCTTTGTCCTATGACTCCCAAGGCTGTCAATACGGAGGCTGAGCAATGCACTTGACAAAGAAGTATCTATGTAGGGATTAAAAGACTGATGAACTCCCTGTACTTAAATATTTTTTTCCATTTCTTTTCCAGACAGAGACTGAAACGCAGACTGTCAGTAAAATTATCAGAACTGTAGTCGGTCACAATTTGCCATATGCCACAAAGTCGATTATTTATACTGTGACAGCGAGTTGCATGATCGGTAATGACTGAATATATTTTTAAAGTTTTTCACGATAATTTCAACTATTGGTGAATGAACATTTTCATCAATGATGAGACAGCAATTTCTTCAATATTGAATTAATGAGTATAGTCTTTAACATATTTGATAAACCTAAAAATGTATTTTTTGTATCTTCGTGCTTTTGAACTCTTGAGTACCACCCTGTTTGTTCGTATATACGAACGTGGCATGATATATATAAAATAATTTATTTGTCTATGTATGTAAAGAATCAAACTTTGTAAAATAAAACTGCAAGCAAAGTACATTTGGTTGAGTATACCCCAAATATCTTTGTTTCTCCGAGGCAACTATATTTCAGGAAAGGGAATACAAACCAGTAAAAGTAAATTTATTGATGTTGAAAGGTATGCAAGTTTTCCATACCACCTCTTTGATCTTCCTAAAGTTACCGAAAAAAGTATTAGTTAACATAAATGCGTTTAAGTGCAGTAACCGTACTTATAGAAGATGGGAAGGAAAAAGCGAGAGAGACTCTAATCTACGTCGCGTGGTTTTAGAGTACAGCGCTTCTACCGAATAGGGTATAACGATCATTCAGGAGGGCCAGAGATTGGCACAGCGCTCAGGCCAACTAATACAGCCCATTGCTCCAACTTCTGGATTATTATTACCAACATAATCGGGAGTCGAACTCCGACCTTAATCTATTTACTTCACTTGTAAGAAAACTGTATTATCTACTGAGCTACGAACGCTATCTCGAATAGAGCATGGTCAAACCTCTTAAATATTGGCTTTGCTCGAGCGAACCTTTTTATTTTGGGTGGGGAGGAGTTATGGTTGGCATGATCGGCACGAGACTGACTCTGAAACCACTGTCAACGCGGGTTCGAGCCTCCCTAGCTCGTAACTAGTTAATACCTGATAACGTTTTAAAGTTCTTTGTTAAGCTAATTCGATTCATACTGAGGAACTAATCCTGTGTAATTGATTTCAGACCCGCGTTTGGAGACTGTAAGGGATAGGAAGGTGATAAAGTTCAAATCTGATGACGGAACGATGGTGGAAGGTTGGAAATGGCATTAAATTATTTGATCGACTTTTTAATTGAACGAATGACAAATGATTCATCTACAGGTGATTTTATCAGTACCTTGTGATTTGGTTATTTTTCTAATCTATGTAGTTTAGTATTGATCATAACTCTTTCGTATATGTCAAAGAAAGTAAAGATAAGGAGTTTGGTAACTATTTTATTGATAGATATGGTTTATATGTTCATAGCTTATGAAATAATAGTTCACATCTTGGGAATATAACTAACACTAGTTTAAAATTTTCTTGGCGACGTGCGGAATTTTATTTTCTGAATATGACTCAAGGATTATTTGCTTTTTACACAGGCAAACTGTATGTACCAAATGGACAACACCTGGCGCTGCCTAATTCACTATTAAAAAAAAAAAATCATGGTATTTTTCAAGTTACTTTTGTCTCTAGCGGTGGTTCCCAACTTTTCCTGGCTCAAGGCATCCCAATGAGTATCTGCTTTTCTTTCGCGGCACCCCAGAGGATTTTCGTCTCCCATTGTTCAACATCGTCCCCTCTTCTCCCCCCTCCCACAATTGCCCGTAACTTGAAACTGAGCCTATAGGGCCAGGAGTTTCCCTATGGACGAAATCGCGGATATTTTTTATTATTTGAAACTTGAATATATTCATTAACTTGAATTTCCAATTTCTTATTGTTATTTTCACGAAATTTCCCCGCACCTGAAGGAGGCACGCCGGTTGGAAAAACGCTAATTTGTACCCTAGAACCGACAAGTTCTATGATCAAATGTTCTCAAAACATATTTGCAGACTTCATTAGATATTTTGAGGTATACGCAACCTAACCTAACCTAACCTAGATTAAATATTTATTTATAACTTAACCTCTGGAACAACATTTATGCTGATCTCGTATCGGAGCAATTTTTTTTTTAAAGTAATGTCGTAGTTTTCACTAAGCAAATGTAGTTAAAATACAAAGTCAGTATTTACTCTAAGTTTTGTAGTTTCGGTAGACATTTTTAAATTACTAAATTATTTACTGTTTAAGACACATTTATTGAATTTAAATTTGAGTGTTAAGCGACATTTAACATTTTTACATTCATTGAAACGTAAGACAAATTGTATTTTCTTAATTCCAGTATTTTCATCACTGCAAAATCTTTTTTGAACTTTGTCACGATTGTGTGTGTGTGTTTACTCAGTGGGAAATACTCGTACACTTATTTAAGAAACCATATTCTAGCTATATATTCAAAATGTTCCCCATTGAATTTAAAGTACATTAATGTAATTCTCATTGGGTGAAGACTTTTCGGACACACTGTGCGGCACTAACTACTCTGTCTCATTGGAATGACATTTAAATGTAAGAGTAATCTCGTAATCCTCGCTTAGAGACAAGATTACTTCCTAATATGTAAATAAACCCCTCCCTCCTCCTTAATCCATAATTTCATTACCCTTTTTCTTCGTTGATTAAATTCTTAAATCACACACAACCTTTTTTATTATTTTATTTTTGAGCAGCGGCTGTATGGTGGTACCATTTCATGTCCAACCAGAAAAGGACAGGAAGACAAATGGTAAAGTTAGCAACAGGAAGAATTTAAGCCCTGACATCTGAAAGCCACACGGTCGAACAAAATATTCTGAACAACTTTAGATTGAGATTGTTTAACCTCCTTCATAAAAGCGAAGACCATATGACGAAGGGAATCTACAGCATTTCGTGGGATCCAAACCTCTACCCCACCAAGAAAGACCCAGAGAGGCATCTTAATTACTGAGATCTTAAGTCCGAGCTGAGACACTAACCCACGACCTTCAGATTAACAGCCGTGCTCTACCACTACGTTACTCTGGCGGGTTCATGAACGGCCGGCTCGGTACAATTTCTTTCTTCCTATTTTTCAAACTTTGTTTTGAACAGTCCAGTCTGTTATCAAGTTCAGTAAAGGTATTTTATAATTTTATATAGTGCTGTAAAGGTACTTTATAATGATAGACATAATAATGAGGATGGAGTAGTTAAAAAATGGGATCACTGAATAAAAAACATTTAAATAGATGATTCGCAAAATAGGGTTCCCATGATCGGTGTAAAGATGGAGAAATGGAAATGCATCAGAGGTGCCAACTTCGAATTTTCGAATAGTTAAGAGTAGGAATGGGCGGATCTGTCTCTGAAACCTTTTTGGTATCCGGGTTTCGCCCAGCTAGTTTTCTGCTATTGTTTTTAATCTTTGCAATTATTTTACATCCATTTATAAAACCAGGTTAATAAACTTTCTGATTATTTGAGGCTGTAAGACTTTGGCTTTATTTAATTATATATATATGTATTTAACCTTTGGTTAGCTTCCGCCCGAATTGTTCATTCTGACGAAGGTCAAGCTCTTCACTCCACCTTAGACCTACAGTTTAACGTGGAATCCGAACCACGCCCCATCAGCAGCCTAGCGTCTTAACCACTAGGCCACCTAGGGTACCCATTTATCTACCAACCACTTTCTTTATTGTGTGGAAGGATGAACAGCTGGGTTTTGCTGCGCGCCGGGTCTCGAACCCGGGGCCGATGGATTCGTAGTCAGCGACGCTAACCACTATATATAAGTCGGTTTACCGAGAATAATGGAATCGCCTTGTGAATAATAATTATTATTATTTACTACATAAATTATTCAGTGTCCTCCATCATGTTCAAAACATGATGGAACCACTGAACAACAAATAGGGCAGCACAGTTCTTTATTATTCAACGTCTCGAACTCTTGGTGTATCAAAGTCTTCGTGTGATCGAAGTCCCGAGGTTTCTGGCCGTAAACTCTATCTTTGATTATACCCCACATTTACTAATCACATCACAGTGATGTGAGCTTACGCCGATCAGCCCCCCCGAGAGATGGTTTAAAAGTGCAAGAGTAGGCCGAGCAGAAAGTCTCAAGTTCTTCAAGTCGGGTACCGAAGTAAGACGGGGGTCGAGGGTAATACCTAGAAATTTAAACGTGTCCCTTACAGGAATGGAATTACCGGCTAAAAACAACGGAGGCGGCGGACGGAAGAAGTCCTACCTCTATCAAAACAAACACACACACACACACACACACACACACACACACACACACACACACACTCACTCACTCACTCACTCACTCACTCACTCTTGGCTGGAGAAAGACAAACCCACAGACGTTGCCCATCTCTCGACAACATTAACTGTAAGCTGCACCTGCCTTGCAACCACTCGCAGAGTACTACCCGAACCATAAACACTAAACAGCGAGATCTGCGTAGAGAGAACACTGTAGTGAAGGGGGTAAAAAATGTACAACCTAATTCATGACCAGAGAACGCTGAGGACTGTTCCTTGCGGGACACTCTCCTCTTGTGTGGTTAAGTTGAGAGAGTACTACCAATTCGAAGTTGGAAAGTAGTTTCTTAAAAAATTGATAAAAAGAGGGAGAAAGCCACAAGCTTTGTGAATGTCAAAAAAGACAGCCACAGTAATATGTTTACAAAAAAATGCAGTCGGAAGATCATGGCTAAGAAGAAGCAAAGGATCTAAGGTACTGCGAAACTGACGGAAACCAGACTGAAATGGAGGAAGAAGCCCTCTCCACTGTACAGGGTGTTTCGTTTAAATGGAACCATAGGGAGTAATAAAGATTGGAAAGGATATTGGTACCTTTATTCATAGTATTTGTTCGATGTGTTCGCCATTATTATTCATGTACGTTTGTAATCAGTTTAGCCAGTTACAGTAAAGTCACAGATCACCATCACAGATCCAGTCACTTTAAATTTCGACACCAGCTTCACGAAGCAACTGTGAGTAATGGGTTCACGATTTGGATTGGCTTCGTTAAAGTCCGCAGCTGTCTGCCTCGTAGAACGTGAACCACACATGATAATTTTCACTCTTTCGTCTTTGGATAACCGCATTCTCTTCACTTAATCCTCACAAATCGGGGAAAAAAAGACCCTAATAACACACTGGTCTCATTTAAGCGAAACAGCCTGTAGAATAAGACAGTTGGGAAGCGACCATCTTCTCTATGAGCTTACAAATGTAGCTGATCAAGGTAATCGGACGAAAATTTTGAGGGAGGGAGACGTCCTTGCCAGGCTTAGGAAGAGGGATAACTATGGCCTCACGAGGCTCACGTCACCGAGAAGGAAACGCACCTTGAATCCAGATGCGGTTAAAAACTAAGCAAAAAAAAAATAGCCGAAATATGCATGTACTTCAGCATTTTGTAATGAATGCCATCCGGACCAAGTGCAGTCTCTCCGAGAGGACAAGTCAAATTTAAGTTCGTGCATCAACAACAACCTATTGCAAGGTTCTTTGTTCGAGCAGTCATAATGGAGATCTTCGCTCTCCATTGCGCATTTCCGTTAATAGAAAGTCAATACTTTGCAACACTTGAAGCAGCGGCAAACGAAGCAGCCAGAGTATTTGCCACTTCTGCCGAATCAAAAATGTCCCTACCATGGACATGAAGGACCGGGGGACGAGAAGGAACGAACTTGCGAGTGATGCGGCGAACTCGGTTCCAAACCGTGGCGATCGCGGTCGAAGACGTAATCCCGGAGACACTGTTGTCAGGAGTCCCTCCGGGCTTGTTTAAGGACTCGACGGGCCACTGTCCGTGCCCTTTGCATGGCATTGCGATTATCCGAAGTGTTGACTAAAACCGGACAGCCTCCGCACACTTCGGAGACCACCAAGGGATACGGATCAAATGAGAAGTGCGCTGTCGACTACGAATTGCCATCTCGGCTGCATTCGAAATCCTCGCACCCAGGAAACCCAGACAACCGTCCACCGATGAAAAATCATAAATGGCGCAGGACACACAAGTGAAATTACGGTAGGACTCCCAGTCTCCTCGAGAGAAAAGCCAACGGGAGGAAGATGGCAAATTCTGTCTGAAATTCGAATCTTTTCTAAAGATGTGTTTTTCTGCCCTATCTGAGCTCAACTCTAGGAAGGCGTATGGTCCTAATGGTGTTCCTCTTGTTGTTAAGAACTGTGCTTCTGTGCTAACACCCTGCCTAGGCAAACACACTCGTCTTTGTGACTCGTCTGGTATTTTCCTTCCTGCTAGAAGTTCCCTTTCATTCAGCCTGTCCCAAAGAAGGGTGACCGCTCTCAACCCTCCAACTATCGTTCAATTGCTTTGATTTCTTGCCTTTCCAAAGTTTTTGAATCTAACCTTAATAGGAAGATTCTTACACATCTTTTTTCTCACAATCTTCTTTCAGATCGTCAGTATGAGTTCCGCAAGGGACGCTCTACTGGCGATCTTCTTGCATATCTCTCCGACTCATGGTCATCCTCCTTTCGGGATTTTGGTGAAACTTTTGCTATTGCGCTAGACATATCTAAAACTTTTTTTAATATAGTATGGCACAAATCTTTAATTTCCAAACTGCCCTCCTTCGGTTTCTATTCTTCTATTTCTGTCTTCATCTCTAATTTCCTTTCTGGCCGATCTATAACTGCAGTTGTAGATGGCCACTGTTCTTCTGAAGCTATTAACAGTGGTGTTTCTCAGGGTTCTGTCCTGTCACCCACTCTTTTCCTTTTATTTATTAATGATCTTTTAATTCGCACTTCCTGTCCTATTCACTCCTTTGCCGATGATTCCACTCTTCACTTTTCCACCCGCTTCCCAAAGCGTCCCTCTCAGCAGTCACTCCATGATTCGCGTGGTACCGCTATGGAGTACCTGACCTCTAATCTTTCTGCTATCTCTGATTGGGGCAGAGAAAACATTGTGGCTTTCAATGCCTCAGAAACTCGGTTCCTCCATCTGTCTACTCGTCACAATCTTCCATACGACTATCCCCTTACCTTCAACAACACAACTCAATCCTTCCTCTAACATTCTTGGCGTTTCCTTTTCTCGTGATCTTTCCTGGAAAGATCACATACACTCTTTCTAAAACAGCTTCTAAGACGTTAGGTGTGCTGTACTGCCTCCACGGTTTCTTCAACCCCACTCAGTTGCTGTCTCTGTACAGGTGTCTTGTTTGCCCCTGTATGGAGTATGCTGCTCATGTATCGGGTGGTTAACCCACACAGCCGTACTTGACCGGGTGGAATCAGTCTTTTCGTCTCATCATTTCCCCACTTCTTACTGATTGTCTTCAATCTCTCTCTTCGCTGCAGTGTTGCCCCTCTCTCTTTATTATCGCTATCAACGGACATTGCTCTTCTGAACACTAACTACATGCTTACTCCTTTAAGGAAAGAACGCAGTACCAGACTTTCTACACTTTCTCATTCCTTTTCTTTCCAACTATCTAATGCGAGAGTTAATTGGTATTTTCAGTCTTTCATCTACTCAACCGGTGATCTCTGGAACAATCTTCCTCAATACATCGTTTGCGTTTTAAAGATGGGAGGTCATAGACAGAAGAAAAGTGTCTAGGCATCTCGAAAACCCCGGACCTTGATTTTGGCTCTCTTCTATGGGAGGGGCGCTTTTGCGGCATTTGCCCTTGGCCCCTCCTTCATGCATAAAAAAAAAAAAAAAGTGTCGGAAACAATCAATGACAGCCGCACCGGAAAATGATTACTCCCGTGGTCAACTGGTCATCCCCCAGGACCTCCCAGGAAAACTCCGAGACCGTCGGTGGAACAAAATGAAAGATCAATGCAGATGATGATGTCAGTGTGAACACGGTAATGAAATGAAAAGGTTTATTGGCAGACTATAGTCCATATGATAAATATTATTAATACAATGACAGTTCATATACTAAGGATAGAAATATATACAATTGATTAGAAATAATACTGTAATGTCGAAGTTAAGTGGAGCTACAGACAGACGTTTTCGTACCAAGAAGTCCATAGCTTAGAGTCTAAGCTATGGACTTCTTGGTACGAAAACGTCTGTCTGTAGCTCCACTTAACTTCATTACAGTATTATTTCTAATCAATTGTATATACTTCTATCCTTTGTATATGCAGTCATTGTACTTATTAATAATATTTATCATATGGACTATAGTCTGCCAATAAACCTTTTCATTTCATTACCGTGTTCACACTGACATCATCATCTGCATTGATCTTTCTTTTTGTCCTACCGACGGTCTCTTGGAGTTTTCCTGGGAGGTCCTGGGGGATCTACAGATCTACAGAAGCTAAGGCTAACAAAGACCCTAAGATCCACGGGAGTAATCATTTTCCGGTGCGGCTGTCATTGATTGTTTCCGACACTAATTATTTTTTTTAATGTAGGAAGGAGGGGCCAAGGGCAAATGCCGCAAAAGCGCCCCTCCCATAGAAGAGAGCCAAAATCAAGGTCCGGGGTTTTCGAGATGCCTAGACACTTTTCTAAAAATCAACCAACCCGATCATCCAAGCTATCCATGAGTCCTGCCATTTATCCTCTAAGCCTTAGAGGATAAATGACAGGACTCATGGATAGCTTGGATGATCGGGTTGGTTGATTTTTTAATTCTTTGCATTAGACTGTGTTGAGCACGTCTTGTTACCTCCGGGAAGCTCGGGACATTGCGGGTAGCAAACATTTGCGAAGCTGAGCATCTCGGGGGTAATTTATGTAAGAGTCTAAAAGACCTGTTGTACAGCAAATTTAGGTTCTGCCAGAACCTTTTTTATAATTCACCCAGTTGTCCGTATATATTACTGCAGAAAGTACGAAAGAGAGTGTCTTTAGCTTCACTTGTACAGAATCGAAAGTTCCTTATGGTCATATTCGCTTTAGCACACAGGCTTCGAGATTGTTTTCTTATATCCGAGTCATCACTCAAGGAGCTGGTAATAGTTTGACCCAAATACTTAAACTCTTGTACTTCCTCAATTACTTCACCATTCATTTTAAACCTTATATCAGCTGGCTGATTACAGCTTTTAGGATGAAATTGCATAACCTTAGTTTTTGTAACATTAAAAAGATCATGTTTCTGCGAATACACTTCGCAGACTTTTAGTAGCCGATCCAGACCTTTAACAGAGGGACTTATTAACACCATATCATCGGCATAAACTAAGTTATTTATCCTTGTGTTATCTATACAACATCCCACTGTTGCCTCATTAAGTGAAGCAATTAATCCGTCAATATACACATTAAACAGCATAGGGGAGAGCAAGGAGCCTTGTCTCACCCCGCAAGAGGAGCCAAAACACTCGGATAGTACATTGCCCCACCTAACAGTGAAAGATTGGTGGGAATACCAAAATTTCAATAAATTTAATATGTACATGGGAACCTTCCTGTCTTCTAGTTTTGCAAATAAAATATTGTGGTTCACCCTATCATATGCCTTACTTATATCAAGGAAACAGCTATAAATAGTTGAATTACTGTCAATGTATTTAGATATTGTTTCTTTAAGTACATAGATACACAGGTCAGTTGAGTGGGACCTTTTAAAGCCAAACTGATTAGGAGATGTCCATAGGAAATCATTTAATCGGAGTAACAAGAGTTTTTCTAGTAGTTTCGAGAAGCAGGAAGCGACAGCAATAGGCCTGTAATTATTGCTGGACAGAATGTCTCCGTACTTATTTTTGACCAGGGGCAAGATATATACCCTCATGAACTCTGCAGGGATATAGCTATGAGCAAGCATGGCTGATAGGAGCAATGATATATGCAGTAACGCTCATTCGATAAGTCATCTACCCCTGACGCAGAACCAGTCTTTAACTCTTTAATTAACCTCTTTACTTCAGAAAATGATATCAAAGTATTTTCCCTTGTCCCTCCCACAATCGTTTCGCTGCAATCTATCTTAAGATTATCCCTACTCACACTGTTAAGAATGTTAGAATAGTGGTTTTTCCACAGCTTTGCAATTTCATCCTCCCCCGACACCCCATCGATTGTCGGAGGGAGGACATTTTTGACACCCGTTTGATTCTTAACAAATTTCCAAAATTTGTTATTATCGTTATTTATGCGAGCTTCACAGGCTTTTGATGCTCGAATAGACTCTTCTTCCTGTTTACATCGCCTTATGGCCGCCTTATACTGACCCCGACTTCTACACATATTCAGTATACTGGTCCTAATCTGGGTCTACCATGAAAGCACCACAAATCATAGGCGTCTTTCGATTCCCTCTTCAGGGGGCAATAAAATCATTCCATCCAGGAATAATCTTAGTATGATAGTTGTAAGATTTAATCAGGGGCTTCCTGCTTCTCTTAACAGGGATATTATCTTACTATAATACCTATCTATGAGTTTACAGTGAGAATCATTTGAGCAAGGATTATTACAGGCAAGGTGCAAAATTTCTAAATTATTAAAGAGGTGACTTGTTCTGTCTTTGTATTCTATTCTCTGCTGCATATTAACATTGGACCAATCGACGCGATTATTCTTACCTATTGAGTTCTTGTTAAGTCGTGTTGCGCATAAATTGGTAACGTTAATTAATATTTCTAATGGTCTATGATCAGAAAGAAGGAAATCATGCAAATATGAACTCTAACAATTCGATCCTTTAGATTATTACTAGTGAGACAATGATCAATCCACCTGGTGGTACCACTCATATCACTAACGTATGTAAAATTACCACTGGCTACCCCTAATACATCTACATCACTTATACTTAAATTGGCCGACTCGCACATGTTACCCAATTCTACAAAGAATTCCGAGTTCACATGTGCGTTAAAGTCCCCCATTATTATACAGTGAGAATATTTGGGGTTATCTGATAATGACTTAATTTTGTACAGCAAATCAATGTATTCATCTAGATTACTGCCGTTGTTGTATGGTAAATAGCAGTTTACAATTAATATGCAATCATTGTTCACTTGTAATTCAATGCCTAACAACCTTACATTATCGCTTGTTAAAAATTATATGTTTTGACAAATTTTTCCTTATAAGAAAGCAACACCACCAAAAGGCCTACCGTACATTAATTCATCTGACAAGTCTACTGCTGATGACGCATGGTACATAAAGTCATCATGGATGGTAGAGAGGAATTTTAGCTCTTGCTTAGGTAGCCAGTGCTCCTGCAGGAGTATCAAATCTGCACTGTCGCAGATTTTATGAACATCTACAGTTGAATTCCTCACTGACCTTACATTATATGAGACTATTTTCAACAAGTTATCCGCCATGACTGATAGAAATTTATTATTAAGATTATTATTTATACACAGTACAACTTTCAGGCATTACCGTTAGGGCGCCTATTATTATTATTATTATTATTTTGCCTGTTATCAAATCTCCTGGAAAAGTGAATAAACTCCTTAACAATAATACCGTCTGGCCATTGACTCATATTATACGGGTTGAAATGCGCATTTACACCTTTAATTATTACTTTAAAAGAGTTATAATACGGAGATTTCGTGTTTAGTTTATTAACTATCAATACTTACTGTGTTCACCAATGACTTCTTCATCATGTGTCGAATATCGCTTGCCTCGTTCGAGAGCTGAATTCGCGACACAAAGAGGGTGAGATTCCCATCGGTGGCCTCGCCGCGGAGACCGGTTGAGGAAACCTTGGGAAGGGCGCCTGTTAACAGTTACCCACCCGTCCTGTCCTCCTCCCTCGATCTCCCTGAGGCAGGGTTCGCCTGCCTGGGGGATGGGTGGCACAACCTTTCGGGTATAGGAGGCCCCTCCCTTACTCTGTGGCTTGGTGAGGGTCTGTTAGCGGTGTTTATAACCTGACGGCCGCGCGTGCCCCTTCTTCGGTGGGAGGGGGAGAACTGCGCACCGAGCGAGGCGTAATCGAACACCTCTCCTCTGCAGTGGGAGGCAGGGAAGAGGGCAATGATGCCTCGTCTCTCGGCATTGGACCGTCCCTGTTCCTCATTGTGAAATCGGGAGCAGGGGTCCTTTCCTGAACGGGAGTCGGGGTTGACCGCTGCCCCTGCATGCTGCGTTTCTACCCTACCTTCAGGGGGGGAGTTGGAGGCGGGGATTTCGGTTTCCCTCGCTGCCCGACGCGCTTCTTGGATATCTGGCTTGCTGAACTACTTCCAAGTAACTGGGCTTTGGGAAGAGCATCTCTTTCAATGCATTTAACTCTGACCGGAATTGTTCTAGCGAAATCGCGTTTTTCTGATTTGACACCACGTGTTGGTGTTTCAGTTCAAGTATCGACTTTTGTACCTCATTATACTGTTTGAGGAGCACCGAGACGTCTACGTTACCCCTAGAGATTACCGGTATTCTATGGAAGTTAGTAACGTAAAAGGTAATATTGTTTTCATTATCCCGGAGGGTCGACACTTTATTTATAATGTCTTTCAGGGTATTCTCGTTTCTAGAATTACCTCTACGAGTTGGGAGGGTAGCACTGAACAGGGTGTTTAATTGTACCCTCGCATGTTCTATTTCTTCTGAATCATAAAAATCATGACAGACAGATACAAGAAGGGGAGCGTAGCTGGTGGTGGGTGGAGATGGGGGGGAACGCCGAAAGGGGGTCCCACTTCTCGTCCCTTTAAATCATGCTCGGGATACCAACGGTTCGATGCTCAGGCATCTTTTCACATTAATTATGTAACTATTACTAACTATGACACAAAAAGTATACACGCGGAGTCACTGTACGATTATATCGTAATGAAACATACTTTTCCCGCGATCACCGTCAAAACTTTTACTATTAAACGGAAGATTCGCAGTGTATATGGTCGGGGTAGGGCGGGAGAGGGGAACGGGATGGGGATGCTAAAAAGAGTGCCCACTCCTTGTCCCTTTAAATCGTGTAAGTTTGTAAATATATTTAAAGTAATATAACCTTTTTATTTGCTTGGTCTTTCATTTAAGATTTCAAGAGCCTTTACCTGTCCTTTTGAAAATATTTTGAACAGTTTATGTAGTTAAAATTCACTCGTTTATTCGTTTCGTTCGTAATTTTAAAGGGCTCGTTCGTATGCCCGCTATTTCAAGGTCATTGTTTCATACCTCATAGGTCCAAGAAGGTAGTGCCGGATGTCGCTAGGAAGTTTTGAGGATATTATAATATAATATATCCTCAAAATTTTCTAGCGACATCCGGCACTACCTTCTTGGACCTATGAGGTATGAAGCACTCTGGGGTCCACCATGGGACGCTTCGCGGCCTGGGGGAGCCAGAGGTACGGGGGATGCAACTGGCGGCAGCCGAGAGGATCTTACTCTCGAAGAAGGCGAGGGCCTCACTAACGGAGGGAAAGGCAGGAATTGATGGCGAGATCGCCGTGCCCCTCGAGTATGAGGCCCAGTCTGCTCGGGCGAACAGCCAGCGCGGGCGGACAGAGGTGGGGGGGAGGAGACGGGTCGGGGTAAGACACACTGGGAAATGGTCACTGCCGGAAGAATCCGGCAGGACCTCCCAGGTGAACTCCGTCACGATATCGAGGGAAACCAGGGAAAGGTCGATACAGGTGAAACTGTCGTGGGCCGAGTGAAGGCAGGTTGGGGAGCCATCGTTCAGAAAGGTGAACTCGAGCTCGTCCATAAGGGAGAGAAGGGTCCCGGAGAGAAAGGTGGAGCAAACGTCCCCCCAGGCCGGGTCCGACTGTTGAAGTCCCCGAGAATCAGGAAAGGGCGAGGAAGCTGAAGAATTAGGTCACGGAGAGAATCGGGTGGAGGGCGTACGTTAGGGGAGAGGTAAAGAGAGCAGACCGTGAGCTGGCGCCCGAAAGAAAGGCGCACGGCCACAGCTTGCAGGACTGTACGGAGCGGGAGGGGGCGGAAAGGGACGGAGCGGTGCACGAAGACCGCGGAGCCCCCCCTACCCGCCCCATCGAGAGGCGGGGAAGGGAGCTCGCAGTAGCCGGACACTCGAAGGAGGGAACGGGATCCCAGAATCGTCTCCTGAAGGCAGAAACACGCCGGACACCTGGAGGCCAGGAGAGAGGAGAGACTATCGAGGCTTACCAGGAGCCCGCGGATGTTCCACTGCAGGAGCGAGGTATAGGGAGGGGTAGGAAAGTCAGCGAAAAGGATGGTTATGGGTGGGTGGGCCGATCGGGCGGCCCGAGATTAAAAAGGGGATTGGAAAGCCCCGGGGGCCAACGGGGGACGCCGAACGAGGGCGAAGGTCACCCCGACGAGGGGGCGATGTGGAACCAAAAGCCGGCAAGTCCTCCAGAAGAGTCTCCCGGACGTCCGGGGGAGAGCGATGCAGAGAAGGGGATGTGAGGGGTATCCAGAAGGCCCTTCCCTTCACCGGAGGTGCAGGGGAGGCAGGACTACGAGGGGGAGTGGAAAATAATATCTCACCCGGAAGCATAGGCAGGTCGAGGAGAGAGATGGGGCGGGTCAAGCGCGGGGGCGTGCACGTCCCACCCACGCCGACCGACCAGGCGGGCGAGTTCCCCCTCCAGTGGGTCCATCGACCGGGCCGGAGAGGGGTGTATCTCAGCCCCCACCACGAGGGCCGTCGGGGACCCCAGGGGGGAGCGTGCATAACGGTTGCGCAGTGGGGACGGTGAGGACACCGGGGCGGTAGGGCGAAGGGGGCGTTTGTGTTTGGGAGAGGAAGGTGATGCGAGGCCTATGGCCTCGAACCTTTCGGGGTCACTACTGGCGCGGCGCTTGCGGCCCTTACCCCTCCGTCGTGCGGCCCGCATGGGTGACGGCGGGTCACAGTCCGGAATGGGGGTGGCTGAACGCGCCGGTGGAGAGGGCGTAGAAGGGGCAGGGGGGGTTGCCGACGAAGCATCGGCGTTCGCGGAGGGAACACGTGGGGACGCGCTGGTAGTACGGGGAGCCGCGGTGGGAGTCCGCTGGGCGGCAGAGGTTGGACAGGGAGTAGCGGACACGGTGGGTGGAGGCACGTTGGGAACCGCCGGTGAGGACGGGGTCTGGGCCGGCGGCGGCCGGGAACGGAGAGCCTCGGCATACGAGGCACCACGCCGGGCCTCGCGGCCACGCAACCGGTCCCGCGCCTCCCGAGCGCTGAGAAACTCTGATGAACAGAGGGCCCGAACCTCCCTCTCAAAGAGGAAGGACGGGCAAGAGCGGGATGAAGCAGGGTGTGGTCCATGGCAGTTGGTGCAGGAAGGCAGAGCAGTACAGGGCAAAGGGTGGGGAGGGCCGCCGCAGCGGACACACAACGGGGCCGGCTGACGGCAGGAACTGCTCACGTGGCCAAACCTATTGCACTGAAAACAGCGCGTAGGATCTGGCACGTATGGTCGAACCGAGAATTCGCACGCTCGTCTCTCACCAAAGCCCCAGAATACCGAAACGGGGGGCACCAGTGAGTCGGTCGAACGTGAGCAGCAGGCGAGAAGGGGCGGATGGGGATCGCGATCTGTCGGGAAAGCGGTATACTCTCACAACACCCTGGGAGGCGAGGTCAGTCTGGAGGTCTTCCACCGGGATAGGTAGAAGACGAGCAGCGTAGATTGTGCCCTGGCACTGATTGAGGCGGGGGGACACCGTGATCCCGCAGCCCTGGACATTGGGAATAGCGAGCAGAGAGGAGGTTTCGGCAGAGGAACGCGACCTTATCAGAATGGAGCCATCCCTCTGAGGCTGAAGGTCGAAACGAGCCGTCCCCGTCACCCGATGGATCGCTCGAAAGAGACGTTCGTGGTTAGTGGGGAGGGGCTTGGAGGAGGAGGGGCGGAGGACGAGGAACTTCTCCACCGTCCTAAGGCCGAGCGAAGCCGTCGGGCCAAACACCACCGGTACTTCGAGGGGACGGGAAGACGAAAAAGGCGGACGGCGACGTCGGGTCCCACGTCCCCCAGGGGCGATGAGGCCCGACCGGAGTGGGAGGCGACCGGGGCCGCAGGCTTCCCACCTGAGGGCAAGAAAGCAGGTGGGTCCCTATCGGGACGTGGAATATGGGGAGATCCAGGGGTCGAGGGGTCCACTGCAGGTCCATCCGCCGCTGGCGGGGGTCGGGCAGCGGCGCCACGAGCCTGGGGAAGAGAGGGAGAGGAGGCGTCGGCAAGAAGAGCAGACGGGGTGGGCGAGGGCTGCCGGCTGCCCTTACCAGACCCAGGGTCCAAAGAGGTAGTCAGAGGGAGGTCAGATTCACAAGCCGGGTCGTCAACAAGGTCTATTAGATTTGTAAATGTTTCCATAAAAAATTTTATTTTTGTTTCGCGCCCGGGGCCGCGGGAAACCGATTACCCGGGGCCCAAGGGGACCAAGCGCACGCCGGCGGGGGATGGGTGCCTCGTCCCATGTAGGTACCCCCGTTTCAAAAGGGGCCCTTGCAGCGTCGAAAGTTCTCCCCCGCCGGCAGCAAAGACCAAGGCCCCCCAGGGTCCCAGGCCCGGGCACACCTACCAGCCAACTAGTCCGGCCCCAGCCATGGGGGCGAGACCCCCAGCGACCAGCCCCGGCAGTCCACGGGGCGCGCGAAGTGTCGGACCGAGAAGGCAGAAGAAACAGAGGGGGCAAGGAAGAGGGGAAGACAGGAAAGAGGGGGCTGTAGGATAGCAGGGTATGCTAAAAGTCTACTTCGCAACCGGGCGGGGGACCCGGCAGGGCCCCCAGCCGTGGCTGATCCCCCTCGCCACATGGAGGCAGGAGCCCGCGGGCGATCCACCCCAGAAAGACCGCCTGCGGGTAGGGGGATATATATATATATATATATATATATATATATATAATATATATATAATGTACTTATAAAGTTGTAAGTAATGTCAATTACAAAAGATGTTGAATAAAGCATTACGTAAAGATGTTTATATTCCATCAAAACTCTTATAAAAATAAATATTTAAATACATACCTTGTAAAACTCAGGTGTTATATATATATATATATATATATATATATATATACACACACACACACATTTCAACTGCAAACAACACACAGTATAATTAACTTAAAGAACGACGCTTGTATAGAAGAACATCCCGCGCAAGATGAGGGAGAACGAAAAAATGAGGTAACCACCCGGGCTCTTCCGATCGCGCGTATGTAGGAGAATTACGACTTCTGATCGAGTGAGGCCCATGGTGTAGTTATCATGTCTGACCGGCAATCGGAAGATCCCGGGATCGATTCCCGGGTGGTTACCTCATTTTTTCGTTCTCCCTCCTCATCTTGCGCGGAATGTTCTTCTATACAAGCGTCGTTCTTTACGTTAATTATACTGTGTGTTGTTTGTAGTTGAAATGTATATATGTGCGGCATGTCGCAGGTGCCCCCTCGGGGAATTGGTTTCTGCGCGTATGTAGGAGAATTACGACTTCTGATCGAATGAGGCCCATGGTGTAGTGGTTATCATATCTGACCGGCAATCGGAAGATCCAGGGTTCGATTCCCGGGTGGTTACCTCATTTTTTTCATTTGTTCGTTCTCCCTCCTCATCTTGCGCGGAATGTTCTTCTATACAAGCGTCGTTCTTTACGTTTATATATATATATATATATATATTATATAATGTGTGCAACCTTCCATAATGACGTCAGATACCTCTAGAAATCTACAGATCTCTAACTAATACTAACCTCCGCAGTGCCCTGCGCAAGCATTTATAGTCTGTTGAAAGCTTTCTAGAACATTCTGGAAGCTATAGGTTGCTATAGTTACCGAACAGCATAGACAAATTAGTAGCACGTGGTAATTGGTCACGAGAGGTTGATTGGTCGAGTACGAGTACGATTACAGCAGTTTAGATTAGCTCGAATACGAGTACAACAAATACACGTACTCGAGTACTGATGTACTCTTTTCACCTCTAGTTGGGACGTTCCTAAAAGAAGAGAAAGGCCTTCATAATTGGCAAAAATGCCACAACAGTTCCAATGAATGATGAAACTAAAATTAGCCATTGTAAAGAAAATATAAACGAGAAAAGTTTAAAAGTTGAGAGTTGAAAGTTAAAAGTTACAGTAAATGCAAAAAGATAAGTTAAAAGTTAAAGAACTACCGACCAGAAACAATGAAACAAATACAACGGTTCGCCTGCAAGTCCGGAACTAACCCAATCTGTTCGGGCTGGGGCCGCAGGCGGGGATCAGACGAGCGATCAGGGAGAGATGAAGAAACGGGTACTGGAGTGTAAGACTTCCTAAAACGAACCCGGCGCATTCCTAAAGAAGGAGCAGGAACAGAGGCATTGTCGGAGCAAGGAGAGGCAGAGCGGGAATGAACGGACAACGGACAACAAGAGTATGCTCGGGGCATAGGGAGAATGAGCGGGTAAAGCTGACGGGAGGGAGTCCAACACCGCGAGTTGGCTCTCCAACTGACAGAGGTCCGGAGGGCGAGGAACAGGGGCAAAAGACCTTGGTGAAAGACTGACGGGCTCACCTGGGGAGGGGAAATTTGTCACCAAGACCCGTAGTAGACAAAGGGGGCCGGCCAGGGCAGAAGAAGATGGAGTTGCCGACCTGGGACATCGGGTTGAAGTTGAGCATCGGGCAGGATTTATAAAGGGGACCACTCATGGTGGCAGGGGCAAACTGCGGAGAGGAAACCAGATCCAAACAACGGTGGCGGCGGCGAGAATCCGGAGAACCTGGGGAGGTCTCCTCACCCCGACGCTTAACACCCCTCCCCGACCAGCAGAAGGGTCCCCACAAGGAGACAACCCCGCAGACGCCCTTGAGGAAGAGAGAATGCGGCGCAGGGGCGTTCGAGCAAAAGAGGGCCGAGGAGAAACGCATGGAGACTGCTGAGACCGACGTTGTGGGGAGCATAACTGGGCCAAAGCGAGCGAAGAAGAAACTGGAGGAAGAGACGAGGCAACAGGAGGTTTCTGAAAACGACCAGCTCGCGAACAAGTATGAAGAATGTCAGCGAACGTGACATGTTCCCGAACCTCAGGAAAAGTCGTGTGTTCCATGGACTTCAGAGCAGCGACTTCAAATTTGAATTTATGTTGCCTATAATGTTTTTAGGAGTTTATTAAGAACTAGGTTATAAATGGTGCTCCTCCTTGTGCCAGCATGCTGTTTGTAGTCAATAAGATGCCTAACTAAGCCAGTGTTATACGCAATTTTGTATTTAGATTTATCACTAGGTTTGGTGAATCAATCAATCAAAATAATAACGGGCGTGTATAAAGTAACGCAAGTGAAGAGATAAATCCGATTTAAATTATATTAACGCAAGTAATATTTATTACATATACTTTGTAACAACTGCATATTCAATAGTAGGGTTTATAAGAGGTGTTGAAAATGTTTTTTTAAAAGTTGAAAACAAGTTTAAACTAGTTTAAACAAGTTCAAATCGGATCTCTCTTTCTCTCTCTCTCTTCACTTGCGTTACTTTATACACACCCTGTAAAAGCTATGGTTAGTGGACTGACCTTAGGTATATTTATAAATCTAAAATCTGGAAGCATTGGCGTAGGCAACTGTATGTTCATTATTCGTAGTGGTTCATTGGCCTACATAGTCACTGCTCCAGACAACTCTCTCTCAACTTTCTATGGACTACTTGTATAATGTTTGTACCTGTTGAGTCTGAAATAGTGTTTGTTTGAATACAAGATGCTGAACAAGCAGGATGGTTACTACCACAGTTAATACAAGGGGAGTTACAAGAAGACATACCATGGAAATCCTGGCCAAAAGCGCACAGGGTAGACCGGTGACAACGAGAAACAGTGTACCCCAATGTCTGACAATTAAAACAACGGGTAGGTGAAGAAACGTAAGGCCGTACATCAAAACGGAGCCAAGTATACCAGACATGAACTGGAGGCGACAGCTGGTAAAAAGTCAAGAGTAGGCGCGGAATGGGCTGAAGACAGCCATCAACTCGCTTTGTGAAGTGATGTACAGAAAACACCTTCCACCCAACAAAAGAGTTGAGGAACAAAGTGCCTCGGCAGGAATTAATCTTCGAATCGAGGACGCACGAGACCGGACAATCGCTAAAGATGGAGATCGCAGCCAGAGCACTACTCTGATCCAGAAATCGAGTTTTGAGGAGTAGAGACCCATCACGGAGCTCCAAAATATCCTCACGAGAGACCTAGGCGAAAGTCGCAAGGCTGCGAAAGACCGCAACACAGTGAGAAAGCAAATAACGAGAGGTAGTCGATTTAACAACAAAAAAGGCGACAGGGGATGTCGAATGGGACGGAAATGTGGAGGCCACGGAAACGGGCTTCCAAAACCGACGGGCTCGGCGGTGTTCATGTGGAGAAAGTACGAGGAGCATAGAATTCCAGTGGCAATGATGGACATATAAGGGTGGGAATCAACCACCGAGAGAGGGCGAAGGGAAGGTAGTCTGGACGGGACCATCCCCCGAAGAAACAACAGGGAGTAAAGAGAAGAGTATCTGAAACTGTAGTCCAAAAGTTAGGTGCAGGGGTCGTAAGCCGAAGAAAAGGAGAAGCCATAGCATAAAAAAGGAAACTTCATACCCCGCCCACACCCAACCGACTTCAACAAGGAAACTGCGAATCGTGGGAACACTCAGTCCCACTGCCAATAGACGTCACGCAGGGGAGATACACCCATACCCAGTCCCCGTGCTAAAAGGCGGCCATTCTCAACCTACGCATGGTGAGGAACGGCAGGGACAGGGCTTGGGTTAAAAACGACAAGGGTGAGGGAAAACCACCTCCCTCACCCAAGGTTCAAGGGAAGGATCAAATTAAAAGCCAAAAGCAAATACGAGAAAAAGGGAGGAGAGGGGAAAGGGGAGGGGGGAGGGCAGGAGACCAGCCGGGTCCCAAATGCTTCCAATGGTCCACGAAGGCAGAGGAAGATGTATTCCTACATTTGCAGTTATAAGTATCAACAATGCTTGACTTTCAAGAAGAACCAAACAAAAGTTAATTTATCAATATTTTTAGACCATCACAATGTAGTCCAGAAATTTAAAACGAAAGACTCCCCTCTACTCCGGGGAAAAGTACCATAAACATCTCTTCAAACTATTTATAATTTCATGAAAGCTGGGCAAATAAAATACTCTAGTATTGAATTTGCCAAAATGTTTATTCAAATTTTCAATTTCATAAATATATTTAAGGAACCGTGTTGGCATGCAGCGAAAATGGGTGATTTTCTCAAGCTAGCTTTAAAATTAACAACAATCGTAAAACGGAGACTCGTTGGGATCGAGTTATATCCTGACTCGTAACAGAGATGAAGTCCGACTCTGGAAAAAAATCTCTCACAAACTGCAGTGCCTTAAATTTGGGGAACACCCTCGTCAACGATGTTCTCAGAAGTTTTTATGGACACACGTGGAAAGGAAGAAAAGATGTGAAATCGAGTATGGAAGGAGGAGGACGAAGTGAGAGGAGTGTTTAACTTGCTTTGCTAATGAATATGTCAAGAATATAGTTATAGAAGAAAATATAAGTGTTAATGATAGATATCCGATACTTAAAGTTTAATCGAATGAAAATAGCAGCGATTGTAGTCCATCTGCCATGTGTTGGTAGATGTTAAAAAAAAGTGTATAGATTAAGTTTGACCCGAATGGAAAAGTGAGTTGACCCTAAACCTCTGGTAACAAAAACATGTGCGCGCCCGGAATGGATGAAAATGGTGATAGAATAAGAGTAACGTGCAGTACAGGGTCCGATTTGAACTATTTAAACTAGTTTCGTAACGCAAGTAGAGACAAATCCGATTTGAACTGGTTTAAAAGCTAGTTCAACATATTTTTTAACATGTACAAGTTTTTACACGTTTTATAAAGTACATTTAATAAATATTATTTGTCCATGTTCACTCGTTAATATAATTCAAATCCGATTTCTCTTCACTTGCGTTACTTTATACACACCCGGTATATAGCCGTTCTGCACGTTGCAAATATATATTTCCAATACAGGGACATTCATACGAACACATGGTAATGAAGTGAAGTAAATATGCGCAGTACTTAAGGATGTATGGGAATAGAAAAGAAAATATGTTCGGGATGGGGGGTGGGGGGGGGGGGGTGGGGGAAACCAACAAGGGTCAAAGTTTTCGAGATGCCTGGATACTGCTTTTGAAAGACTGGAGGCCATATACAGGAGGAAAGATAGATTGAGGAAGGTTGTTCCAGAGTAGATCGGTTGCGTTGATGAAAGACAATACCGATTAATGCTTGCGTTATAGAGTTGGAGAGAAAAGGGATGAGGTGTCGAAAGTCTGGTGCGGCATAATCTCCTTAAAGGAGGCGGCATGCAGTTACAGAGTTCAGAAGAGTAGTGTCCGTTATAACAGCGATAGTGAAGAAAGTGAGGCAACATTGCGGTGAAGAGAGAGAGATAAAGTCAGTCTAATCTAATAATTATTAATTGTTGAATCTGGTCTTATACGCTCTATACAAAGTTTTAATCTATCCAATGGTCAATTCTTTTTAACAAAATTATGTAATAAAATTAAGAATTTTGTAACATTACCATCCACAAATCCCCAGGCAATATAGGTACATCGATCAGGTCAAAAGCTGGGTTGGAAGGGTCACTTACTATCCCCTGCTAAGAGGACGGGAAGGTTCAGTCAGCTAATCCCTAATGATTAACTTCCAGGTGTACATAAACACTGTTCTCGGTTTATGCGGTCATTACCAATTGACAAGGGCTTGCTAGGAGCCGAAATTGTATTGGTGTTAAAGGAATAAAAATGTAAGTTCCCTGAAGAGAAGTTTCCTTCTTCATCCCTTAATATTACTTATCCTCCCCCGTAACGGCGGAGGACCTACATCTTTACGTGGATACGAACCATCTAAGGGTCTTTAACGTAGACGGCGGTCACCCATCCAACTACCGAACAGACCCTAACGTCGCATAACCACGCTGATCTAACGGGAAGTGGTATTGCAAAGTGCCTGCGACGTAGCCCAGTCAGGTCACAAAATGAAAGTGAAAACTTGTCTAAATTGAGATTGACAGTTGGTGGAAAGGATAAATAAAGAGTTTTAAAACTTTAAAGTAGTTTTATTCTATAATCAACAAAAACTGACATGTACAAAATGGCCATTAGCCGTACCATAATGACTGCGAGGAAAATAATGAGACTTAACAGGACTTTATGGGACAATTGGTATGCAGCTAGGCCTTACAAGCAGAGCTTGAGCATAAACTTTTAACAGCTAACGTTATTTTCAATAACAAAGGGGATAATAATATTGTGTTTTAAATGAAGTTAAACAGAAAGACATCCTCTATGTTGACATCCATCGGATGTAGAATGTGTGAAGTACTGACTTGGTGCTTCTGTTCCAACTGGAGTCCTCCTCTCCGTGCGGCTTTTAATACTGGGTGAGAGCCGGGGTGAAAGGGTAGCGAAAGGATTCACTGAAGGATTTGGATGAGATCCTATTGGAGTAGAGGGGAACTTGGGAAGTTGCCCCTCTATTCCTTGGCTGTCCCACCACCCCGCCTCGAAACAACTACACAGAGAAGTTTAGTCCTAGCTAGAATTCAGGTGATGGTTATGGATAAAACTACAGAGTGGAAGCAGGCCTTTGCATCACGATCTTTCTACTCTACCATTGTTTAAGAACTTCATCGGGAACTGTAAAGAGAGAGAGAGGAGATCTAGCTAGGTTAAAAAGACCTCAGCATTTCTAATGATGGCATTATACACATATATACATACGTACGTACATATATATATATATATACATACATATATGTGTATATATACAATATATATTTTATATATATATACACACATACATATATAACAAGCCAGCTATGGTTAAAAGGCTTCTTTATTGTAAAGCTATTTGTAAATTCTTTACAGCCAGCCGTGTTAAAAGAAATTTTTGCTGTAAGCCAGATATTAGAAGAGCCAGCTAGCTGCGTTAAGACGACCTATTTTAAGCCAGATATTAAAACTACAGCTAGCTGCTTAGTTAGAAAGATCTCTTCGCTGTAAGCCAGATATTGAAACTACAGCCAGCTGCGTTAAAAGACCCGTTCACTGTAAATTCTAACTTTAAAGGTTAAATGATAATCATTAACAAACTACAACTAAAATAACCAATGCTAAAACTAGAAGCTAGTGAAAAAAATAAAATTTTAATTATGAGATGATGAAGAGAGAAGATATTATTTTAAATATAAAAATTTAAAGCATTAGCCAATAGTATTTGAGACAGGACGAGGGACAATTCAGTCTTCTTCCCTTTACTCTCTGTGAACACTGGTTGTAACTGCAAAAAAGAAGAAAGTTGAAAAAAAAAATTTAGTTTTACTGTATAAAAAAAAAAATTATGAGACGCTACTTCTAAAAGAAGTAATTTCAAAGATTTACAAATTTTTCTTCAGATTTGTGAAATTTTTAAGATGCATATTTTGTAAATATATTCAGAAAAAAAAAGTTAGAAACCCATTATTATTATTTCTTATATATTAAATTTATACTCGAGTAAGGGAGCCTGAAATTGTAAGTCTCAAAGAAAAATATTAGTGAAATCGGTTTTCAGGTTTTCAATGAAAAAAAAAAGTTTTAAAATAGTCATTTTTCTGTCAAATAGTTGCATAAATAAGTAAAAAATACCATGACACGTTACTAAATGTTTTAAGGTTTGGAGGTTATGGGGTGGGGGAAAAAAAAAGTGTCAAATATAATGCCCGACATCATCATGATGTAATAGAGGAACACAATTTCAATGTTATCAAGATTTATTGTCTTTGATTAAAAGTTTGATTAACTGAACTCAGATTTAAAATCTCTATCTACGAAATATCGATGTTAAGACCAGTATAACAGGCGAGAATTAACTGTAGTGGACGTAATTTTTACTTAAAAAAAGTACATCTACACGTTAACTCCCGCTTTCTCTTAATTATTAATGATGGGCTCAAATCATCTCCGCAGCACTGAAATTCCTTGTTTATGAAACAATCAAAATCTTTAATAAGCATGTTAACGTTAGTAACTTTAAAAGGCAAAATTTTTGTACTTCAACCATACCTAGCATAATTACCTACCATGAACTCTACTACTTCGTATTAACGGATGCCTCTACAGTATAGCAATACTATTAATAAACTGCTCTAAACTTTGTAAGGTGACACACGCAAGAAAAAATTGACAACTTACAGTTGGGTGAAATCAGCTACTAAATACTGAAGAAATGGATGAGGCTAAACTTATTTCCTTCCTTCGAGCACTTCAGGGGGAAAAAAGTTAAAAAGAGAGAACATTAAGGCATCACTTTCGTTTCCTATTTCCTGTCTAACCGATTCAAAGTGATATGAACCGTTGGAAAGTAATCCATCTACAATGTATTTTTAGTAGTAGATAGGTCATTTTCCAATTCCAAAGTCCAATGAAAGGTTGAGGCAAAGGATTTTTGCTCCGATAAACTTCCAAATGTTTATTATTACTGAACCTCAAGACTGTTAACGAATTGAAATAATAGTTTGAATAATGAAACTGGCAATTCTTACTGATAAGATGTCAGAAATATACTAGCGTATATTTTAATATTGCGAGTACTCTCAACTTCAGTCATTTGGAATCGGTTAGAGTATGGGGGTTGTGGTTGGGATAAGAATTTTAAATTAAGCATAGCAGTTGATATTTAATTATAACAGCCTAATTTAAGCATAAGCAAAGGCCATGGTTGAATTTTAGATTTATATATTAAATTCGAGCTGAAATCAATCATACAGACAGATTTTTAAGAAGTACTTGTGGCTAAAAAAAAAAAAAAAAAAAAAAAAAAAAAAAAAAAAAAATAAAATATATTATTTTACAAATAGAAACCACAGAAAAGCTATTCTGATATGCTTAATTTAGTTCGAAATAAGGTAATGGCACATTTCAAAAACTTTGAAATCAATAAAAAGGAAATATAAAAAATATCAATGTAAAAAAAGGGGGTAGGGAGATATATTCACAAAGAAAAATGCAAAATATGGCAAACTTAAAAATCAGGTACCAGTAGGGTATATGAAAGGATATGCTTCCGATAGCAGATTTCCAATGACAGTTCTGTACCAATGGAATTCAAGGTATATACGCTAGGATATATAAATTTGATATTTTCAGGGTAAAAAAAAAAAAAAAATACAATTTCAAACCAAGAATAATTAATGAAATAACCACCAAGATTAGATTAGGAAGTCAATGGGAAAGTATAACTCTTCGGATAAAAGGTATACAAATGATATTTCGGATGATAGCATAACACAAGTTATCATTCAAGAGGAGATAAGTAAACAACTTACTTTTGAAAGTGCTTTCTAAACATCTAAGAACTTTAATGGTGGGATACAATTGAAGTGTTTGAAGAGCGAGAAGAAAACCACTGTAGATTCAAATTAACTATCATACTTACTAGACTAACCAGGTGAAGACTAACCCTTCACCATTTCTGAAAAATAGTTAAACTGCTTAAGTTAATAAATTCTACAGCACACCGGGTAAAAAATCGGATACTTTGTTAATTAAAACTATAATACAGGTATAGAATCAGAGTACCCGTATGTTGTTAATTAACAAAAATGAATATTAGTCAGGGATATCATACAAAACAAAAATAGTTTCTTTTTTTTATTTAAAAACGAAAAAAAAAAAAAAAAAATCACACGTGTTGTGTAATTTTAATATTTCAATAATTTTATATACGGTTACTGTACTACATGACCAATGCATTTTTTTTTTTTTTTTTACCTAGTCAACACTATTTACAGTGCATACCGAAGACGTACATAAAACATAAATGCATTAAATAAGAGATACGAAACAGGTTCTCAAATAAATTAGAGGGGAGGGGGGGAAAAAAACAAACAATTAGTAGTCTTTAAACTTAAGTTGTTTTTTTTTAAATTAAATCTGAATCTCGAGTATTCTGTAGACTAAAAAACTGTTTAGTACGGAGTCGACAAATTTTACAATCTCTTTAGCTATGTGTAAATTACACATGCTATTTTCTAATGCACTTTCATATACTCAAAATTGGAACATTTACGATGTAAATTTATTAAGGCCTAAAATATATTATTAATATGCATACATACATACATTATATTTTATTAATTATTATTATTAATTATTATTATTAATTATTATATATATCACATATATATATATATACACATATATATATACACACATATATATATACACACACATATATATATACACACACATATATATATACACACACATATATATATACACACACATATATATATACACACACATATATATATATACACACATATATATATACACACACATATATATATACACACACATATATATATACACACACATATATATATACACATATATATATATACACATATATACACACACATATATATACACACATATATATATACACATATATATATACACATATATATATATACACATATATATATATACACATATATATATATACACACATATATATACACATATATATATATACACACATATATATATACACACATATATATATTACACATATATATATATATACACACATATATATACATATACATACATACACACACTGAATTGTGTTTGCAAAGTAACTTAAACTTCTGACATAGAATGCTGTGCAAAAAGATTAGGACACCATTTACTTTTGTACTTTTTGGATTTACTGTAATGTTAATTTAGGAACATTTCTTTCGATTAATCATTTTGAACTATATATCATTAAAAAGGCCAAAAAATTTCCTTTCCAATGATATATAGTTCAAAATGATTAATCTAAAGAAATGTTCTTAAATTAACATTACAGTAAATCCAAAATGTACAAAAGTAAATGAGATAATATCCTTATCTTTTGCATATATATATATATATATATATATATATATATATATATATATATATATATATATATATTATCTTAATAATATCGTATTTAAAACTAAAATAAATAATGAAGCAATTTGTTAACATCCTGTACATATGGAAATCCCCTTCGTACTTCAAATTTACGAAGTAATAAAAGTTATATTAACCATAATAATGAAGATAATTATAAAAATCGCATTCAAATTTTACTAACCTTTAACTATAAATTTATTTTCTATCATATTAAATACAGAAACATACATAAAAATTATGGTATACCTAAAGAAAATAAAAACGGTTTCAGTGAAAAGGAAAAAAAAAAAATATATACCATTTAAATCGAAATGGCCATTTAATAGGTATTTTCTTTTAATTTTATTCAAAATATATTTCAAAATGGTCTTTCAATATCTATAAAACAATTATATATATATATATTTAAAAAAAAAAAAAAAAAAGGATTCTTTACGCTATTAATTCGTGCGTTTTTTTTAAACTTATCACCCTTTACCACTCCTCGTACTAATAAAATTTTAAAATCGAACCAGCACCTTGAAGTGAACCCGCTATCGCTTTATTTGTAGAATTCTGATTTTTAATTATCAGAACTGAAAGTAGGTAGGATTTTTTTATTATTATTATTAAGGATAAATGTAGAAAAAAAAATTTGTTTTACCGACTCGCGTCTTAAATTTCAAAATTGATTCTAAAATATTGATAGATTTCATATTAAAAAAAAACCGTTGTACATTCAATGGGAAAGAAAATGTATTTATTCATAAAATAAATTATCATTGTGCATGATTTCAGTGATACACATATATATATATATAAAAGGAATGAAATAGCTGAATTATTCCTAGGTATATGAAAACACATTCTATAACAACAAATGTGTTCCAAGGTAGCTAAAAACAAGTATTACGGTAAGATTAGTGACTTCAATTAGTATAAAAATGGTCAAATACTGTCTGGAAATAACATATATATATATATTTTTTTTTTTGCATCTCGACCGTATTTTCATTGAGTGAAGACAAGTTTCTACCATGAATTCAATTTGAGATTGGAATGAGATGCAACCACCACACTGACTCAGTGACGTCATCATTATCATTAGCTACGTATAAAATGTGTCAAAAAAAAATTTACATTGATAAAAAAGAAATTAAAAAAGGAAATGGATACCTCCGTCGTCGTAACTCGGACTGGGTTTATGGGAGTGAAAGGTGGGATGGGGATGAGGTTGCTTTCCACGTGTTTAGCGACATTACACTTTCTGCTATTAGTTACACACGGACTTCAACACCGTTTTTAGTCACTGGTCAAATATTGAAGTTACATACACACAACACACACACAATGTTGCGCCTCTCTTTCCTAAACCCCCCTTTTATTTTTTTTTGTATACCCTTTCGGGTTGTGTAGTTTAGATAGATGGAAGGAAGGTAAATTACTGCGACGCCTGAAGCAGCAGGCGCGCGAGAAGGGCTTGATGGCGACCACTCGACAACAATCAGGTTCAACGAGGTAATTAAAAAAAGTAAAGAAAGAACGCGATGCAGGAGCGCTGAAAAATCATGTTTCCCTCTTTGGGATGAAGGGACGCATCGTTTCTTTTGTTTTCATCCCCTTTACAGTACAATAATTTACAATTATATAAAGTACCGTCGAAGTATCAACTTGAACGGAAAAACAAGTCACTCGATAACTTTGCAAGAAAGACTGGCAAAGGGGAAATGCAAATTACAAAAGAAAACAATCCCTTTTCATCAATGTCTGCAACTCAATAATAATAATAATAATTTAAAAGCGGGATATTATTAAAGAACTTTGGGGTTAAATAAAGTAAATTTTGATGTAGCCGAAGTACATGGCCCACGCGAGTATGAGCCAATGACACGAATACAAGGGGTTCTCACCATCAGTGTATCTGCGAGCAACGAATTTAAGAGCTTCGTCCATTAGGAGGACGGGCATCGAGATCTTTACGACAGCCACCCACTGGGCGGTGCTGAGAGGCATTACTTGGAACACGGTCTGCGGAAGCGAAGAAACAGTTTGATACCAATCAATATTGTAACGAACAATCCTTAATGACAAAATACTATGCGCTTTTAAATCTACAAAGATGCTTCGACTAGCTAGCTCGATACAGCCTCACTACACATTTACAATGATGCAAGTTTGTCAACTTCAATGTGTTAATTTTATGTCAACCAGCTTAACGTGGAAATGGCCATCCACTGAATTCACACTAAACATTATTGCTCACGGAAGACATTCAAGTTTTTTTATATACCTACAATTGTTAAGTTTTTATTTCTGTACCTGTACCTGAACCTAAACAGATTTCAATCAATTTTGAAAAAAGTATTCTGATGATATAAAAGTTTTAATATTTAGATCACTATCAAATTACCTTTCGAAAAATAAAAATGGAAGACCATTAGAAAGAACAGCTCACTAGTTTTAGGCTCTATTTTAGATTATTTGCAAAGAATACCCGTAGTTTGATTATTCGCTGGGACGCCAATTCCTACACCTTGCTGAAAATTTATCTACCCCTGTACCTTGTTGAAAACTTATATCTATACTTTTAACTGTGTGCCATCCCTGCTATCACTAAATCAGTAATAAAGCCGAAACTTACGGAGAGGATGTCAACGTAAAGGATGATGAAGTGAAGAGTCATAGAAAGAGCCATGGCCGACAGCAGCCAGAAGTTGGACCAAGGAGGCATCAGTATCAATGACTGGTTCTCTGACAAACTAAAGAAAGAATAAATGTGAAAATGGTGAAACTACCAAAGCAAATAAAATAAAAAAATCACTCAGCACCGTCTTAAAATTACTCAATTCTGCCTCAACTTCGCTTGTGTTTACCTGTTAAGAGCGTTAAGCATCTCAATGGTGACGAGTACCGACAGAGCCATAGTCATTGGAGCAGGATGGGTGAATATATTACAGTCAACGCCTTCGAAGTTCTCGGGTTCGTTAGGGCAGGCCAAGTGGTGGGAGATCTGGTAGTAGTTCATGTGAGGACCAGTCGGGTCGTACAAGAACCAGTAAGAAGCAGCGAAGACAGTGGCGGCACCTACATATCCTCCGATGGCCATGTATCTGAAGAAGAGCCAGCCGGAAATAAGACCTTCATCAGCCTTCCTTGGTGGTTTGTCCATGATGTCCAAATCCGGAGGGTTGAAACCAAGGGCAGTGGCTGGAAGACCATCAGTAACTAGGTTCACCCACAGAAGCTGAACGGGGATAAGGGCTTCTGGAAGACCGAGAGCGGCTGTCAAGAAGATGGAGACGACCTCACCGACATTGGACGAAATCAAGTAACGAATGAACTGCTTCATGTTGTTGTAGATGGCGCGACCTTCTTCTACTGCGGCGACGATAGAAGAGAAGTTGTCATCAGCGAGAACCATCTCAGAAGCGCTCTTAGCTACAGCTGTTCCAGAACCCATAGCAATGCCGATCTCGGCTTTCTTGAGAGCTGGGGCATCATTCACACCATCACCAGTCATGGCAGAAATTTCCTTCTGGCTCTGCAAGTATTCAATGATTTTGGATTTGTGGAATGGCTCTACCCTTGAGAAAAGACGAGATCGCATGACGGCACTGAGCTGGTCAGGAGGAGAAAGTTCATCAAATTCGCGACCGGAATAAGATTTACCAGTGGTGTCTTCATTCTCTCCAAACACTCCGATACGTCTACAAATAGCTTCGGCTGTGGCCTTGTTGTCTCCCGTGATTACGATGACACGGATACCAGCATCTCTGCACCTTTGGATCGAATCAAGAACCTCCTTACGGGGAGGATCAAGCATACCAACAAGGCCAACGAAGGTCATGTTCACTTCGTATGTGTAGAACTTTGTAGCTTCACAGAGATCCATGTCTTCAGGTTTAGATGGGCTGTCAATGGTGGCCAAACCCAAGCAACGGAGTGTGTCCCTACCACAACCATAATCTCTGGTTACAGCTAAAATCTTCTCTCTCGCACCAGGTGTCAATGGAACCTTCTGTGTGCCAACGCGGACGTGAGTACATCTATCAAGAACACCTTCTGGGGCACCTTTGCAGAACATCTTGGGTGAAGATCCAAGTCTGGTTGGCTTTAATGGAACGCAGTATGAAGACATGGATTTCCTGTCACGGGAGAACTCGAGAGTGAATTCCTTCTTCCATTTGCTCTCCATTTCCTGTTTAGCAACAATAGCAGCTGAGCGCCTATCCAAACCAATCTTGGAGACGCTGTAAGGGTTGATCTTCTCACCTAAAACGATGAGGGCGGTCTCGGTGGCCTCTCCAACCTTCTCGAAAATGTTCTTGAATTCGTTGAAATCGATGGAAGAGTCATTACACATGAAAGAGATAGTGGCCAATTCTTGTAGACTTTCAAAGTCTGCTCCTTTGACCTTCTGCCCTTGAGGAATATGTCACCAATGGGCTCGTAGGTGCTACCAGTGATTTCGAATTCAAGAAGGGAACAGTCGTTGCCCTCAACTTTGTCCATGATGAACATTCTGGACACAGACATCTGGTTAGTGGTCAGTGTACCAGTTTTGTCGGAGCAAATGACGGAAGTACAGCCCAAAGTTTCAACAGAGGGAAGGGAACGCACAATAGCATTCTTTTTGGCCATTCTTCTGGTGCCAAGAGCCAAGCAGGTGGTGATTACAGCAGGAAGACCTTCAGGAATAGCAGCCACAGCTAGAGCCACGGCAATCTTGAAATAGTAAACTGCTCCCTTAATCCATGAGCCGCCGTGAATGGGGTCATTAAAGTGACCGATATTAATTGCCCAAACAGCTACACAAATAATGGAAATAACTTTGGAAAGTTGTTCACCGAATTCATCCAATTTCTGCTGCAATGGAGTCTTCATTTCTTCTGTTTCTGCCATTTGTGTGCGGATACTACCTAAGGAAAGTAATTAAAAAGATTACACTAGAGTGTACATAGGATCCGTGAAAACTATTAACGATCCACATTTTCATACACTATCGTTTGGTGACTAATATAAATATCAGGTAAAGTGCGTGTGTGTTTGGGGGGGGATCAACCCCTCATTCTAACATTTCCACAAACTTTTATATCCAAGACTAAAGACCATCTGGGTCATTCTCTGTCAGATCAACCAAAAAAAATTGAAATTAACACCCTCATCTCTCATATTTTGCTGAAATTTGGTTTATAGGGAGTTTGTGAGCCCTGAATCCATTTCTGAAATTATAAGGTCAATCTGACCAACGGTTCAAGAGATATGACCTCGGGCAATTTGAGGTCACTCGCGAGGTTACTAACATTTGGTGAGCCATAACTTGGGTAATAATTGTCATAATTATATAAAAGTATATATATTTAGAATCAGAAAACGACAAGGAATCCAAATATGCACGTTTTAGAACTCTAGGTTGAAAAATAAAAAAGTTACACTGTAACCAAAATTTGAGGTCACGATTTGACCTCTGGGGTATCAAATGAGAATTTTTTTTTTAAATGTAAAAAATGAAGGCATAGGCATTGGCTATTAGAATCAGCAAAAAAAGTTTGTTTATGTAGTATTTTATGTAACTAACATATAAGTGAACACCATATTCATAAGTTGTGCGTCAATTCTACCTATTTTTTCACACTTAAGTTCATAATTTGACCTATAGAAATTAAAATTACATTTTTTATAGATATAAAAAACATTGTCAGAGTTCTTGACTAATAGAAACAATCATAAAAAGTTTGTTTATGTTGGTACTTTTCATGTAACTAACTTATAAGTGAACACCATATTTATAAATTGCTTGTCATTTCAAGGAATTTTTATATCAAACTACAACATACATGGTGAAAAGAAGCCGTTCACTTAAATCAGAACATGGAATCCTTCCGAAGATTCCACTAATGAGCAAAGGAAAAGTGATATCTGAAGAACACAAAGATATAGTTAGAAGATTCTATGAGTCAGAAGAGGTTAGTCGTATGTGTCCTGGCCAAAAGGATTGCGTGAAAGTTATCAGTGCTGAAGGTGCAATGAAGGTGCAAAAACGATTGGTCCTCGGGAATTTAAGAGAGATGTTTGAACTATATAAAAATGATGAAAAGAATCCCAAAATAGGATTTTCCACATTTGCAAAATTACGGCCATCATATGTGTGCTTGCCGGTAGTGGTGGGACTCATTCTGTCTGTGTCTGCACATACCATCAAAATCCAAAATTGCAGCTGGCTGCATTGGGAGAAAGAGGTCTTTCATACAAGGATCTTATGGATTACAGTGTCTGCAGTACAGAAAGAGAGACTTGCATGATGCAACTTTGCAATGATTGCCCAAGAGAAGAGGGTGTCCTGGATTTTCTTGAGTTACTTGACAGTGTGAAATCAGCTCCAAATGAAATATCTTACAAGCAATGGGTGACTGTTGACCGTTGTACAATGGTTGATAAGGTGGAGCCACTTCATGAATACTTATCATCCCTAAGCATGAAAATATCCAGCATGGTTCGTCATCACTTTGTTGCTCAGCAACAATCACAGTACTTCAAGCAGTTGAAAGAAACACGACCACCTCAGAGCGAGGTAGTTATAGTAGGTGATTTCTCTGAGAATTATTCTTTCATTGTCCAGGATGCTGCCCAAGGGTTTCACTGGGACAATTCACAGTGTACAGTTCACCCTTTTGTCATCTATTATAGATCATCTGCAGACCAGGAACTTAGCCATTTTAGTGTCTGTTTCTTACCTGCATCACTAAAACACAACACTATAATGGTTTACTCATTCATATTGAAGCTTATGACATATGTTAAATTCAGATGCCCACAATTGAAGAAGGTGCACTATTTCTCAGATGGATGTGCTGGCCAATATAAGAACAGATACAACTTCACAAATCTCTGTTACCATGAAGAGGATTTTGGTCTGTCTTGTGAATGGCACTTCTTTGCTACATCCCATGGCAAAAATGCATGTGATGGGATTGGAGGAACAGTGAAAAGAGCTACTGCTCGTGCCAGTTTGCAGAGAACTACAGAGAGGCAAATTCTTACACCAGAACACATGTTTCAGTTTTGTGAAGAAAACTTGAGCAAGAAGATAAATTTTTTCTTTGTAACTACAGCTGATTTGAAAGATGCAGAAGAACGGTTGGAACATCGATTCAAGGATAGTAGGGCTATTCCTGGAACTCAGAAATATCATAGATTTGTTCCCCTAAACAAGGAAGAACTGATGGGTATCCCATTTCAAGTGGCATTGGAGAAAAGAAAAGAATAAGGAAAAGTCATTTTACTAATGAACCTGCAATGCTTGGTAACCTAAAATGTGTCAAACCAGGAGAGTATGTTGGCTGCATTTATGACATGCAAGTTTGGTATGGAATTGTGGAGGAATATTGTGAAGAGTTTGATGATTTCACTGTGAACTTTCTACATCCCTCTGGGTCATCAGGATCAAGTGCATATTATTATCCATCAAACAAGGATTCATGTGCAGTGCCAGGACATCATATATTAACTGTAATGAGTTGTCCTACCCTAAGAGGAGGCAGCAGAATTCAATACATTTTTCCACAAAAAGAAATTGATGAGAGCATCGAGCATGCAAAAATTGTATTAGGCTAGCACATGAATCCTCTAAGTAGGTCTTCCCCTTTCACTATTATAACTATTATTGCCAGTGTAGATTAGCAGTGAAATACAATTTTACATTTTTTGCCTTTGTTTTTATATCTATAAAAAAATGTAATTTTAATTTCTATAGGTCAAATTATGAGCTTAAGTGTGAAAAAAATAGGTAGAATTGACGCACAACTTATGAATATGGTGTTCACTTATATGTTAATTACATGAAAAATACTAACAAACAAACTTTTTTTGCTGATTCTAATAGCCAATGCCTATGCCTTCATTTTTTACATTTAAAAAAAAAATTCTCATTTGATACCCCAGAGGTCAAATCGTGACCTCAAATTTTGGTTACAGTGTAACGTTTTTATTTTTCAACCTAGAGTTCTAAAACTTGCATATTTGGATTCCTTGTCGTTTTCTGATTCTAAATATATATACTTTTATATAATTGTGACCATTATTACCCAAGTTATGGGTCGCCAAATGTTAGTGACCTCGCAAGTGACCTCAAATTTCCTGAGGTCATATCTCTTGAACCGTTGGTCGGATTGACCTTATAATTTCAGAAATGGATTCAGGGCCCACAAACTCCCTATAAACCAAATTTCAGCAAAATCTGAGAGATGAGGGTGTTAGGCACTGGTTGATCTGACAGAGAATGACCCATCTATTTTACTGCAGAATTTAGTGTCTATGTACTGTAAATAGCAAATACATCCCTCATTTAGTGCATTTACATCAGTTTAAAAACTTAACTTGCATAATAATTGCAAAAAAACTTTCTACGTGAAAGTCACAATATGATAATAAAAACCCACTCTAATAGACAAAGTTTATTTCCACAACAGTTTCGATGCCCACTGGCATCCTCTTCGGGTGGATACAGAAAAACGAATGAACCAAAAACAAGTGCAATAATCAATGCAGTAATTATGTCAAAATGGTAGAATCTGTATGTATGAACAGGAAGATAGTTTTAATTTGAGCGTATATACTTATAAGCGGGACCCTGTAATAAAATGCCCTTCCGGTTTCGGTTTACAATTTCTGCATAATAAATAACAATAATAATTAATCAATGTAATAATAAATTTATAATTTCTGTAATAAATAACAATGCAATATTAAATGTAATAAATTGAATAATAAATGTATAATAAATGTATAGAACAGGTATATAGTTTAAATTCATGCGAATGTACCTATAAGCGGGTCCCTTTAATAAAAATGCCCCTCCTGTGTCTGAAGAACGGGACCTAATTTATTCGTAGCGGTCGCTTGAAGGTTCCTTCCTCGCCCCCCTTTTTTCATTTGTTTTTCGGTTTGTAATTTTCATATAATAATCAATGTAATAATCAATGTAATAAATAATAATAATATTAAATGTAACATATTTAATAATAAATGTAATAATTATGTAAAATAATAGAAGCTATATGTATACAAGAAGATAGTTTTTAAATTTATGCGTGTGTGTTTAAAAAGCGGGTCCTTTAATAAAATGCCCTTCCACTGTCGGGATAACGGGACCTAATCTATGTGCGAATTTCTTAAACGCTCTGGACTGCTTTCCCTCTTGTTTTTTGTTCATTCGTTTTTTTGTATCCACCCGAAGAGGATGCCAGTGGGCATCGAAACTGTTGTGGAAATAAACTCTCTCTATTAGAGTGAGTTTTCATTATCATATTAACTTGCATAATTTACTTGTACGGAATGAAGTATGAATTTTTCAGATTAACCTTTCAATCAGTGTGTATTAGGCAGTTTGTCATCCGTCCTCCAATGTGTGTTTGGAGGAATTTGGGAAATTAGCCAAAAATGTAACCCAAAAAAATGAACGTACACTGCTTTACATTAAGGTTGATGGGGCCGTACCTGTACGGTCACACCGATCAAAGGGTTAAAAGGAAAGAAAAAAAATTTATGACCAATTGACGTTCACGAAACTGGGGGGCATGTAAAAATTTACGACTTCCTTACCAATAGCAGTATTAAGTCCGGTGCCAATGACGACACCACGGGCTTTGCCAGCAGCAACATTGGTGCCAGAGAACAGAATATTTTTCTTGTCCTGAAATGATATAATTCAGTCGCAATCCATCGACAAAAATTTAAGTGTTCTTATTAATATGTAGAGTTAATTTCAGTATGAAGTTTTTAAGATAAAACTATCGATTCAATATTTCTAGATTATATTTATAATATTCATGCATGGTGAATTAAATTCCAGATAGAGCCAAAGCTAATACAACGCTAAAACCTATTTAGTTTAGGTCTACACACGAAAATTATAATACAGGGCCCCATAAGGAAATAACATTCGTTAAATGAAAACAGAGGTGACAAAGTGACAATTTAGTACTGTTTACCTGAATTATAGCACGGGCAATACTGCCCCCGTCTTTGTCAGAATGCTTGCAAGTAAAAAAAAAAAAAAGATAAAACCCCCATTAACTACACATCTACAATGGAGGCTAGTTAGGTCCGAGGGTCGAACTGTTCCTAATATAGTAAAATCGGTTCAAATTGATGATTAAAATTTCTATCAAAGACTAATAAGGATGAACATTAGTGAAATTACGCACATTGTCATCAATAGGTTCCACTATAATTAATAAAATCGAATTAAAAAATTGTTACTACCCAAAACGGGGAATCACTCACGATTTAACTCTTCTAAATAAGCCAAACAATAATTAATACTGTACTCCCTACAAATTCTAAAACAGGGTCCCTACTTAAAACTATTTACGAGAAGCCATGGTCCTTTCGATCTCAAATTTTAAAATGATCCTGAAAACTTAAGTGAAGAAATAAATTGGATGTAGAAGAGCGTGTCAAACTTTTCATAAAACCAAAGGAACCCCTGACAATAGTCTAACTAACTGCAACAGGACGAGAACGGATGCAGAAGATAAAAATGATCAGTCGTAGGCGGGTCATGAAGGTGTTAGTAGGTTGAAAATTTAAAAAAAAAATTAAAAAAATCCTTATTCAGAAAAGAAAAAAAGTGGAAATAGAAAAGCTCACCTGATTCACAGCCTTAGGATCTGGAATAGGATCGGTGTGTTTAATAACGGAGACAGACTCTCCAGTCAGAATTGACTGATCAATTCTAAGGGTAGTGGAGAAGATCTTTATTAAACGAAGATCAGCAGGGATTTTGTCACCGACTGTGGAGGGAAAAATGAAAAATTACTAGTTGAAAAACTTTATACAATAATGGTTTCATCCAGTATGATACAAACAGTAGATATCGTACGGCCCTCTAATGTGGTGGATACCTTGAGGAAATTATACATGGGATAAAACTTAAACATTAGTACATAACTAGTGGTGTACCGATTCATGGGCATCGGCAGTATCGGCCAAATGTAGCCGATTCTCTCACCGACTCAAAAATTTTAAGTTTCGTTACAAAATCTATATTTACAGAAAATTGAACAGACAAAAAAAAACACTACGAAAATTTATACTCATTTCAAATTGTAATTATATAAAAAATATTTTACATTCACGAAAAAGGCAAAGCTTAAATTAAGTTGCCCATAATTTTAGATTTTCTCTAACCATGTAATCTTTATTATAAACTATTATAACCTCCTATTCTATAAATAATTTTATATCAAGTTGTACTTCATAATTTTGAAAAATTGTTTTTTTTATATTGTTGAAGAAAATACGTTCAACATAAGGAAAAACAATTACTTTAAATAGTGATATTCAATTTAGGAAAAATTATTTTATAATTTAACTGATTAAAAACTTATTATTTTAGCTATATTATACGAGTAACAAGTTGTGGTATCATATATTGTAGTGTGAGCTAAGGAAAAGCATTTAAACAAATTTCAAATGTAGAACTAGGAAAACTTAAAAAGTTTCCGCATTATATTAGTAAAATTTAAAAAGGGGATTAATTTTTTTTAAAATATCGGCACTTTTTCGTGGAATCGGTACATCACTAGTACATACCCTTGTCATTGAAGGCTCTCTGCTACGACCTTCCCACCCTCCTTATTGAATTAATTCAATTATTCTTAGTTTTAGATCGGATAAAATTTATTAAAAAAACAACTAATTTAAACAGAAAATTTGTGGGCCAAAATTAAAAATTATGTAATACAGAGATCATGTAGCATCCTCTTCCCAAATATAGGAACTGAACCACCACTAACATACTAGTACAGTAATAGTACAAAACATACCTGAAATTTCTACGATGTCTCCAGGAACAAGTTCTCTGGCTCTGATTTTCTGAACACCAGCCTTGTTGGCTCGAACAACTTTGCCCATTTCGGGTTCATACTCCTTTAGTGCCTCGATCGCGGATTCCGCGTTTCGCTCCTGAAGGTGGAAATTAAGAGTGAATAAAGATTCTAACATTCAAAATTAAAATAATAATAATAATGAAGAAATTATAAGCCTAACGTCTTTTTTCTTATCAATATACGTCAGGCCCTAGTCGGTAACCCTCAAACCTCGTGCCAAATGAAGAACTCGGCCGTAAGTATATTTCAATATCATCAAATACTTCTCGAAATGTTAAATCCTTTTCAAGAACTTACTTTCGGTTCAAGTTAAAAGTTCGTTAATGGCAATTTTCGTCTAAAGTCATCGCTGAATTGAAGACTTAAATTACAGATTATAGGGCCTATTAAGTCCACGACTTAGGGAAAACGGACACAGTTAGCGATAATGCAATTTCTAGTGTGAATAAACCTCGTGCTTGTAATGTTCTCGAGACCTGGTGGCGGTATAATATCCCAAGATAAATAACCAGAATGGTCAACTATTTACACTAAGAATAAGCATTAGTTTTAACCAGGTAGAAGACGCTGTCCAATAAACAATCCACTTTTAAAATGAGCAGTACACAAACAAGTTCAGAAATCTGATGCTCCACACCAACGTAAATCTTTAATAATAACAATAGCTTAGGGTTGTTTAACCTTCTAAACATCAAAGATAACATGACGAAGGGGCCCAGCCCACAGCTTTCCGTGGAATTTGAAACCACCACCCAACCAAAGACTCAGACCCTAATTGCTGAAAACTGAAGTAAAAGTAGCCAAAACTGCGTACTAAGAAACTCCACAAATTGAGTTAATGACCTAACAATCTTGAAACAAGACTCAATGAGAAGCGCACAATGCGATAAAAATAAGTCTAAAGAATCCTAAAAATTTTAATATATTTCATGACACCCGATACTTATGTTCAAGAGCAATTTGTGACTCAAACACGTGTAGGTTTTTTTTTGTTTTTTTTTTAGGTGTCTCATTTCAAAACAAGTTTCATTCATGTTCCATTCATGTTTTATTTGTTTTATTTATTTATTTCCCTCATTTTCATGTGTAAGGTGTTTAATTTCAATGTATACAATTTCGAAAACAAGTTCTAAAAAATTTCTAAAAAGCATAAGAAATTACTAATTGGTAATGCCGGTTTTCACTGTGGATTTGTGCGCGCGTTCTTGTCTTCCCTACTGAATCGCGCCAATCTTGAGGATACACACACAGCTCATCACGATACGTATGTACATATCACGGCATATCTTTTATCATGAAAAAAAGGGAATATAATTATGGCTAGGTTAGTTTAAATTTATTACGCTTCTTAGATTGAGTAAATGTCATTATAAAGACCCAATGTGAAAATGTCTAGGTTTTGTGGGGTAGCCAAATGTGTTAAAAATTTCAAAGGCAAAACCCATCATTACTGATGAGTAATTTTTTTTTTATACTTTTTAAGAAGCGATTCTAGAAATTTTTTCTGTAATGAAAATCTGTAGGTGGCGTCTGTGATCTAGATTATGTATATACACTGAGCGGCAAAAAAATCGGCCCACTTGGAATATCGCGAAAAGCAAAAAAGTAGGCACGCTTCTCTATAAAAGTTTTAAAATTCGAAAATATAGTCTACGAAGCACCCAAATAACGAGACAAAACGTCACCTGCGAACACACTAGCTGTAACGAATTTTCGACTTCTTTTAAGAATTCGACAGTGACATTCAGTTGCTCTTAGACTGCTAGTGCCATTTTTTTCTTCCACTAGTGAGAGTAGGCATTTGCGTTTAGTAACAGATAGACTTCTAATTCTTTTGGGTTTCAGAATTGGACATTTACGATGGATTTGAGTGCCGTGAAACGTCGCGAAAGTCGTCGCCCTAATTGAAGATGGTCAGAGCCAACGTTACACGTCGCCAATGCGATAGGAATTCCAAGAACAACGGTTCGACGTGTCTACCAACGTTGTGGAATCGGTAGAGTACACCCAAGACCGGGGATCTGGAAGATCGCACTGCACATCTGCCCGTGACGATCGTTTCATCGTCTTGAGTATTTTGCGAGATCGTCGCTTGACTGCCACAGACGTCCGCAATGAGCTGGAAAGGTCTCGAGACGGACTTTTTCTCCCGTTCTTCTCCACACTCTTTCCCGTCTATCGGATGTTCGAAGATTAAATCTTGATTCGTCCGTGAACAATACTCGTCCCCATTGGACCATAGTCCAATAAACATGCTCACGAGCGAAAGCAAGACTAGCATTGCGCTGGTGTGGGAGCAACTCCGGGCCCATTGCTGCACGTCTAGAATGTAAGCCACTTTCCATAAATCTCCTCCTACAGTTCGTTCCAATACACTGACGTCTCGAGACCTTTCCAGCTCATTTCGGATGTTTGTGGCAGTCAAGCGACGATCTCGCAAAACACTCAAGACGATGAAACGATCGTCACGGGCAGATGTGCAGCGCGATCTTCCAGATCCCCGGTCTTGGGTGTACTCTCCCGATTCCACTAACGTGGTAGACACGTCGAACCGTTGTTCTTGGAATTCCTAGCGCATCGGCGACGTAACGCTGGCTCTGACCATCTTCAATTAGGGCGACGAATCTCGCGACGTTTCACGGCACTCAAATCCATCGTAAATGTCCAATTCTGAAACCCAAAAGAATTAGAAGTCTATCTGTTACTAAACGCAAATGCCTACTCTCACTAGTGGAAGAAAAAAATGGCACTAGCAGTCTAAGAGAAACAATGTCAGACTATCGAATTCTTAAAAAGAAGTCGGAAAATTCGTTACAGCTAGTGTGTTCGCGGGTGACGTTACGTTTTGTCTCGTTATTTGGTTGCCTCGTAGACTATATTTTCGAATTTTAAAACTTTTATAAATAGAAGCGTGCCTACTTTTTTGCTTTTCGCGATATTCCAAGTGGGCCGATTTTTCTGCCGCTCAGTGTATAATTCCAGATGAGCCGGGAGTACTTGGCTATGTGAAACGGAGAACACAAGAAACCAACTACTTCAAGCCAACTGTAGAGGGGGCAACAAGCTTGACCTTTGTGAAATGAGGAATTATCGCATAAAACATTTGAAAGGTATTATACAGTGATGGGCTGCGTTACACGTCGAAAATGTACTCTGCGTTACCGTTACACGTCGAAAATGTACTCTGCGTTACCGTTACACGTCGAAAATGTACTCTGCGTTACCGTTACACGTCGAAAATGTACTCTGCGTTACCGTTACACGTCGAAAATGTACTCTGCGTTACCGTTACACGTCGAAAATGTACTCTGCGTTACCGTTACACGTCGAAAATGTACTCTGCGTTACCGTTACACGTCGAAAATGTACTCTGCGTTACCGTTACACGTCGAAAATGTACTCTGCGTTACCGTTACACGTCGAAAATGTACTCTGCGTTACCGTTACACGTCGAAAATGTACTCTGCGTTACCGTTACACGTCGAAAATGTACTCTGCGTTACCGTTACACGTCGAAAATGTACTCTGCGTTACCGTTACACGTCGAAAATGTACTCTGCGTTACCGTTACACGTCGAAAATGTACTCTGCGTTACCGTTACACGTCGAAATGTACTCTGCGTTACCGTTACACGTCGAAAATGTACTCTGCGTTACCGTTACACGTCGAAAATGTACTCTGCGTTACCGTTACATCGCTACTTTTGAAAATCCTTAAAGCGTTACCGTTAATCGATACATGTAACGACGCTACAAGTAACTAGTTACATTTGATATTTGTTTGTTTGCCTTCACACGTATTTTGAAACGATAAACTTACAAATGGTAGCCGATTGTTATAATTTATGGTACATATAAACAAAACATCGATCACAAACACAATAGGGTAATAAGAGAATATGAAACTCAACATTATTTATGATTATGAAGCCGAACACGTCAGCACAAAGCACTATAGTATTATTATGTCTTTACAGTCGGGCATTGAGCTTACGCGGCGAAGATACACGTTTTGATTTAAAAATTCTTACTATTTTCGGTACAGCAGTTTTGGAGAGATTTAAATTTTGATCGAAAGTTTTTTTCATAATTTCCGTGTGTACCAACTTTTTCTTGGGTTTATAAGCTTTATACACGTAACGAGTAACGAAAAAATCCGTTACATTGATAAAAATTTGCAAAACGTTACCGTTACATTGATACATTTGAAAATGTTTCAGGCGTTACCATTACTCGTTACTTTTGTAACGTTCGTTACGTAACGTCGTTACATGTAACGTGTTACTGCCCATCTCTGCACACACACACATATATATATACACACACATATATATATATATACACACATATATATATATATACACACATACATATATATATATATACACACATACATATATATATATATACACACATACATATATATATATATACACACATACATATATACATACATACACACATATATACATACATACATACACATATATACATACATACACATATTACATACATACACACATATATACATACATACACACATATATACATACATACACACATATATACATACATACACACATATATACATACATACACACATATATACATACATACACATATACATACATACACACATATATACATACATACACATACATACACACATATACACATACATACACATATATATACATACATACACATATATATACATACATACACACATATATATACATACATACACACATATATATACATACATACACACATATATATACATACATACATATATATATATACATACATACACATATATATATACATACATACACACACATTAATACATACATACATACATATATATATATATATATATATATATATATATACACACGGTGAACCAAAAGTAGGTGGACAGGAGGTTGAATACGGTTTGTGTTATATTATATTATAACTATGGTGTTCATTATAACTATGGTGTTTGTGTTATATTATATTAAATATTATAACTAAATTTATTTAAATTTTATTTTGTATTATAGTATACAAAAAAATTAAATATGTATTCTCAAAATAAACGTTATCATTTACTGTCCACCTACATTTGGTTCACCCTATATATATATATATATATATATACCGGGTGTCCGAGAATTATCTGTACAATTTTTGGCTGTTATTAAAAGTCAACCATGAAGTGTAGAAATTCCAGTGTTGTCCCATTTTACAGAGAATCTCATTAAGTTTTTTCTGATACCACGTTTTGACAAGTTTTTTAGAAATGTACGCGGGTGACAGACATTGATGATTTAAAAGCAAGAATCACAGCTGCTATTGAGCGAATTGATGTGGATACGCTGCAACGTACATGGCAACATTTGGAGTATCGATTGGATGTTTTGCGAATCACTAGTGGTGCACATATCGAATGTTTGTAACAACGTTACTTTAATAAAAGAAACTTTTGAAAATACAGATTCTAAATAATCTTGTTTAAGAATTTTACGTGTGTTATCAAGAATTTTATTAAAAGATGAAATTGTACAGATAATGTTCGGACACACTGGAATTTCTAAAAAACTTGTCAAAACTTGGTATCAGAAAAAACTTAATGAGATTCTCTGTAAAATGGGACAACACTGGAATTTCTACACTTCATGGTTGACTTTTAATAACAGCCAAAAATTGTACAGATAATTCTCGGACACACTGTATATACACACGAACTTCTTACAATACAACAGCAGCATTTTCTAGTTCGATTCGAGCATGAAAAGTGTGATGTAAATAGCTGATTAATGAGAAACGAACATTAAGTTCATAGCTGCAATTTTCCCCTTGTTATACAACAGTTTTACCTTTCATTTTTAAGTTAGGGCGGGGGGGGGGGACCGCTACTGTTAATAAGGTCGGGCTAGATACAAGAAAACGTTAAAAAAAGAATACTCGAATAATCTTAACTTTTCCACAAAAACCCATTTAAACACTGAAACCGCCAAATATGCCGATTTTTCATAGCCGTATCAAGGTGGAAGCCCCTAAGCGAATATGCCATCTTAATAGACTGACGGGGGTACGACTTCACTATCGGGACGAGTCTAAAATTAGCGAGGGCAAGATGCTGAGGGAAAAAAATGCAGCTGCATATTACTCCCGCTGCTGCTGCTGCTGTTTCCAAATAAGTTGTTTTTAAAGACGCCGAAGCGCGCGCGCGAGAGAGAGAGAGAGAGAGAGAGAGAGAGAGAGAGAGAGAGAGAGAGAGAGAGAGAGAGAGAGAGGACAAGGAGGAGGGCACTGCCAAATGACGATGCAATGCACGAGCGCCCACTCAAGTAAATATAACGACTATCTAGCGCCAAAAGAAGAAATAAAACGAAACGGGAGAGGCTATCATCGAAACAAGAGGAAGAGAAGGTCGTCACACAGCCACAATTTAGACTCGAGTCAAAGACTCAATGAAGGTACTGGCGTGACGACACTCATTCGCTATCAATTGACCCTCACTGGAGGGAAAATGGGGGTAGGAGTGCCAATGATTGGGGATAAAACTGAGAACTATTCTAAAATAAAAATGCAAGAAAAAATGGTGACAAAATACCCGAAACTAACTTTAAAAAATGCACGAATGTTGCATAATATTTACTTGCATATCGTCACACACACACACACACACACACACACACAAGGGTCGGTTTTCACTCACTTTCAGCGTTCCCGCGAGAGAATATTTTGGCTCGAATTCGAGCGACTTATTTTGGTCTTCAATTCACGAGTCGCGGAGACGCGTCAAATTAAAATTATGTTTAAAAAGAGGACAAGCGGCAAGACTTAATTAAAATATTTTTAATTCCCTTTAACACGTTTAAAATTTTAACTTAGAATTTTTAGAAGAATAGGGCCACATCTTTCAAGTTTATATCGTTTTTATTACCGAGCATTTGTACAATATCGTATATTCCAGTAGATATTACGATCATATTAAGGTTGTATTAATATTTAGGCCCGTTTAACCTCTTTCGTGATGTGACGAAGGGAGACCTACAACTTCAGGGGGAATCCGAACCACGGGTCGGTATATCATCCGAACGCGAAGGACGGTCACCCGTCCGGATATCTACGAATCAGACAGAACGTCGCTCATCTAACGGGAAGCAATGTTGTGACGTCATCACGACGTAGGTCTGATATTACAACTTTACTAATTGCTTATCAATTTTAGTTAAAGTAACTAAAAATTAAAATACCTAACTGGGCCTAACTCTAAAAAGCTTTCAAAATGAAATATATTACTAAATATTGACAAAATTAAACATCACCCACTTTAGGGTATACGAGGAAACTTAAAATGTGACCTTAAATTAAATTTCATTCTCTTAAAAAAATACATATTTTAAGGCCATCTATTTTAAATGAACCTATATACAGGGTGGGCCATAAGTTTGCTTTAAGGAAGAGTTCAACGAAACCAATAAAGCGACTTATGGCTCACCCTGTATATTAAGCTCGCGTACTTTACAAAATCAAGTTTGATTAAGATGTTCTCCGAGTTACGACAAATATTTAACTCTTATAAAATAATCCTGAGAAGCCATCATTAAACGAGATTTCGCTAATACCTAACATGAAACTATACAATGTGACTTAACCGTTCTAAAAAAAAATTAAAAAGAGTGATAAGCCTAAAAACTAATCTCAACACGGGTCTAACTGATAACACAATTTAATGCCACCACGTGGAGCGATAATACCCATGAAGATTTTTTTTTTTTTTTTTTGGTGGTGGTGGTTCTCTACTAATTCGTCAATGAAACAAATTTAATTAGCATCCCACCAATTTTTAAATTAAACTTATTTCACAAAGCTATTTCCGTGTTTGAAGTGTCAAATAACTTAACCGAAAAAACACAAACACACACAACCTTGGTCGAACGTGCAAATTTTCGTGTGACCATTTTTTACCTAGTAAGTTGGTCGAACAAGTACTATATTTTAGATTTTCAAACTTTTAATCACTTTCGCTTCTGTTGAAGTTGGAGGGTGGTGGTCCTATAGGAAGTTGAGACACTTTTTACCATATATAATGATTAGTGTTTAGAATTTCATCCGCGTAACTTAACCTCAATAAGTAGGTCCTACAAAAATATTCGATTTCACAAAATTCGACCTAATTGGTAAAAAAGGTGGCTTGGTGGTGTTAATTAGGGATTAAGGCATTTTATATATACATCAGGTCATCCCATAAGTAATGTTTTTTTTACCTTTATTTCCAAATGAAAATAAAACTGCATCAAAATAAATTTTAATCAATTTTATATTTTCCTTCACTTTCTATGACTCTCTGCCACCTCTCTACAAGCATTTCAATTCCATATTGATAAAATTCCTTCGGTTTGAAGCAAAAAACTCGGAGGGGGCAATGTTGATAGCCTCGAAACTTTCAAGTTCTTTCCCGTCAGGGTAGTTTTGAAGACTTCTGAATAGGTGGTAATCTGATGGTGCGAGATCTGGTGAATACGGAAGATGTGGAATTTTTTCCCAACCAAGCTGTTCAGTTTTGGCAGTGGTGATTTGAGCAGTATGAGATGCGCGCTGTCCTGTTGAAACACACACCACTCTCGCGATTGGCCAAAGGAGGACTTTTTGTTTGCAATACAACGCTCCGTCTTTAAAGTTGCTGACAGTAGACTTCGGCTGTAATGGTTTGATTGGGCTGCAACAGTTCAAAATAAACCACTCCTTGAATATCCCACTAAACGCGCAGCAAAACCTCCCTGGGGTGCGGATGTCCTCTTGGCTGTGGTGTAGCAGATTCCCCAGCACTAACTCACTCACTTACTGCCGATGACGCTTAACATTGTGGTGAAGCACCCAATTTTCATCCCCAGTAATGAGTCGATTCAGAAACGGTGCTTGAAGTTGCCGAGAATGCAATGAAGAGCAAATGTTCACGCGATCTCTACAGTTGTCTGGTGACAACGTATGGGGAACCCACTTCCCAAGTTTCGACACTTTTCCCAGTCGTTGCGGGTGGCGATGAACTGTGGAACCGGTCGAATTTAGTCGCTGGGCAAGTTCAACAGTTACAGCAGGATTTTCTTCAAATGTAGCTATCAGAAGGTCATCATTGAACTCAACAGGTTGGCCCAAGCGCGCTTCATCAGTTAAGCTATAGCCACCAGACCTAAACTTCTGGAACTATCTTTGGGGAGGAAGCTTTAAATGTAAGGAAATGTCATAAATATCCTGAATATTTTTTTTTGCGGCTACAGTCGCGTTATTTCCTTTTCTAAACTCATAAAGCATTATATGCCTGGTGTGTTCCTCTGACACCTCCTCCATCTTACCCGTAAGGGTGAAATAAACGAAGATTGTTAACGCGATGAAACTTCACTTAAAGTGAGAAGTAACATGTCTAAACACAAAAATTAGAGTTTTCCACAAAATATACAGAGAAACATGCGCAAACACGACGAGAGTTTAGCAACGCAAAAAAACGACATTACTTATGGGATGACCTGATTATATATATTTATTCCCCCCCCACCCCCCACCCGACACACAAAAGTAACACGTGAATAATATTTATGACAAAAATAACCACAAAGGAAAATTAAAACACGAAATAGCCTCAAACGCTTTCGCCTAATGACATCCTCCTCAGGATGTCATTAGACGAAAGCGATTTTTCACGTTTTAATTTTCATTCGTGGTTATTTTCATAATACAAATAATAATAATAATAATAATAATAAAAAATACTCTCACTTCTTTTTTTTTATTTATTAAACACTTACCGTTCATCGGATCATAAATATCAAATTACGAAACTTATAACCCGCACACTAAGTAAGTGGCGTTGCTTCTGCATTAATGGGGAGGAAAAGAAAAATTGCCTGCCAATTTTTACCATGGGTACTTCAAGCCACGTTATCATCCACTTACGCCATATACTTTATAAGAGTAAAAAGTAGGAGAAAACTACGGTTACATTTACAATTTTCTTTAAATACCCAATTTATTCTTAGAAAGATGCCCTAAAAAATTACCCACCTGCCACACGCCGACGATTGCGTTTGCGATGAGAATTAGAAGAATGACGAACGGTTCTACGAAAGCAGTCACCGTCTCCTCTTCACTGTCTTCGAAGCAGGCCAAAACCTGGAGGATTATAAAACATTAAAAATGGAGGTGGTGGAAATTTACTGAAGAAGAGCCATTCAGTCGGGAGGGGGTGGGGGGGGCACGCAAGATCCGCGGCACATTTTCCCATTCGAAGACCTAACTTATTACGAGGGTGCAGTTGGTTGGCCATAAACGTCTTTTGTATAGGCTTCGTCGGAGTGTTCTTTGAATTATGCGAGTGAACACGGGTTTATGAGATTTTACACTTATTTTTTTTCAGGTTACGCTCAATAATTTAACGATACATTTGCATTCCACTAAAATGATACGCGCCTTCCCTCATCAAAAATTAATACATTTTCAACTGCTAAGGACGAGAGATCAAGTCAATAGGCTTACTATTTACGACCGTTTTCAGAATTACATGCATGTTTAGTTATCAATAATAAAAAAATAATTATATATAACCTTGACTTTGTTTCCGCCCGAAATGTTCATTTTGACGAAGGTCGGAGCTTGTCACTCCACCTTAGACCTACAATTTAACGTGGAATCCGAGCCACGACCCACCAGCAGCGCACCTTAACTACTAGGCCATTTATCTTCCAAGCAATTTTTTTTTATTGTGGATTTTGCTGCGCACCGCCTGCCATCACCGGGTCTCGATCCCGAGGCCGATGGATTCGTAGCCAGCGACAGGAACGACTACACCAGAGAGACATATATACAGTGTTGGGCACTAAAGCGTTAATCCGATAACAGTTAATTAACGAAGTTAACTTTTTTTTAACGGACTATTAACGGAAGTTAATTTCCATTTATCGTTATCGGACCAGTTAACTTCCGATAACTCGATATTTAGTCTGTTAAAGTCCGTTAACACGTTAACTGCGAGGAGTCATTCACGGAAGATCACCGCTCCGCGAATGAATTCAAATCGCCATAACTTCAGTCTGCTTCCAGATCTCGCAAGGGGAGGTTGGGGAGGCCCAAGAGGTCAAGACTGGTAGTTGGGCCTAACTTTGAGAAGTTGGTCTTTCTGAAGGGCAACCAGCACAATGCGTCAGTCTTTAATAAATGTGCCTAAAATTTAATTTTACCTTTCAGTTCCCGCCATAATAATTCTCTGGTAAATTAAAATTTAGTTAATGGTTAGTGGTTACAAGGGTTTCAAAACATGTGATCAGTACATTTTTTATTAAAAATAAAAAAAAAAGTTAGAGCAAAAAAGTTGCAAAACTTGATAAAAATACAATTAAATACCTATTTATTGTTGGATTTTGCATAAATAAACATTTTCTATTGGTTTTAAAGCTTTTTTCCTTGATTTTTTTTAAATGTTAGTAAAGAAATAGTTATCGTTAACGGATTATCGTTAACTTCCGTTAACTTTGTAGTAAAATTATCGGATTATCGTTATCGGAGTTAAAAATTGGGGTTAACGGATTATCGTTATCGAAGTTAACTTTTTGGTTAACGGTGCCCACCACTGCATATATATATATATATATATATATATATAGTGTTTGAAAACTTTCTGTACAAATTGTAATGGGGGATACGCAACACCAAGACAAACCCTTTTCGTCTAAGTGTATGTCCGCTGACGTCACCATTCGGCGCGAGGGGGCGCCGCTGCAATTGGTTAAAAGGTGAAGTGGGCTAGACTCGCGCTTGCCGCGGGCATTCTTAAATCGGACGTAGTACGCGTAACATGGAGCGCTTCACGACTGCTGAGATGGCCGACATGCATATGGTGTATGGGGCTACCAATGGAAACGGAAGAGCTGCTGTGGGGTTGTACCGACAGCGCTTCCCAAACAGACGTATGCCAAACCACCAAACGTTTGCGCATTTGCATCGGCGACTGCGAGAAACTGGAACATTCCATGCAAACATGCATGACACTGGTCGGGAGAGAAACGTGCGCACTCCTGACGTCGAGTCGGGCAGGGCAGGGCAGGCAGCAGGTACGGCCCAATCAACTTGCCATGGACGATACCCGCCCAAACATTGACGGCGAACCGTTCTTGATGAGCATGCACCCGTGTAGCATGTGGATTTGCGTGCGCCCACACGTGAGAATTGTGCATGTTAAACACACCCTCAAGTGTGAAACAGGCCTCATCTGAGAACAGCACATAAGCCGGAAAATTAGGCTGCACCGCTGTCTGCTGCAGAAACCAGCGTGCGAATTCCACACGAAGAGGGTAATCCCGAGGT